>WOVY01009533.1:0-107766 GCA_013436015.1 Rhipicephalus annulatus
GCAAGTTTACAAGAGATATAATATTATAATATATTGTCACGGCCTACGCAACCAAAGTAGCAATGCCCCCCCCAAGTGTTTTAAACAATGCTGATGTTGAGCTTGAGCCTCTTGATTGCAATTTGTGGAAATAGTCGAGGAAAATATTATACAAGGCAGATAGCGACTTTGCGTGGTGTGTGCCGCGGTAATGCCAGTCATCACTTTATTTTTTTTCGCGTATGCTTTGACACACTTTTCACTTTGTATTTTGCTTTTGTTGTACGCTATTGTACAGTGGAGTCACTGAACATGATAGAGACCGTGTATAGAATTAATTGACTAATTAAAAAAAATCCTGACGCCCAACTTGAACCGATCGGCTATACTTCAAAGTTGAACTATATTGTTTTCTCATTCTTTATAGTTTGTTTCAATGCAATACCAAATCTCCGCGATCGCCATCACGATTTTAACCGCCTTCCTCGCCTTCATGGTTTTAACTGCAGACAAGTTTGTATGTACAGTATCTTGGTAAGCGATATCTGTTTGCAGGTACATACTTGGCTATGGCACTTGACCGTAATGAAGTTGCACCTGAAGATGAATAACTATGCAAAGCTTTCTTCAAGTAGCTTTTGTTAATCTGTCCACCAGCCAATACGCTGGTACTTTTAGGCAAAATCAGAATGTGCGTTCCTCATTTAGGTTATAACTTTCAGCGACAGAAAACACCCTAGCTCCTGCTCCCCTATCGGTGGACTACTAATCCAACTTGCCTCACGAGCAGCTCATACATTCCTCACAACTTGCATCGTGAGGCAAAACTAAACGGGTGCAAGCACGAGGAGACAACCATGGCAGTTGTAGACGATAGATTCGGTTGGTGCCCGGGCTGGTGGTGGCGCATTTCGGAAGTGGCGAAAAGGTGCCTGCGAGATGCACGTGCACACTTTGTATAGTTGCTGTATTGGACAGCAAACTTGTTTCCTTATCTGGGCAGTTTTACCAAAGGAAGCTTCATCATATGGCCTGATAAATGAAGCGAATCCACAGGTTGAACCACATCATAGCCTCGCTGTGCTTTTGTACTTTTTTGCTCAAATTTATTTGTACATATAAGTGACAACTTGCCAGTAATAGGCAGCACTCGTTTCTTTACCATATGATAATCTCCGGTGTGCTGCTGCCTCAATATTTCAAATTCTAAGCATTTACACCATTGTATGTTAACTTTTGCTTTAAAGTGAGACAAGCCACATGTGTATCGTAGATCAAGAAGCATGCCGTTTTACGTACTTGCAAGGTGAACATCAGAAATGCACAGTTGATCAAAAATACTAGTTTAATGGTGCATCTACATAGCAGAGCACCTGTGGCACTTCGGGAACAAGATAATGCCACATATGTTACAACAGATAATTAAAAAAGACAGGGGACGTGCCGTGAACAAGTAGAAACAAAAATAAAATGGCATGTGGCAGCGAGCGAAGGCGGCAAGGGGGGGGAGCCCGTGGGACTGCAGCGGATGAACGTAGGGTGTGTGTTTATATGTGGAAGAAAAAAATTCAAAATTTTGGCGACTGAAATGAGGGTGACTTAGTGAGTGCGCTCATGACAAGAGTAAACACGGTTATTATTTTTTTTTTCAATCTCTTTTGAAAGCCACGAAAAATCTGTATGTGGTGCAGCCTAACAGAAGGTCCGTGAAGGCAAATTATGAATTCGTCGTTGTACAAAGGCCTTTTTTTTTCATGCGCACCATCCCCGCCGCGGTGGTCTAGTGGCTAAGGTACTCGGCTGCTTACCCACAGGGGGCGGGTTCGAATCCCGGCTGCGGCGGCTGCATTTCCAATGGAAGCGGAAATGTTGTAGGCCCGTGTGCTCAGATTTAGGTGCACGTTAAAGAACCCTAGGTGGTCTAAATTTCCGGAGTCCTCCATTACGGCGTCTCTCATAATCATATAATGATTTTGGGACGTTAAACCCCACATATCAATCAATCATGCGCACCATAAATAGTGCTCAAAATTTAATTGCATATGTTGTTTTCATCCTCGCTGTATTCCGTGCTGTTTATGATGTAAAAAAAGCACGCTGAAGTGGTGCTGCGTTTGGGCAACAGTTGAAAATGGCGGGGTGCATGAATGCGGAATACTGCCGCTTACACTCAAATCACTCTTGTGGTCACCTCCCACTGTTTGCAGCATGTGTTGTGTATACACAGCTGCATATTTTCTAGCTAGAAAAATTTGATTTTAGGTGTTTCACGCCATTTTTCATGTAACTATTCCACAATTACACACACTGATCAGCAGGCTTTCAATTGTGCTGAAGGACACAGGTGCCATAAAATTAATAGTAGATACTTTCAAGAAACCGTATGTAAAGGCCGAAGCTTCATGCGTACATACATACACACACACCATATTGTTTTTTGTACTTTATGAAAGCTGCGAAGGTCTCATGTGCCTCCAAGCGTAACCTGTCTTATTTATTCTCCATCACCGCAAACGTTTTGTGAGTTTCAAATAAAAGTACTTTGCGCATGGCCACGTTTGGGTAATTTTTTGTGTAGGTGTTATTTTAGCAGCCTACAGTGTTTACTTTATAAGCCTGTATGTATATGTTGCATTATAAGGATCCAGAATGTGTGTGGCTGTACAATATAGATGAAGTGTAAAAATTGTGTCTATTGTAGTGTTCTTGCAACCAATCTTACCCCCGTATTCTAGAACGTCCCTCCACTCAACACTTCACCTTGACTTGAGATGGCTGGTGGGAGCGCCGTCTCTAAGCAAAGAAAGTCGCTGCATGTCAGCAATAATCTGCTGTGATTCTCAAGTAGCGCAGCGTCGCTTTCAAACGAGCAGCGGCACAGTGCTCAACTCTGTCAAGTGAAGGGTGAAAGTCGAGTCGGGGAGCGTTTATGAATATGGGGGTTAGTTTTGTTGTCTTGTTAACCTGCCATTAACACTGGATTGATGCTACTTTGCTCTAGCTGTACAGTGCTCTCCAAGGCTCAGGGAGGCACCGCACGGGGAAGGCTCGGAGCAAACCATGCGTGAGTTTCCTTTCATTGTTACACTATGCACGTATTAAGTGATAGACTTTAATGTATGCTATTTGTACTGTGCAAGTTTTTGTGGACATACAACTTCCAACACTTATATGTTCTGACGAAAATCACGCAAGAATGAGAGAAGCTTGTGTAAAAATTATGCAAGACTGTAAGAAGCTTTTGCAGAAGTCTGTGAAATGAAGTTTTGAAAATTTGTGGCAATGTGTCATTGTACAGTGGTCAACAGTCTTGCTCAGCATGCTTGACTGCAGGGCTCCCGTCTGCACAGGCGCATCTACGGAGTGCCTGATGCATGATGGGCCAAATGTCAGCCTGCACACTGGTGCCTCTTATCCCCGTTTGTCTGTTACATCAGTGTCTCTTGTAAAGGGGATCAACTGTGCTACCTTTTTTTTCGAATGTAATGAGTTCTTTTTCCAGATTATTGTTGTTTTAAGGTAGAGCCTCACATTTCTATCAAATACTGAAGATTCTATTTTTCCTTTTAGATGCTATGAAGTCACTCCTTGTGTTACAATAGAGTGAACACTGTTATGAGAAAAGCTACTTTATGGAGTTAACTCACTCCATATTGACTTAACACACAGAGTTGGTGAAAACTACACTCCATTCCAGCTGCATTAGGAATAATATTCATTTGCATATTTCTGTTTCTTTTGTTTGTTTCTTGGCTGGAGGTTTGGAGTATAGGGTGGCCAGAGGGCACTGTGTAGTCTTTCTTCATCTTCCCAATTTTGTGAACATCAATTGATAGCCGTATGGGAAGCAGCCAGCATGCTGAAACAGCGGTGCAAGCATGCAAGATGTTCACCATTGCATGCAGTCAGTTGCTGTGAGCAACCCACTGCATACAATTAACTGCGAGTGGTGAACTAACGCTGCACCATGTGTGCCTCCTGGAAAGCTGCAATGGTAAAGTGCCACAATCGTATAATAACATGGATAAAATCGCAATTTGTTTGTTGAATAATTTTGTAATAGAATCAATGGAGCTTTGGATAAATTTGTGTATCTGCCTGGTTCATCAAAGCTACAGAGTCAAATGCGGTATGTACTCGCGTATTATGTGTACTTTTTTTGTCGATCCGGTTATGTGCGAAGCTAGTAGGAATCGCTGGCCTAAAAGCCCCACTGGGAATGGGAATATATGTTGCAGGCGCTGTCACAGCTGTCTCAAAGCGGATTGTCATTTGTTTGCGAAGCCTGTTCAAATGCCCCCATTTTCTTGAAGTTCTTCCGAACATTGCTCACAAAAACCAGTTCCCACGACAAGGTTATACCAGAGAACATAAGTACTCTCCAATAATTGTCGGGAACCCAACGCAAAGTAAGATGCAGACAAGGAAGCGCGATGCCAACACAGTGCTCTGTGTGTCGCCCTTCATGTGTGTGTGTCCCCATTCCTTGTCCCAGTCTTCTATTGCGTTGTGTTGCCTCCAATATCTAACCAACACACCCAAGCTTCTATGCTAAGTCTTATTCAACGCACTCTTCTGCTGGCTCCCATACTGATTATTGCATGTCGAAGAACTCCACGCTGATGTGCTTAGCGGTAGCACGGTTTCAGTTTTCTTCGGTAAGCTTTATAACAGCAATCTGCCTCGTATATAATTATTGTAGCCTATTACAAGGAACGGTAAAAGCGCAATGGCCAGATGGCAAAACCAAAAAAAAAGAAAATGAGTGCGAAAACCTGCCTCATCTAGTTGATGTGACAGGTCCTTGCACGCGTTCAACATCTGTGCTGTGTCTCGGGAATACATTCTTGCCGTGGAAGAGGTGGGAAGATAGGAGGCAAACCTTTAGGCATTTCGGACTACACATAAACAGGTTACGGTTTTCAAGTTCGATATTCCAGGAAAAGCATAAAAGTTCATGGAAGAAGCAACCTTGCACTCAGCCCATTTTGTGTAAGACTGCACTCGCCTGCTCGACAAAAGATGTGCCTGACCAGAGCATCATGAAGTCAAATGTGTCTGTGTGTGTGCTGGCAAGGTGGCTCGGGCTGGTTGGGGAGGGCAAAGTATGCGAGCAAAAAGTTTCTTGTAGTAAAGCAGGCTGGCTAATTATACTGGTGAGCAAATTATGTGAGGATGCAAATTGTGCGAGTAAATATAGTATGTACTCTTGTATGTTTCAGCTCTGTTGCTACGGATCCTGCGGATCGAACTTGGCATCCGGCAGCAACAAAGAGAGGTTCTGCAGGAGGTGCGACAGCTGAAGCTCGAGGTACGGCTCTTGTCCGTGCCTCAGCACGCCCAGCCAGCACAGCCCCCTTCTGAACTTCCCCGGCTGCCTGCTGGTACAATTGGAGACGTGGAGGCAGCAGAGGCAGCTGTGCAGAGTGAAGCTGTGGCTGCGGCTTTGGTGTGTATTTCTTGATTTTTAATATGCCTATGTAACATGCAGAAATTTAGTACTGCTTTAAGATACTGTGTTTCATGAAACAAGCTAGCCAGGTAATCTCATGAGCCACTGTATTACAGTCGAATATAAATAATTCGTACTCAAAGAGGCCAAAAAATTTGTTCAAATTAAAAGAAGTTCAAAATAATGAAAGTTAGCGTAATTACTTGAATCTAACACGCACCTTTTTTTCGGTTAAGAGAGTTCATGAATCGCATGCGCGTTAGAATCGAGTACGAAAAAAAATGAATATGGTCATTCTATTGCCATCGCCACTTACAAAATGGCCGCCCCCTACGTGCGTCGGCATGGCGCGTCCGTCATTTCTGCCTATGTGTTTCCCATGTGCGGTACTTCATACGTGTGCTGAGGAGTTCGTCATCTTGTAGTACATTAGCATTGACGGCATGGTAGGGCCGACTCCAAAAATTCGACGAGTGCACCACAATGCCGCTTCTAAAAGAAAAGTCATCGCGTGTGCCGGAACGGACAGAAATCGGGCCGCATCGCGGTCATTCGAAGTTCCCGAAACGTGCGTGCGGGACTGGCGGAAACAAAAGCAGGATATTGTCGACAGCAAAGATTCACGCAAAGGCTTCAGTGGACCACAGTAGGGTCGGTTTCCACAAATTGAAGAGCTGCTCGGTGAGTATGTGATTAAGCAGTGAGCGGCACAGCGGCCCGTGACGAAAGAACTGCTCCAAGTGCAGGCTATGCAGTTAGCCTTAGAAAAAGGGCTAATGCAGAGCCATTTTAAAGCGAGCAGGTGCTGGCTAACGAACTTTATGAAGAGAAAAGGCTTTTCCTTTCGAAGGCGAACGGGCATATGCCGGAAGTTGCCGGAGGAGTACGAAGAAAAGCTTCAGAGTCTTCAGCGGTTCCTCCTAAACTTGCGGCACAACAACGGCTACCTGCTTGGGCAAATCGGGAATGCCGATCACACGCCTCTTTACTTCAACATGCCTGGCACCACAACCGTCTAGGAGAAAGGGGCGAAGCAAGTTTGTGTACTGACATCGGGCGACGGTAAAACTAGAGTGACAGCAATGCTCCGTTGCACGTCAGATAGGCATAAGCTTCCCCCGTACTTCATATTTAAACGGAAGACGCTCTCAAAAATTGTCGTTTCCCCGAGTGGTGTGATCAAGCGGGCCAACGTGAAAAAAGGGTGCGCGTTGCAACCGATGTCTTGTTTTTTTTTGTCGTGGAAACCGGGCGCGCATTACAATCGAGGGCGCGGTAGAATAGAGTAAATACGGTAATTGAGCGGAGGGCTCACCATGCAGTGATGCATGTGCAAGGAGAAGATTTATTTACAAATTACAGGACATCCGTCATTTATTAAAGTAGTCAATACATGTCTGTACACGTTGCCCTTGCAATGAGTCAACAAGTTTTGGGTGCAGTTTGCAAAGCATTTGTACTTCGGCTTCAGTATTCTCCTGGCAATAGAAGTTGCGCGCGGCAATGTCCAGTGCTGACACTCTTTGAAGACAACTGTGTTTCCACTGTTACCATCTGCGCTGCAGCCGGAGCGTGGCCAGCACATGATGAGAAAGGAGGAGCGTCTTCACCTGGAGAAAAGCAGATAGGCATTCGAGAGAGAAACACTCCGCGGCAGCTTTTTTTTTCTCTTCATGCGCGGTGTTGAAAGGAGAAGAGTCTCTACATAGCAGGAACGAAAAACAGGGAAGCGTGACACCGGCGCGTTGCAGATCGGCATGAGAGAGAGCCCACTCTCTGCGACAGCTTTTTTTCCCCTCTTTCTCTTCGTGCGCAGTGTTAAGAGGAGAAGGGTCTCTACGTGGCAGGGACGGAAAAAGCCGAAGCGTGGCACAGGAATGTCGCAGATTGGCATTTGGGAAACATTCCACCGCAGTCTTTTCTTTCCTTTTCTTCATTTTCTTCTTTAAGCACAGCGATGAGGTGTCTGAAGTGCCACCGCAGGATTGGGCGGGGTGCTGAGAGCATTTTCGGAGCGCGGTATAGCTTTGATAGGACAACAGCGTCAGTTCGAATTAAGTGTGTTGGAATTAATGAGATTCGACTGTATTTACTATAGTCTGTGAAGTCCGAGTGAACTGTCCTAAGCTAGCAGACGATGTAGGCGGCATCGTGTGTTTGATGGGCAGTGACTAGAAATAGCCTGCTTAAAACAGACATTCAGTAATTGTGTTCATTTATCACCCTATTTCGTGTCCGCTGCGGCTCTCTCTACTTTGAGCTACAGTTCACCCTGCCTTGTGTTAGCCGATTTCTTACTTTTTTAAAAATCTAACATGCACCCCATTTCGCAGGGTGAAGAAAAATGCACCTTTGTTTATTGTGATGAGATTTCTAAAGCGACATGCCTCTTTGTTGGCTATCACAGAAAAATATAAACAGCAAATGGTGCGACCATCTAGTGCGACCTTTATTTTTCTATCAGTTTCATCTATGACCAAGATTTGGTCGCTCTAAGGTTGCCTCTTAGTACGCCTTGATCATGTTCATTTATCTTGTTGTGCTCTGCTTACAATGCATTGATTAAAAACATGTCCTAGCTTCTTTTTGAATTCCACATACTTTATCGTTTTTCACCTGTAGAAGCTACTCCTGGTCAACATTCAGGCAAAGACATTGTAACCTCAAAGAAACGTGTATTGGAATTTGAGCACTGTACAAAGTAAATATACTATTTCATAGCTAGAATCAATATTTATTAAGGGTTATAACAGTGTTGTATTTGATTTCATAACAGCAAAACTGCATTCAGAGAAGGACTCTGAAAGGTTCTCACACTAAGTGTGAGAGGGCTGATGTGGAAACCATTTTAGGTCAAGTGAGTTGAAGTTAGCGTAAAAAAACAATGAAATGTTGTGATGCCCGAAAATTCAAGTTGTTGTTTTCAATGTCCTCTTCTTGCAGATTTTTATCATGAAAACATTTCGATGTGCTGTTGCGTTTACCCCATCTATGCTTCTTGCATTTTTTTACAGCGCAAGCCCTTCCTGCAGATTGGGGGACGTGGCCTCCGAGAAATTGGTGTGAATGCCATGAAGGCTGTATTGGCACATGACGTGCAAGTGCTGTACAGCCTTCATGGCAGAAAAGGGAAAAGGGCCTTTGTGAACCTGAGGCTCTGTAGATTAGTGACAGGTTTAACTTGTTCATTGTTTTATGTGTGTGTACCCATGTGTATTCTCTGTACTGCAGTGCTTCATGTGTACTATGGTATTTCTGTTCTTGTATGCAGATGTCATCTGCCAAAAAGCAGGGTGCGACCAGGCGGAGGCCCTCAACTTTAATAAGAGGTGGCTGCCAGGGGCTGGTGATCGCTGTGGGGGCAGGAAGCGGCGCTTCAGAGAAACATTTGTTGTGGAGCAGCCCGATGATCCCTACTCTCAGAGTGCAGATTATCGGCTGCTCGCGGCAGCTGGCTTCCTGCCCAGCCACAGCAGCCAGGGCCTTGACAGCACCACTGCCACTGTGCCCCCAACGCAACCTGACCTGCAGTAGAGCGGGCCTTTTTTAGTTGTGTCTTCTGTTAGTACTTCGTTCGATGTTGCAGTGGAACCGGTCCATAGAAACTGTCTTAAGAAAAATGTGTTGGTTCCGTATTGTATGGTTTCAGTTACCGATGGATGCGCAGGGCTATGGACGCTAAATTGCTCCACTGAAGCAGTAGTGCTGTCTCAAGGCCTAAAACTTGCTACGTTTCAGGGAGAGTCATTTATACCTATGGCAGTGCTTACAGAACTACCGGATACAGCACAAACCAGTGTCTCGCACACCGCAAACGAACACATGCTCGGAATGGTAGCTACATCGCTCAGTGACCATGAACGTCGTGTTTTGATGGCCCTGCTTTCGAAACACTCTTCAATATTCGACTTTGCACAGCACGACGGCCCCACATCGATTCCTGCATCCCGTACTCGCCATCGCATCAACACAGGATCCGCTGAACCGATTCGTCAAAAACCATATCGTGTGTCCTCTGCGGAGCGAAAGATCATCAGCGCTCAAGTCGAAGAAATGATGGGTAAAGGAGTAATTCGGGAATCGTCTAGCCCTTGGGCAGCTCCAGTGATACTGGTGAAGAAGAAAGACGGCACGTGGCGATTCTGTGTCGATTACCGTCGCCTAAATGCCGTTACTAGGAAAGACGTATACCCAGCACCTCCACCAAATGTTACACGCAAGAAGTACACGAAAAGGTTGAAAAACAGGCGAGCCTGGATGGTTCGCGTTTACTTCCACAAGGGGTCTCGAGACAGCACACACAACGTCGTCTTCCTTCTTCACCTTTTGTCTGAATGTTCATTCGCGCTGTATGCGCCGTGCATTGCAACCGCTCGTGACAATATATTTTTCAATGTATACATTTTTTGTTGTACCAAATAAATAAAAAAAACAAAGAATAAATGGTCTGCAGACTGTCGGTGGTGCACTGTTCGGCTAGCTTATGCTGATTCGGAAGCACCATCACCATGTTTTAGTTACAAAAAAATGCTCTAAACTGTATGAATATTCTCCATTATCATGTGGGGGACATATGTGGGGATTGCAAGTGGGGGACATACGCTTTCAGCATTTACTTCCTAACGACTTTTTTCGATCTGCTGTACCAAATACCAGTACCAAATAAAGCACTCCCTATTGCAAAAAATAAATTGGTAAAAAAATAAACTACACTTCTAGTGTTAGCAAAGGGAATGACGTATAAAAGATGAAATAGATCGAGTAACTGTTTTCAGTTCTCAGCATTCAATTTTCTGTTGCCCCAAGTATACAGGGCTGCAAAACTACAAGAGCGGGTCATCGAGGCATATTGTTTAAATCTTCCGGTAAGAAAAATTCTCTACTAATAATGGTTACATAATGGCAAGCCAATCAGTAGCCAATATTCGTCGTGCAGGAAACATTGGTGTAATAACGGCCTTTCATTGGCTGCAATGTGGCCCTGGATTGGTCCAATGTCGGCCGTACATCCATAGCCAATATTCGTCGTGCAGCGAACATCGGCGTAAACATGGCATGTGATTGGCTGAAATATGGCCCAATGTTGGCCGAACATTGGCAGCTTTGTCGGCAATACGATGGGCCTTCGTCGGCCCAATGTTGGTTGCATACTGGCTAAAACATCGGCAAAACATCGGCCCATCATTGGCTTGAACGTCGGCCCGACATTGGAAGAAGTTGCACTTCCGACGTCGGCCCGACGTTGGTGCCGATGTTAGCCGATGTTGGTCCAAGATTGGTTCAACGGCGGCGTGCTGCCTGGGGCGTAATCCTGTGCGTGCTACAGAAAACTGATAAACTAGAATTCACGTATGAACTGAACGGTACTCCGAGATAATTTGTGCCGATCCTGCCTGGCCAATTAGCCGCACTAGTAGGCCAATAGCGAGTACAATGCAGTCGCGGCGGCACAGGACCAAATGTTTACCGTAGCGATGGTTTGCAAACACATTACGCCGTCGTCATTACTTGTGCTGTAAGCATCATGCAGCTGCTTGTTCAATGAAGCACAACCATTCAACTTTCCATTAGGTAGCGCTTGTGTCACAGCCTTGATCAGACTCCAACAGCGTGCAATTCACTGCACTCAGATGTTGCAAGTTCCATCAGCGCGATCGAAACAAGGATAACGAAACGAATATATGCGTAGGCTTTTCGCAACGTCAAAACTGTGCAAATGTGCTGAATAACAACGTCGTTCCGACAGCACCGGTGAAGTGCAGGAGAAGCTAGCGTGGACTGTAGTCGTAACTGCGTGCCTATTTCATTGCTCCAAAAATTTCGCTTCGCTGGTCGAGCTCGAGCGTATTGGAGGCACGCGGTGTTTTGTAATATTCACTGTAATCAGGATACATGCAATGCACAAGAAAAACTATATTATGTTTTGATTTGAGCTCGCTCAAGGATATTATACAATAAATACAATCAAAGTCACTTACGAGCGTGAAAAAGAAAACACTAGAAAAGCTTATTGCATCACGAATTAAACGCCTCAAAACTTTTAAGAATCTGCCCAGTGTGAGTGGAGTTATAAAGCTTTGTCGCATGCCGCAATTGCATAATCTCTTCTTTAGTCCCAACGAAAGGGCTGGAAATAATCAGGGAGGAATAGAGAAATACGCTTACATAAATAGCGGACACTCCCGTAAACAAGTGTCGGAAAGGAGCTATTGCGCTCCTTTTAGCGCCACGAGTGGTTGGTCAGAGCCGATAATGCCTTCAACACCAACAAAATAACAAAGTTTTCTTCTTTACGATGATGGGATTTGAACCTGAACCTTCATGCTCCGAAAGCGAGTGTCTTTTTCACTAGGCTACACACCCATGCTTCCGGGATGGAAATATATGTACAGCACATTTAAACCACGAGAATATGCCTTTGTGCAAAACAAATGCAGAAAGACGAGGCTTTCTAATCATACTATGCAGTTTTCTGTTGTAAGGCATTAAATGTGCTAAGCGGAACATGATCAAGAGCAGATATAAAAAATTCCACAAGTTATTGAAATTTTTTTCACAAACAATTGATGTCATACCTGCGTAATCATTGTCCTCCTGAGGAGATTATTACATGTCTTAAAAAGGAGTAAAAGCGAGGATGGGTGGGTCCTCCAATGGTCAGTCAGACCCTTTCTTGGGCCGGAAAAAGGCTCCTGTGGCTACTCTTTATATGGTATATTTCTCTATGAGTGAGCGGTGGCAGGGCAAAGGAACTACCCCGCCATGGGACCTTCAGCACTTTTTGTTTCGTCGAATGCGCGGCCTTCTCAGTGTGATCTCGCGCGCACGCTTGGGTAAGTAGCGGCCTCGGTAACTTATTTTTTCGGTCACAGATGCACAGGCAATTTTTAACTCACAACCAACGGGACCGACACCAGCGCCGGGTCTTCTGCGACACGAGCTCTTTACGCTATCGCGTTAAAAAACATAAACGCATGATGGGACGCGATGTGCACTCGCTGTTCGTTCATCGTCGCTGTCACTCTCGGCGCGTTAACAACCATCTACGTCCAGTGGAAAATCCTCGACGTCAAGACGGTTCCTTTGAACATCACTGCTGAAAGTAATCTAAGGAGTTCTCTCCGCCAAACGACTTTGATAGCACCAACAACGCGCCATTGCGCAACCCCAACACGGCGTGACTTGCCAAGTTTATATGAGAGTGCGGAGAACATTTCGCTTCGATACCAGGCAACAAATAAATCGTTTGCAGTGTGCTGGCATCTATCAACGAACGCGCAAAACAAGCGGCACAGTGCACACCAAGTTTGGAAGCGCAAATCGTGAGCCTGCGCCACTTTCCGCTTGCAATGAATGTTATGAAATTCATACACTACAAAAGCACTGACGAATGCTATACGCAGGAAAAACAAGGTGAGTTTCAACTGCAAAGGTTACACAATATTATTTAACTATGCAACGTGGCTGCAGAAAATCAGGCGAAGCTGATGTGTGTACTCTGCGGACTATATTCGAAAATAAGAGTCGCCACGTATTTTCAGGAAAACTTCACCTCTTCAGAGGCTGCTAAACCGGGGGGAACTATGGGGGTCATCGCCCCCACAGGTTGGAAACCAGGGGGGCACTGACAGCTGCTACGACCCCTCCCCCTTCTTTTTTCACCTTAGCAAAAACAAAGATAGGTATTACGCCCATATATATATATATATATATATATATATATATGCTCACGGCTGGTTATTTTTCCATCCACATTTCTTTCTTCTTATTTACATTCCATTGGTTCTAATAACTTCCCCTGTACATTCTTTGGCATTACTGCCTGTTAGATCTCATTAATATTGTGTTAAAACACGGAAAAACGAGCCCTTCGCTGTACAATTCTCTCCCTTAAATATATATATATATATATATATATATATATATATATATATATATATATATATATATATATATATATATATATATATATATATATATATATATAGTCGCCCCCACACTTCAGATATATTTCCGGAGGTCCTGGACCTCTCGCAAGAACGTATCAGATTTATCGTGTCATGGACTGTCCGGTATATCCACTGATGCACACAACATACGAAGTGGTTTGTGTTCGTTTTTCGTTTTTTGCTAGCCCGTCAACACTCAGGCTATAACCGCCGAACGAGGGAGCGTTGGGAGTGTCTGCCTACTGATCATTCTTGAGAGGAAGCTCCCGAATTCCGCTAGACAGCGCGACAGTCTATGAACATTGCGAATACGCTTCTACGTGCCGCGCTCTCAACGCGAAGAGAGTGCGCGAAAGGTGTCCCTGGAGCAGCCGTATTTTTTCTGTTACACAAGCGTTTTGTAGAGTTACGTGAGAAAGCATCCAAAAGAGTTAGCTGCCGGCCTCACTTCGCAGAACATTACTATTTGTTGCTATCACATTCATTGCTTCGCACTTGCGATCACAGTGATTTTTTTTCTCTTCAATACAACCTTGTCTGACACTTCAAGCCACCGCGGTAGCCTAGTGGTTATAGAGCTTGTCTATTGACTCCAAGATTGAGAAATGGACTACCGCCCGCTGTGCCCGATGGAAGTGGGCTGCTCGAGGTCGCTGTGCTCAGATTTAGGATAACGTTAAGAAATATTAAGCGGTCGAAAGTTCTGGAGCTTTCCGTTACGACAAGCTTCCTAATCACATGTTGTTTTGGGACGTGAAAGGAGAACAATTATTATATTATTATTATTATTATTATTATCCCCTTCAATGTGGTATTTTAAGGGAACAAAACCTAACTAAAGTGAACTTGTTTGCAACACTCCGAGCTAACACTGCGAGTATTCAGAGGCTGTTGTCGCTTAAGCGTGATGTACGTACCATTTTTGGCGTGCCAAGGATATATATAGCAGCACGTGCGGAGATAATTGTTCTATACTCAGCCGAAGCATCCCGAAACATTCCAACTGGAAAGAATGTATACGGGATCGTCATACACCACGAAGCAGTAATTTCAGCAGTGGCGTGTTCGACGCGATTCCAATTGGAGGCAAGAATTTCTGCTATGAGGCAAAAGTTAATCGATGAAGGACGTAACTATGAGTGCTTAAGGAGAAGGGGGGCACCGGTGAATGATATACGTGCCCAAAGAAAAGATTATGCTCATCGCTACGACGGGGTATGATTCAGACAGGTTTTAATGTAGTAAACGCGTTGAAACCTATTGCCGCCGAGAGTTGGCGAAAGTCCAGTTCGTATAGGTGGCTGGTTGGAAGAGAGGTTGAACGCACGCCACTCCTCCATGTGGTACGGTTTTAGTACGCAAGGCATAGATGGTATCTGGATAACGAGATAAAAAAAAGCCTAATGATTGATCAGCACGTAGGCCCAATCTTATACTTTCTCTAGCACGTATATTTTTGAAACGTGAGCAGCCGTATTGTGCCATTTTACATTGACAAGGCCACAAAAACACCTACGACACTAAATGGTTCAACGATGCCGAAAGATATAGGTTGCAAGTTACAATCGCACACGCAATTATTATTAATATTATTATTAATATTATTATTATTATATAGTTGTTTTTGTTGTTGAACAGGCCCAAAATGGGAAGGCAGTGAATCGATCAATCTGCCTCCAAGTGCCTCTTATCAGCGAAGTATGCTGAGCATAAAACATGAAGAAAACAATAGATTAATAAAAATCGGCGGACGCTGCTAACACCGTCCATGAAATGCGCTCACTGAGAACATTATTAGCGTGCGAGATTGATTCGGATGACTATTTGCATTCGCACATCACTGAGCTACCGCCGCCGCGAATGGCATTGGCAACTACAGTAGTGACAATTCGCGATACCGTGTTAAACTACAACATGTTCGAAAAGCTTTGCATTGCAAGGCTGTTCCCGCCGACGGAAGACTATGAAAATAATACACGTCAAGGGCCATTTACCTGCCGATGCTGCATACACAAACAGTTATCGTATATATTCCTGTCATATGCACATTAGTTTAGGCAGCATTTATTCATTTTCTTCGAATTTGGGAAGAATAATGTTAGTACGAAAGCCGCGCAAGAGGTAACATGTTTCCCGACACGCTAGAAGTCTGAGACAGCAGGTCACCTATATACGAGACTAGTACAGTCGCCTCCAAAAGGTCCAGTGTGCATATTTTCTTTCTTTACTTACTTTACTTGCCTTGTTCATACAATTTTGTTCTAGCAGAGGCTCCATAATCTTTCCTGTCGAAATTCATAATCTTTCCTGTCAGAGTGTTAGAATGCTAGTCTGTAGGACTGCTCAAAATATTTGCCCCGTATCTGCATGTTTTATTGCAAATGTTGTCGAAAGACCATAGTCTTGTGTGTGGAGGGAGTGAACAAAACATTGATGTTATGCGCGAAAAAATCGGTGAATTGTATTCTGGAAGCTCTGCGTTAGAGAGTCTCAATCCGTGCAGCGAAGGTGACTAAGCGCATCGAAGCACATTAGACACTAGCGCGATCTGGCAGTTATCTTTGAAAACGAAGGAAGGCGCGAACGCCCGCGGAGAAACATGCGCGCCTGTCTCGGGAGCGATAAGGAGTAGAACGCAAAGCGACGGGCAGTGGCTACCACCGCGTCGTCTTAGCATAGCATCAGAAACATTTGACTTTTTGAGCACCACGTTGCACTTTACGCTACGGTCCTTATAATTAGTTGTGTGTACCTTCTCTAGTATAAAGTCGTACATACAAAACATCGACGTGTTATTGTGCCTTAGATATGCGCAATAATTGCTTTTAATTGACAAATACACAAGTATGAAGGGTGAAACTTGTGCAATATCGGTGGATGCGTCGGATGGAGTTCGCCGTTTGAGGTTACATTTGGTGCCTTAAGGGGGATCGTTACCGTGGACAAGCATACAAATATACAGACAGACAGACCAACAGCTGTTCTGTCTTTCTAGTCTTTATTTCTTGAATTTTCTAGTTCTCTGTGGTTTCCCTTTTCATTTTTCATCATAGCTTCTCTCACAATAGCTACCTTTAATCGTCGCGGTATCACCATAGCGTCAAAACAGGCCGAGGTTATTCTTTTTGCTCGGTCTCACAAGATAGATATTCTCGTTTTGCAGGAAACTTTCGTGTCTAGCATGGGTTAGATTAAGAACTTCTATAGAACGTTTGGCACCAAATCCTATTGGAATTACGGCAGCGCATATTGCCGGAGAGTCGCTGTCATTTTATTGCAACGATTTACCAGTTCTGTGATACGCTACGCCAGAGATGCGAATGGCCGTGTTCTTTCGATTGATTTTGATTCTGGCATTAGAATCGTGAATGTTTACGCTCTATGGAAGTGTCGGCAACAAAAAGATTTCTTCAATCCTTTAGATTCCTAACTATAGTTAGCTAATCGCGTGTCATTCTAGTGGGCGATTTCAATTGGGTTTTAGAAAACACGAATCGTGTTTCCTTCATAAAAACTGCAAAGTTATTAAATAGAAAGGGTCAGCAGGAGTTGTGAGAGCTTGTTAACGAGCTGATACTAGTCAATGCTTGGCGGTCGTTTCACGCCCTCCAATCAGGAATAACTTGGACGGAGAGAGGGAGCCGATCGAAGACCGATCGCCTTTATGTCTCGCCCTCACTTGCTCCTAGCATGCACTCTAGCTGGCTGTGTTCTTCCGCTTTGAGCGACTATAGCTTCCTTGTCTTGAGATTCGCCGACTACAGCTTACTGCCATGGGGCAAGATGCCGTGGCGTTTAAACCCGCGACTCTTTAAAGAGAAGGACGCTACAAAAGATGAAGCCAGGCTTCTCATCAGCTAGCTTCTTGGCGATCAGGGTTTAGGCGGGTAACGAATGGGATGCTGTGAAGGCCGGAGATGCGGAGCGCTTCCGGGAATGGGGCAAGAGGCGGCTGCGGGAGGAACGCGCCGGTATCAAAGTGGCTTCTGACGTGACTCTCCTGCTCTCAAAGCCGTTCTCCAGTGGCCCGGGAGTAACCGCGGCTCTTCAATTGCGCTAAAAAAATGGAGTCCTGCTCCAGCGACGCTGGGGCCCGTTGCGAGCCACAGCACGCGCAGAGCAGTGGGAAATGGATGCTTGGTGTAGTAGAAATGTTCTTCGTAGGCATTTAGCTAGGAATAGTTCAGCTATAACCTCCTTTGTTAATCCAAGCCCAGGCAGTTTAGTGGAAACGCAGGACGAAATATTAAAGGTGGCAAGGCAGTTCTACAAGAACCATTACGCCGAACGACCTCCCACTCCATAGTCGTTTCCTTACACTAAAATTTACGAGGATTTTGATATTTGCGATACTCCTCGCGTCGAAGTGGACGTGCTTGCAGCTCTTAAATCCATTAAGCTTAATCGTAGCCTAGGTTCAGATGGTTTGACAGTCGAGTTTTACGTCAAGTTTTTGAAGGTTTTTCTGGGGGGGGGGGGCTTTTACCACATTGGCAAACAGGCTTCTCCGTGAGGGGACTCTGTCAGCCACTAAAGGGAGTGGCGGATCACTTTTCTGTACAAAGATGAGATGAGACGCAATGATCTGAGTGCCTGGCGACCCGTCACTCTTCTAAACTGTGACTACAACCTCATAGCTAAGTGTCTGTTCGTTCGACTCACTCCAGTACTTAGTACTGTTTTGGGCCCGTACCAGTAGTGCTGTGTCCAAGGTCGATCGTGTCAACTTCATGATTTTGCTACTAGTGATCTTATACAATACTTGAATTCACGCAACGTTCGTGGAATTCTTTTTTCTTTCGATGAAGAGAAGGCGTTTTATATTATCAGTAATGAGTACCTATTTAAAGTTTTAAAGCAGGACGGCTTCAGTGCCAAGTTCGTTATCATTCGTCCTAGTTCTGCTGCTGTTCATTTTCGTCCTAGTTCTGCTGTTGTCATACAAGATCGCGTCTCGGAGCCTTTCGGCGTGTGCCGTGGAGTCAGGTAGGGCGATCCACTTTCGCCTGCTTCCTACGTGCTCGCATTTGAGCCGGTCTTGTAGAGGCTTTCTAAAGACAGCAGCATGAGTATATTTCCCCTTCCACCAGGTTCCCCTCCCTATGGCAATGTTCGCCTATATGCAGATGACCTCTCCATTTTCGTCCCAGACTAGGCAGCTGTTTGCACCATCTTGCATATTATGAAGGAGTACTGCATGGCGAGCGGCGCCAGGATAAATAAATCGAAGAGCGCAGTCATGTATTTGAGCTGCGCTCCCTCCATCCCACGCCCTGTTTACGGCCTCCCCATAAAAGAGCACCTGCGCATATTGGGGTTCCATTTCGAACCGAATAGCCTGACTGCCAAAAACTGGCGGTTAGCTAAGAAAAGGCTGACAGACAAGATTCGGGAACTTGGTGCCTTGTCTTGTCTACTTACACCTAGGGCCACGATAATTCTCATGTATGTAGGTTCAGTTGTGTCGGTTAGGCTCCATACCAGGATTCCCCTGAAAAAAAAACTTTTCGTTTTTTTTGGCGAGTCGTACATTGGCGTAGTTGCCACGCCCCATGCTCAAGTTGCGCAGCGATGAAGGAGGACTCAGTATTCCTGACCACTGCGCTGTGACTACGGCGCTGCACGTTAGGTGGACACGGGTAGCTCTCGATTCGGATATGCTCCTCACTCGTAGCTTTGCGTTGTATTTCCTGAGCACGCGGCTGAGACTGTTATCGCCTGGGGCATTTTCGAATTCAGTGCCTCGGACAGGAACGCCTTCTGCCTTCTATGCAGGGGCCACTTCTACTTTGGCCAGTCTCCAAGAGGTCGACCCCGAGATAGATTTAGCTGAACACCGCGAGCTAGTGATTAGACTCAACCCAGAGTTACCTGCATGCTGTAGAGAATATGACCTGTCCAACCGTAGTCCTAACTGGCAGTTCATTACTTCCAGTTTCCGGGATGCCAAGCGCGCTACATTCATGCACTGCCTGGCCAGAGATCGCCTGTCCAACACGTTCTGGCCCCTCACCATAACCGCTACACGAAGAATGTGTCCCATTTGCGGAATCAGGGAGGACATAGTTCACATTTCCTCTCAGTTTGCACTACCAGCCTCCATCCATCGAAGGATAGCTAGTTTGCTTGGTCACCCCGATGTTCCTTACGACACCGCTCAGTTTTCGCATCCCCTGTCGAAAAGAGCGCTTAAGCAGTACGTGCTTCTGCTGGTCGAGTGCTCCTACCAAGTGTAAATGGCACGGTGCTGTGCCGTCTTCGATGGGAGACAATCTGGGCTTCACGAAGTACTTGCAAAAGTACGGAAGAAGGTGGGGTTCGTCCTCCATTGAGAGTGGCAGCGCCTAGGTGCAAAGAAGTCCGACGAAACGTGGCACCATCCGGCAGTAATTTTCAGTGAATTGGGAGGGCAGAGTACTATCAATTTTTAATGATGGCGCTCCTTACAGTTCCACGACTTGGCCTAGAGAGCCAATCGCCCCTGAGTTTAGCCCATGCGGTTATTTGCCTGTTTTTCTCATGTGCTACGGTAATCTTGTCGCCTTGTCAGGCTTTACCCGCAAGGTCCGTGTTGGCCCCTATTCCGTACTCGACGACTCTACCCACCGAGGCGGAGGGTGGCTCCCTTCCTTATGAAGGGCTGAGCCGGCTTTTAGTCGTGCTGCTCAATCAGGGTACGTTGGGTTTGCGTGCAGCGGCATTCGCATATGCACCAAACAGTAGTCCTGTAGTCCCCAAGGGACGAATTGTGTGTCGCTGGACCCTAGCGGTCAGGAGACGAGTAGTGACTGCAGCGTGCCCCACGCGCTGCGTTAGCCCACCTTGACATGGTATGTCCGCTTTGTGTGTTATGATTGAATTACTGCACCGAAGGGACGCCCTTATGTGGAGTCTCCCTGGATTATACGCCGGGAGGCAGGCCGCGCCTGTTCTCCGCATGGCGCAAAGCGGTGGGCCCCTTGCCAGGGTATGGCCATCTGCCTGAAACAAAAACTTCCCCCTCACATGACCCTTGGGGGGAGGACATGCCGGGACAGACGTATGGATGATGATTGGTTGATGAGTTACGTGAGACTCTGAGACAAAGCGCCTCCGGGAGCCGCCTCTCTTTCCTATCTGACAACGGCATGTGCAGACAGACCGACAGAAAGACGAACAGACAGACCGAAATTTTGGCGTCGATGTTCCCTAAGAAATACTATTGTCTTTAAAAGTTGCGTTTCTAAAGTGTGCTTTAAGCAAGATGCTTCACAAAGCAAACATGGACGTGACGAGCACAACGAATGCGCTCGACCTTGTGCTCTTCTCATCAATGTTTGTTTTGCGCAGCACCTTGCCTAATAATGTACGACCGATTCACTCAACAACATTCATTATTGAAATCACGCTTCTTAATTTAAAAACAGTGGCTTCTTCTTCTACGAGAGCCACCATTAAATAAGAAATAAGAGCTTCACGTACAAAAACTACATTATGATTACAAGGCACGCCTTAGTAGGTGACTCCGGATTAAGGTTCGAATAAATTTCTAACCCCTGAGGTTATTGAAGCTGCACCTAATCGTAACCACACAGAAGTTTTTTGAATTTTGTTCTTACCAAATACTTGAATTTTAAAATCATCAATAGCTGCGGCTGGAAGTCAAAGCCGTACCGTCGAAGTTAGAAGAGCGACACCTACAGTTCTAAGTTACTACCGCGCTTTTCTCAGTAAAAAAGCACTGCATGTGCCAAACTCTTGTAGTTGTAGTTGTGGCTCTGCAAGAAGAGTGCAGTTATAAATTCGAAGCATTTTTTGCATAGTGGAAACACATTTTCATCTATCTATCTATCTATCTATCTATCTAACCGCCTAAGTCTGGGTGCTTTCGTGGTCATCTCCTTACTTTAGCGTGAACGAAACATAGTATGGGAGGGTAAAATGGTTTGTCGAACATCATGCGCTCATCAATACATGAATAATCTCACAATCCCGTCGCTTACGTCGTCAAACACTTCCCGTCAAACAGTGACGCATACCCGCCCGCGGGTATGTGCCTCTTGTGGATGGGTACGTGCCACCGTCGATTGAGATTTAGTGTTTAACCAGAAATGACATGAACACACATGGGCAATTTTAACGCGTGAGCGTTAATAAAAAAGCTGACATCGTCAGCGGTGACCCGACGGATGCAAAGAATAACTGTCAAGGTCCCCGCAGGTATCGAACCCAAGAATTCTGCGTGGCATTCAAGCATTTTATCACAAAGTCATGCCAGGTCTCGGAACAAGTTTTCAAATAAACCCTAACGTTCATAAAACGTCAATTGTTTTGGCAGTGCTGGCCATACAATTATATAAACATTACATATGTACTTCAAAGGTTCAGCCGTCACGTCATTTTAAGGACGATTGTAGTTAGGTGCAATGTGCTGAAGTTGGTTTATGTAGCAATGTCTAAGGCTACCATCCTCGCGGGCTCTCTGCAGCGCTTGATATGCGCTTATGGCTTCTGGTGTTGCAAATACTCATGTTCCTGTTGTCATCGTGGTGCAAGTGCAAACAACTGGTTACATAAGCACCTGTAACTGTTCAACATATTGCCTCGCCACGGTATTCTAGTGGCTAAGGTACTCGACTTCTGACCCGCAGGTTGCGCGATCAAATCCCGGATTCGGCGGTTGCATTTCCGATGGAGGCGGAAGTGTTGTCGGCCCGTGCGCTCAGATTTGGATGCACGTAAAGAACCCCAGGTGGTCAAAATTTCTGGAGCCCTCCACTACGGCGTCTCTCATAATCATATGGTGGTTTTGAGACGTTAAACTCCACATATCAATCAATCAACGGTTCAACATATGTGTAAGCGTTCAACGTTTGTACATATAATTAGCGTGATTTTATTACGTGTCGCTAAATAAAAATGTACAAAACGTCACCTTCCCTCCGCATGCATCGCTGAACCTCTATTCTCAAGGTACGTGGGATCCGCGAAATTATTTCTTTCTAATTTTCAGGAACTTGGCTCAGCCAATCCCCTCTAGATCATTTCAGGCCTGCTGACTGTTTCTGTCGCGGGCTCCTACGTCCATCCGTTTAGTCGGGTGTGTTTAAATGCGCAGCCGTGCCTACGCTTGCTTTCGTCGCTCGACAGGAATGGATTGCCAAGCCTGACAAACGTTTTCTTTGCGTGCTGGTGTGCTTGTTGGTGACTTGAGAAGACCATGTGTTTCTGTGTGAAATGCAGCATGGATATGTAACATGCGCTTTGTGGACTGGATATTCGCCATCTCAATGGCTGCAAACCTTAATGGTTTCACGATGCTGCGTGGAAAATTGTTGCGGCAAAAGGACTGAGGTTGCGAGTGTTCTTATTTCTTAGGACAACCGAAGAATGAAAAGGGATCGTGTAGTTTGTGAAGCTTACATAGACATCCCTTTTCTGCTTGATCCGAAGGTACGCTTGTGCGTACTACATATTTTTAAGTCGTTACAATGGCACCATCTCCCCCACGTTCTGTGCTGGCTCTAACTTAAAGAGGGCAAATGTGCTTCTGGTTTGTTAGCGTAAGCGCTGGCATTAAAATAGTAAACGCGCGTGGCAGTACACTTTGAGAAGAGGCGTTTTTCCTTCATTAGTCAGTAAAAATTTTGCTATTGCCGATAAGCGAAGTGGACTTCTTGTATTTCGACTGTATACTTGGTTGGGAAAATTGGAAGAAATGCTGTTGCATTGCTTAGTGCATCGATTGTGTGCATATTATTATGAAGTGTTTGTGGCAGAGTGCAAATACGGAATAGAAGTTTGGACTTTGGAAAACGATCTCTCGGCAGCTTTGTCCGGTGGGGCCTCGCCATCTCAGCCTTGTGTTCAATAAACCACCACACCGCTACTCTAGGCCAAACACAGTGGTGACAGCCTACGACGGGACCGTTACCCTCGAGACTTCGCCGGAGTCATCGCCTAGCCAGCCTGTCCTCTCGTTTGCCTATCATGCCTAACGAAGCAGAAGCTCGGGAACCAATGACCTTACCGGAAACCTTTTCCGGGAAGGCCAACGATGACGTGGACGCATGGCTCTAGCACTACAAGTGGGTAAGCCAATACAACAAGTGGGATGCTGCCTCCCAGCTGTCTCGTGTGGTTTTTACTTTACTGACGTTGCACTCGTATGGTACGAGAACCATGAGGAGAAACTGATGACGTGGGAACGTTTTGTTGCTGATATAACTGTAGTATTATGCGGTAGACGCGCCACAGGGAAAACACAATGCGCGGCGTGGAAGCGCCGGCCGACAAGAAGAACACAGCAGCCGGTAGACAAGCATGAACTACAGTAACGGTGTGACAGCTTGCACGGGTGCTGAGTCGACAGCACGAGGAAGAAGGCTGGATGTCCACCTTATCACCTGATAAGCACCTGTTGACTAGCTACAACCATACGTCAACTACCTGTAAGCTTATAGAACACATAATACATACGCATATCTCTGAGTTTCTCAGTAAGCATAATATCTTAACAAAACACCAGCACGGATTCAGAAAAGGCTATTCAACCTGTACGCAACTTGTCGAGACAATTCACGATTTCGCAACTTCAATTAACAATGGGACACAAACTGACGCCATTTTTATGGACTTTTCAAAAGCGTTTGACAAAGTCTCACACAAGAAATTGCCTTTTAAATTAGAGAAAACACTTAAAAATCCGCGCCTAATAAAATGGATAGCAGACTACCTTATAAACCGTAAACAGTTTGTTGTTTTTAACGAATGCTGTTCAGAAGAGGCAACCGTTGACTCTGGCGTCCCACAGGGTACGGTTCTTGGACCCCTTTTGTTTTTAATTTTTATCAATGATATTGTGAATGAAGTTCCTGTAAAAATCAAGTTGTATGCAGATGACTGTGTCATATATTCTGAAATATCTAATGTAACCGATCAAATCATTCTGAATAGTGCCTTTTATAACATTGTGAAATGGTGTGATTTATGGCAGATGTCAATTAACTTCGATAAAACAGTATTTATGCGAATAACTCACAAGAAATACCCTTATTATTTAATTATTCCACCGCAGGTTTCACCCTTTCTGAGGTAACTAGCATTAAGTATCTTGGCATTTTGATTACCAATGACCTTAGCTGGACTAAACATATTGACTCCGTAATTACAAACGCTAACCGAAAACTATTCTTCCTTCGAAGAGCTCTAAAACATTCTAATTCCACGGTGCGTACTCTAGCGTACAGGACTATCGTTCGCCCAGTGTTAGAATATGGAGTGATTGTTTGGGACCCCTTCACTAAAGCTAACATAACTAAATTGGAAAACGTGCAGAAGAAGGCAGTCCGCTTTATATTTAATAGCTTTGGACGCACCTCTATAACTGAACTCCTACATCGTGCCAATGAGCCTTCAGTTACCGAAAGAAATCGTTTAATACGACTACAATTTCTTTACCAAATAATTAAAGGGCATTATAAGCTTGATGTTTCCAACATCATTTCCTTTTCTTCTGGGTACGCCACCCGCCAAAGGCATCAACTTACAATAACCCCTTTCCGGTCCCGAAATAACTGCTTCAAATATTCCTTTTTTCTCGTACAGTAACTCAGTGGAATGGATTAACTAATAACCAAGTGATGGAGCCGTCCTTAGAGTTGTTTGCGGCAAATTTGACCTGATTGTTCACATCATGCTGTTCTATTTTTTGTTTGTTTGTTTGGTTTATGCAATCTTGAGTGCCAACATTGTCAAAATTATATCTGTTACCACCCTGCTAAAATCTCTGTAATAGGGATTGCAGTATGAATAAATAAATAAATAAATAAATAAATACTTGTGGATTGCAGATCCTTGTCCCCAAAATGTAGTATCGCGCAGCGGACGATACTACAAAAACGAAGTGTTTTAGTAACACAGCTGCGCAAAAGAAGCTTGCTGAGCAGACTCTTGCACACAAGGCTCAGTTGCCAGGTGAGACCTGTACAATGTACACAGAAGAGATTTTGAGGCTCTGAAGGCAAATAGATTCCAGCATGTCTGAAGAAGACAAGGTCGCACATTTATTGAAAGGTATTCCTGAGGATGTATATAGCTTTCTTATAACGAAAGAAAGTCAGACTTCCGTGTCGGATATCATTACACACTCTCAGACGTTGGAGACATTGAAGCAGCGCAGAATAACGCCAAATTTTGCCAGTCTGGCCAGTGTCACCACGGTGGCCAGCGCAGAAACTGTACCACCTGTTGACTAGCTACAACCATCTGTCAGATCGTTACAATGGCTTTGGTGCACACTGGAGCCACCGTGTCGATCATGAGTGCTGCGTTCAAACTCGTTTGAGACGAAAAGTCATTTTTTTGTGGGAGAAAGCGATAATAATCAGTGGGCTTGGGTTGCAACTCGCTGTGTCCGATTGGTATTTGTACCGTGGCAGTGTCACTGAGTGAGCAAGTGTTTGTGACAGAATCCATGGTTCTTCCACGGAGCACTCATGACATCATTCTGGGCATCGATTTCCTGCGAATGTGTGGGGCCACTGTAGATTGTCGAAATGGCGAGGTTATCCTAAGTGACGTTGTTCCTCATAAACTTATTGTGAATTCGGGCACATAAAACCGTGCTCTCTGATGATATGAAGATACCATTGTCCCGGCCTTCTGTGCTGTATGCGTTTCAGTTGTTTATTCGCATATTACCAACAATATCAGGTTCGACGCACTAGTGCAGCCTTTCCATCTAAGTTGTATAAAAAAGAACACGTGGTACCCCACAGCATCGTTTCAGTGAGGGAATGTTGTTCGAAACTTAGGGCAATAAATGGTTCAAATGAACAGGGGCTGCTACCAGGAGGACTTAAGCTGGCCTCGTTTAGAAAATACTCGCCGACAACAGTAGCTGTCCTCAGTGACGTTCGACGTGATGACCTAATGACCACCTGCTCAGGCAGTTTCAAAATTTTACCTATGGCTAATAAGTCACTGCCTGCCTACAAGCGCAGTATGCTTGTGGACGTTCTGTTAAAGTACTTGCAAGTTTCGATTTCTCGCGGAGTAACCATACACCTTCGATTCCTCCACGCCATACATGCAACAGGATAAATAAAAAAATGGCAAAACCAATCCGTCAAAAACCGTACCGAATATCGCCATCCGAGCGCTAGATAATAGACGATCAAGTGCGTGAAATCCTCCAGAAGGGCATCATTCAAGAATCATCGAACCCTTGGGCAGCTCCTGTGATTCTTGTGAAAAAGAAACACGGTACCTGGGGATATTGTGTCGACTATCGTCGTTCGAACTCCATCACGAAGAAAGATGCTTATCCTCTTCCACGAATTTATGACGCCTTGGACTGTCTCCATTCGGCGTCCTAGTTTTCGTCTACTGATTTACGTTCAGGCTACTGGCAGATCGCTCTGCATCTAGTAGACAAAGACCGTTTTCATAACTCCGGACGGACTTTATGAATTCAAGGTGATGCCGTTGGAATTATGTAATGCTCCTGCCACATTCGAAAGATTCATGGATATGATTCTGCGTGGCCTAAAATGGAACGTCTGTATATGCTACCTAGATGGCATCGTGGTGTTCGGGCGCACAATTTGTGATCACAACGAACGCGTGGAAATTGTTCTGAAACGCATTAGAAAAGCTGGCCTTGTTTTAATTCGAAGAAGTGTCATTTCGGCGAGCGACAAACCTTGGAACTTAGGCACCTCGTGAACAGAGATGGTATCAGGCTTGATCCAAATAAGGCAGCAGTTGTGAAGGCGTGCAAACACCCTCGCTCAACGAAAGAGCTTCGTAGCTTCCTAGGCCTGTGCTCGTACTTTCGCCGATTTATTCCCGCATTCGCCGACGTTGCCTTCTTCTTGACCAGTAAGCTGCCTCAAGGTGCTAGTTTTGAATGGACACAAGACTGTGACGTGTCATTCAACTAACTCAAGTTCTTACGTCACATCCTATTCTCCGACACGTTGACCCTTCTGCACCGACCGAAGTTCATACTGATGCCAGCGGCAATGGCAAAGGGGCAGTTGTAGTACAACGCTGCAATAGAAAGGAACATGTCATTGCATATGCCAGTAGAAGGCTAAGTGAACCGGAACGAAATTACACAGTGACTGAGCAAGAATGTTTGGCACTCGTCTTCGCTGTACAGCGATTGCGTTCATACCTGTACGGTCGTTCCTTCTAAGTGGTCACAGATCATCATACCTTTTGCTGGCTTGTAAGCCTTCGAGACCCATCTGACCGCCTTGCACTCTGGGCTCTCCACTTACAAGAGTATGACTTCACAGTATTATACAAGAGCGACAGTAAGCACACTGACGGTGACTGCCTTTCACGGATGCCACTTACTACAACAGTTTGCTGTGCCGACAATCAAATTTCCCCTTATAGATTGACCACACATTGAATCACGCTCATTGTTTGACTTTTTCGTAGAATAAATTCCTCACAGTTAATTTTAAAACACTTTCAAGCATGAAACAATACTTGAACCAGCGCCTTTTTTGTGCAAAATGCAAAACGAAAATTCAGAATGAAGCTGGTAAGCATGCAAAACTTGCCGCGAACGCTTGTTCTTTTAACAGGACACGATGGTGGCATTGGATTCACAGCCTCCTGTACATGCACTCGCTCGGGCAAATCGAGTCACTTCGTTCTGTGATCTTGATGCTCCGAGTGGACTGTCTGAAGCGGCAATATCGTGCTGCAGCCTTGGATTACGCCTCTGAAACGGTGCTACCATCTGGAACAACTGGACTTTCCATGTGAGTCACAAGGTCCTCACTCTTCTTCTTTCCCACGTTAAATTTTGCGCATCACTGTGCTCCCGGCTTTCTCGGCGGTCTTCTCGGTCGACTGCGTGTTGCGTGAGTGTTTTCTTAAGCGCGTGCGTGGAGCGGATCGAATCCGATTGCGATGTTTTTTTTATTGAGATAGCACATATATGGACACTCTCGGTTGGATTTTGCCGCCGGCGTAGGCGTCGGCATCGATTTCATGCACCGTAGATGTATACGTATCTGTATAATGAAAACGAAAGAAAAAAACACTCTGGTGCGCACAATCAAACGTGGAACTTCTGCGTCGTAACAGCGAAGCGTTAACCACTGAGCCACACTTGAGCGAGTTGTTTACCTGTTTAAACGGCAAGCTATTCATATCAACCACTTATCGCTGTTCACGAGCATTTCGAGGGAATTGTGTTTTCAGCATTACCAACAAGATGGCGCAATGAGCGCGCGTCGCCCCATCACGCGGTGGGCCCGCTCTAATCTCCTACGCGTACTCTGGCAGGCTCATGGCGCGTTCACACTTGGCCTCGAAGAGAGTAAAACCGGCGAAACTCTCCGGAAACTGGATCGTTTTGCCACCCAAGCGGCCGGAAAACCACGCCACTCGGCCGGCGCGCAAGAATCGCTCCGAGACCAATTTTCCTGCCACGCGAAACCGGATCCGGATTCCGCTTCACAGCCTTGGCTGCGCTAGATCAAACCACGTCACCTAACCAGCCGGCCGCAGATTAAACATGGTGGCACAGGCGTCGGCGTTGGCTCGCATCGGCTCAAACCGCAAACTATCCGTGCAGCATGATGAAGCTTGATGGCCTTAACAAGGACGCGATCATTGAGACCCCGATTTGGATTACGATCGCCGAGAACTCTGGAAGTACACGGTGCAGTGGCAGCGAGTCGGCATGCCCCAACATTTCTCGATGTTGTGTACAGCTGGTTGAAACCGTGCATACGGCCGGTGCAATCGCTCGTGTCGTTTCTGCTGGCGTATCTCCCGAAACAACATTTGAAAAGGTACGAGCGTTTGCTTTTCACTACTTCGTGTCCATAACTAGAATACGAAATTTAGTTTTCGGATAGCAGACAAAATCAAAATAATTGTCAAGGTAGCGACGGCAGCGGTGGCAGGATGGGGCAGAACGAATGAGAACATCGACGTGCGCGGTCGTGGATTGCCGCCCGCTCAGGCGTTTTTGTGTTCTCTTCACTTCCCAGGTGTAAGCGCGGCCTCAGAGAAGGCGAGTAATGCTCTCTCGTGCACTATTATCTCGTCGTGGCGAGGAGGGGAGGATCGTACGCCTTGGATAGCCTCTGGCCTTACCTGGAACAATTCTGCTATAGTTACCGGGCGCACAAAGGTCACAGCAATCATTGCAGTCACCGTTTGCGAAAAGCGCGCGCTTTTCATACACAGCAAAGAAACAAATGGGACGCTCATTCGCGTGCATCCGTACCTGTGAGTACGTTTCGTGCGTCATTTTATGCGTGAGAAACGCGGGGAACGTTTCAATTTGCTTTCCATTCTGCGCATGACCTTTCAATTTGTTGCTATCGCGTCTATTGCTTCACCTTTGCGGCAAAGCTGTGACTTTTTTCTCTTCTCAACACTTTTCTTTTCCTATTCACTCTTATGCCCACTACCCCATGCCCTGTGCCGACCTGTTGAGGTGTCATCTCAATGATAGACAGTTATGAGCGACACTTATCTCTTGTTTTCCTTATCATAATCACTTAGATTAAATGAATTACGTCACGGTGGCAGCAAGCAGCCCTGAAAATATTTTTTAGGAAGGCGTTGGTTCAGTGCTCAGCCTCGTATCCTGCATTGCAAGGGGTGGCAGAGAAAAGTGAGAGTTACAAGGAGGAAAAGGAGATAAGGAGGTTGGGAGAGGGCGAAAAAGAGCATAGCTATGTATAGTGACAAGGAGTGGAAGTGATAAGTCGGGGATATATATTTATGTCTTGAGAAGTATATTAAGAGCCGTAAGTTCGTGTGAATATTACGTAAAAAGTTGCATAATTTTTCTGTGTCTGTCCTGTCGAACTGCTATACGACATAATTTGTCCAACGTATGGGATACATAGCTTTGGTAACTTGGAAAGCAAATTGTGCTCATAATGAAATACCCGTTCGGGTTTATGGTATTTCAGGAGGGTCTATTTAGGTGGCGAGTAAGCCGGGCTCTCTCCGAATGCGAGAGGTGTTCTGTGATTTACCCGCAAAGGTTCTCAAGCGGTTCTGGCACTCGACAGCTGACCATAAAGTCGCGGAATTGAGTTTTGACCATGGTGACCACATTTCGAATGACGCAAAATTCTACACACCCGTTTGAGTGTATGCCGTGTAGCATTATTACAGGGCTTAACGTACACACACACATGCCCGTGTGTGTGCCTGTGTGTTTTGTGCGTGCGTATGTGTGTTTCCATTGTTTGCTAACTCAACTAGGTCGGTTTTGATGCTTACAAGCCTTGAAAAATGACTTTCGTGGTTTTAATATTACCAAGAGTTCAACGTTCCACAACCAAAATATGATTATGAGAGACGCCGTATAGTGTAGGGCTAGAGAAATTTTGACCACATGGAGTTTCGAACGTGCCCCTAAGTTCATGTGCACAAGCCTCACACAATTTTGTCTCCATCGAAAATGCAGCCACCGTAGCCGGGATTTCACCCCGCGGCCTTCGGGTTAGCAGTCGAGTGCCATAACCACTAGACCACCGCGGCTGGCCATCTAACAAAGTTATGACTGAAGAACGCCTTGCCTTACTAACATTGAACTAACAAATAGGAATTGAGAAATACGTTTAGCTCTCACGGGCCAAGGCCAAGCATACTGCCACGGACTGCCATTTTTCGCTACCTAGCATCACGCGTATTTAGGGACTTTGCCTTTTTTCTGTGTACATGCTGCTTGGTTATTTTAAGGTTAGTGCTTCTTAGATTCCATGTGTCTTAATGTCACTAGTTTAAAAGTTGTTTTGTTGTCCAAACTCGCCTCCGGTATTTTCGCGACGTCTGCTTGTGTATGGAACGACCAACCTGCTGTCATTCCCGTCGCCAACTTCGTGGTTGCGACGCTAGAGTGGCTGGTTCTAACACATACTCAATTTCAAAAGCGCAGAAACATAACTGATATCACAAGAATGTACTAACCTTGAACCACAGGTTCACACGCTTGTGCTAAAGAGAAAAGAAATATATTTCTTTAAGGCAATAGGACTTAGGCGGCGGTTTTTTTTTAGAATGCATACGGTTGCATAACTTAAACACGGTGTTACAAGCTGCCACTCTAGGGTCGCCAGTGCGAAGTCGGCGACGGGAATGACAGCAGGTTGGTTCGTTCCGTACGTAAGCAGAGACAGTGAAGAGATCAGAGACGTGAGAAAACAAAACAAACTTTACTCTAGTAATATTGCAGCACACGGGATCTAATATAACACTTCAATAAAACTAACAAAATACATCAACACTTGATACAACTAAAAATACATATAAAAACATTAAATCAGCTTACGCGAGAGAACTATTACAAAATACACAAATTAACACCAATAGACTACGGGGGAGAAAGTTCGAAGATATAAACAGGTGAAGGCATACGTGTGATGACCGGCCGCGTTGCGTCCCCGACGATCGGATGCGAGAAGTCGAAAAGAGTTCTGGCACGACTGCGATGTCGGCGGTTTTGCAACGCTGGTGGCTCAGGGAGGCTAGTGCTTGCAGGTGACTTCGAGCAGGTTGAGCTAACTCGAGGCGAAGTCCCGATGTCTACGTTGCAGACGTTAACATCGCGTCACAACTAGACGAACGGCTAAGTTTAGGTGGCCAGCCGATACAGAGCCACACTAAAAACTTCTAGAAGAGATGCTAGTTGATCTGTTTCTACACCATGTTGGTCAGCGACTAGTCTGCCTAGCAGGGCAAAACCCTGCGCATAAATCTCCCTCGTGTCTCCTTGCTCTCTTTCTTGGGGAAAAGAGACCTCTACATGGGTCCAATCATGCGCGTTTAATTGATGGAAACTCCGCCCCAAAATTTTGACCCCACCCCTTTTTAATTGGGAGAGGACCCTCAACTAGCGAGAGTGACAACCTGTTGGGTTGTTTTCATACGGCTTGGCCACCAGAGGTTTCCCACGCTTTTTCCCGTGGGAACGGTCAACTGTTTGGCTCTCAGCCGGTGCGTCTCGTAGTGTAATCCTTGTTCGGGGTATACTGCGGCCTTCTACTACCTTGCAGACGCCGCCGTAGTTACAAAAGGATCAACCGTCGGCGGCGACGTTCTAAGAAGAGCACCCCATTCTGCACTTCTCGGCTCCCTTTCATGCGCTCGCCGTTCTCACGGTCAGTGGGGGAGTACGGCGCCCGTTAATTGCCGTGACGCGGTGTCGCCAAAAATGGCCGTTCGTGACATTGCCCCCCACTTTCAGAATGTTAGTCATAACATTTGTTCACACGGAGGGGAATTTTTCGACAACAAGGAACAAAACACCACCAACAAGGGAGACATGAAGGCTGTCCCTCTCATACACAACATGAGGCCCGTGTACATGGACGCGACGGGGGCGGGCTAAGTTGAGTGGCGGGTTCAGCTTACCTCGACGCGCCCGAGTTTAAATGAACTCGCACGGACGAGTTGACGTGAGCGGTGATCGCAGCGACGCTTTGCGTCGAGGCGAGCCGAAACCCCGTCTTCCGGTACCGGTTTCCGCTCCTCCAAGCCTGCGCTCTCGCCGCTGTGGGCTGCGGTTGTTTACGCAGTTGTCGCTCCGCCACCGCGATGGCTGTCTTGGTATTTTTTCTCAGTTTGCACCAGCTGTACTTTATGGTTGTGTTGGTGTCTTGGCTAACACTGCACAACGCGATGGCAGCAGTGGTTCTGTTGCGGCACAGCGCTCGCCGTAAGCGTATCCGCAGCCTGACGCACCGTCCCCTGTTCACCCCTGGCTGCTCTCCCAGGAATTCGCGGTGATTGATGGTTCGTAACGCCTTTCATTTGTGTACCTGATGCTGTGGAAAATCCTTTGAAGCCCTACACGCGAGTCATTTTTCGCAATAGTTGTGGCTTGTCGCTAACACGAATTAAGCGGCGCCCTGAACCTCGTTGAAAATTTTAAATTGAAAACAATAAGCAGTTTTTAAATGAAAATGACTAAAGACCCTCATCGATTGTTGGAACAAAGTGTACAGTTCCACCACAATTAAGTGCACCGTGTTCCTCTTGCCTCATACGCTCACCCTGTTTGGCTAATCTGATTTCTGTGGCTTTTGGACTGGACAGTGAGTTCCTTACACGATGAATTTTTAATCTGAGGGCTTGTAATTTCAATCGGAATGCAAAATACATTTTTGAGTAAATTTTCTATCGGCTTACGTAAAAATTCATACGGCCGCATACCAATTTGCCGTAATTTCACACCTCTATTTCTATTGTGCCTCGTTTATGCTTAAAAATTAAAGTAATTTGCTATTTTTTTATATTTCCTTGCAGGATTGCAGCAAATCACTCAGTTTTTTCTCGTTGAATAAAGCTAGCAACGTCGTTATTTTATCATCTGTCCACACGGTTGCTGGAGCCCGCGAGGACGTCATCGTGCCTAGTGCGCGCGTACCGGCCGACAGAGAAAGAGCAACGTCGGAGTGATGGGGACAGGGGAAGTGGAGACCGCGACGGGCGGGAGAGGTCACGAGCCGTCAACTCAGCGCGACTGGTTATACATGCCCTTTCTGAGCGCGGCGAGTTCGGTGAACCCACCCCCTGTCTCCGGGTCGACTGTACTCGCCGCGACGACTCTTCGCCCCGACGCGTCCGCTTATACATGGGGAGGGCGAGTCCAGAAAACCTGCTTATTTCGACTCAATGCGCCCTCGTCGGGTCAGTGTAAACGGGCCTATAAACAGGCAGAGTGCATCAAAGTAACAACAAAAGGAAAAACAAACAATTGTTAGAGTACCAGCTTCAGTTACACCAACAATATCAATGCGCCATACAAACAAGAAGAGGAGATAGCCGTGTACGGCAGCCAACAATACAGAATACACTGCACGAATGTATACTACGAAACAAAACGGAACCGGTACGCTCCTCTACTGTAGTGCAATCCTTCAATGTGCATTACAACAAGCAAAAACAACCAATGCACCAAGCAAAAAGAAAATAACTCAAAATACACCTCTTATACAATGAAATACGCACATACAAACAGAAAACAACCGACGAAAGGAAAAAAAACAACATGCTCATAGACCTCAAGAACTATATCCGGCTCAAGTAATCGGCTCCCACGTTATCGCTACCCTTAATATGTGTAATGATGAACTGGTACTCTTGGAGTAGTAAACTCCATCGAAGTACTCGAGCGTTCAGCTGTTTTGCCCGTTGGATATAACTCAGAGGCTGGTGGACTGTCTTTGTTTACGGCCGCCAAATATTTGTCTACTACTGAAACACTAAGCTATCCAGCTTTCCTGAAACCTTGGCCTATGCTGTGGCCAAAATACTCTTCGCTCGCTCAACCTGAGAAAAAGTTTTCTTTTTTTAGCTTATATGATCACTTGATCAATCGTCTTCAAAGAAAACCAACAACACTTGCACTGGTTTATGCTAAAACCGTGCCCCAATGACTCTCAATTAGATTCGCTTGAATCGCACACGATGAGGTCGCGTTCCCGGCGGCTTTCGAGCACGCCAGAGGTTACAAAAAGCATGAACGCCAGGCTGTGTCTTGCTGTCACGCCTCATTCTACATTTCGGCCGGCTCCCCTCAGGCATGTGCAAGGGACGCCAAAAACAGGGGGAAGCCTGGGTAATAGTGTCTTTCTTATCGCCCCCACGCAGTACTTAGCCGTTGTGCCATTTCGACTTTGAACCTTCGGGCAAGGCCACTTTCCCGAAGTCGTCGAAATGAACCGCGCGTTTCGTTCGGGTGACGCACCTCCCTTTCCCCCTCCACACCTGGCTCGCCGCTTGTGCCTCCATTAACGCCACCATTGACGTTTCTTGAAACGGATTAACGGCCTAGCCTTTCGTCTCTGTCGGGACGGAGTGGGACCAGCCCTAGGCTCACGCAGTGTGGTACGCTTCCTCTTCTTTCTTTTTCGGCGATGTTTGCGTACCTCCTTTTCCTCGATGTCATCATCATGTCGCTTCGGGACCTCAAAACTTGGGATGCTCGTTGGAGCTGGTGCTAGGCCTTCCCTCCCGATAACGCTTTTTGAACTCTGCGTCACGACAGACTGTCAGGCCAAATTAGCTTTGTCAACACTGATGAAGCCATTATTTGGGCCCTCTCCGACGGCATCGCTGCATTCCAGAAGCGTCACGTCCTCGCTCTGATTCGCCACTGTGCTAATCATGCCTACATTTGACGATGTCGAAACGTACTCTTGAGGCACAAAGGAGGTTTCCAGCATCTTACTGGGCCCATTAGGGCTGCTGGCACTCTCCTCATCCACGCAAGGAGCGTCTTTCGACATCGTCTCTACCTCCAGACAGGCCAAGGCCTCATTCTCAGCATACTCTACCTTGATGCATTCTAGAATACGCGGGCCCTTTTCTGGCGCGATCTCTGGTTCTAGCGCTTCCTGTCACACTTTAACGTCCATCGCTTTCCGACGCGCCTCGCTTTCAGACTGTTGTCTTTCTGCTTCGCGCTTTCTTTCAGACTCTTGTCTGAGCTGCTCTTCTTTTGTCCAGACAGAAGTTCCGAATATCCGGAACATCTCTGCCTTAACTACCTCGTAGTTGTTCGCGTTCTGCTGACTGAGTCGCGCAACAGCTTCATTTGCCTCGCAAGGCAGAACCGTGAGTAGCCCTTGACATCATGTGTCTCGCTCAAATGACAGTTCCTCGCCGGCATCGCCGTGCTCACTGCTGGATCGGCTCACGCTGCTACTCTCACTGAGGCGAATCTTTAATTGCAGTAACTGCACTTCCCGTTCTCCGGCTTCCCTTGCCGCTTCTCGTTCTTTCGCCCTTTCTTCGCGTTCTCTCTCCCTTTCTTCGCGTTCTCTCTTTCTTTCTTCGCGCTCTCTCTCGCTTTCTTTTTCCCTTTTCTCCCGGGCCCATGCCCGCTCTTCTCTGGCTAATGCCTGCGCCTGTTCCTGCTGCTTTTTAACCCATTGTCTCAGTTCGGCGCCCTCGAGGCCTAACTGTTTACCGTGCGCGATCCACTTATCAAAATCCATACACTCTATACTGCAAATTGTTACTATAATGCCCCTATTAAACCAGCGCAATCATATGCAGGATGCAACCGCTTCAACTGTGCGGCTCTATCACCACGCTGTCCGCAAGGTTCTCGTTCACCCTGTCTTACTCTTGTACGGAACATGCTGTCTCGCGGACGCCAGTTTTGTTACAAACTGCCACTCTAGCGTCGCCAGCGCGAAGTCGGCGACGGGAATGACAGCAGGTTGGTTCGTTCCGTACGCAAGCAGAGACAGTGAAGAGATCAGAGACGTGAGAAAACAAAAGAAACTTTACTCTAGTGATATTGCAGCACACGGGATCTAATATAACATTTCAATACAACTAACAAAATACATCAACACTTGATACAACTAAAAAATGCATATAAAAACAATCAATCAGCTTACACGTGAGAAGTATTACAAACTACACAAACTAACACCAATAGACTACGGGGGAGAAAGTTAGAAGATATAAACAGGTGTAAGCATAAGGTATGTAACTGCGCAAAAAACTGACGGAAACAAGAAGGAGAGAAAAAGGACAGACAAGCGCAGACTATCAACTGAAGCTTTATTGCAAGAACGAGGCAATATATATAATAGGCAGAATAAAAAGCAAGAGGGGGCAAAGGGGGAGGAGAAAAAACACACGAGGGACCAAATCACCAAACTTAGGCACATCAAGCATAGCACACCCGTCATACAAAACCAAGATAGCTTAACTCTTTATCATGTATGGCCACAGAGGGAACACTGACACAAGACACAGATTTCTTGTGAATATGCGCAGCCTCAATAAGTTCGCGCACTCTTTGGTTCTTATGCCGGAACAACACAGAAGTATCACCGAACAGCGGAGCGCAGCCGCATTTCTTACAGTGGGCTGCTAGATGAAGGCCGGAGTGGCCTTTCAAAGAATTAAAATGTTCTCGAAGTCTAACATTTAGACAGCGACCTGTTTGGCCCACGTACACACGACCGCATGACAAGGGTATGGAGTAGACAACACCGGTGATACAGGATACATAATTATGAATATGACTAACATTGCATGTGTGTTGCTGGACATTTCGCTGATTCGCGACTCGTCTATCTACTTTGGCACATAAAGTGGATAACTTGTTCCTGGCAGAAATAACCACTTGGACATCATATCTTGATGCAACCTTTTTCAGGCGGTGGGTAAAACCCACCAAGATATGCTGTCCAAGATATGATGTCCAAGATATGCATATGATGTCCAAGATGATGTCCAAGATGGCATCAAGATATGATGTCCAAGTGGTTATTTCTGCCAGGAACAAGTTATCCACTTTATGTGCCAAAGTAGATAGACGAGTCGCGAATCAGCGAAATGTCCAGCAACACACATGCAATGTTAGTCATATTCATAATTATGTATCCTGTATCACCGGTGTTGTCTACTCCATACCCTTGTCATGCGGTCGTGTGTACGTGGGCCAAACAGGTCGCTGTCTAAATGTTAGACTTCGAGAACATTTTAATTCTTTGAAAGGCCACTCCGGCCTTCATCTAGCAGCCCACTGTAAGAAATGCGGCTGCGCTCCGCTGTTCGGTGATACTTCTGTGTTGTTCCGGCATAAGAACCAAAGAGTGCGCGAACTTATTGAGGCTGCGCATATTCACAAGAAATCTGTGTCTTGTGTCAGTGTTCCCTCTGTGGCCATACATGATAAAGAGTTAAGCTATCTTGGTTTTGTATGACGGGTGTGCTATGCTTGATGTGCCTAAGTTTGGTGATTTGGTCCCTCGTGTGTTTTTTTCTCCTCCCCCTTTGCCCCCTCTTGCTTTTTATTCTGCCTATTATATATATTGCCTCGTTCTTGCAATAAAGCTTCAGTTGATAGTCTGCGCTTGTCTGTCCTTTTTCTCTCCTTCTTGTTTCCGTCAGTTTTTTGCGCAGTTACATACCTTATGGATCATTACCAACTAGCCCAACTTACCATTCTTCTGAGGTGTAAGCATACGTGTGATGACCGGCCGCGTTGCGTCCCCAATCATCCGATGCGAGAAGTCGAAGAAAGTTCTGGCACGACTGCCATGTCGGCGGTTTTGCAACGCTGGTGGCTCCGGGAGGCTAGTGCTTGCATGTGATTTCGAGCAGGTTGAGCTAACTCGAGAAGTCCCGATGTCTACGTTGCAGACGTTAATTTCGCGTCACAACTAGTTGAACGGCTAAGTTTAGGTGGCCAGCCGATACAGAGCCACACTAAAAACTTCTAGAAGAGATGCTTGTTGATCTGTTTCTACACCATGTTGGTCAGCGACTAGTCTGCCTAGCAGGGCGAAATCCTGCGCCTAAATCTCCCTCGTGTGTCCTCGCTCTCTTCCTTGGGGACAAGTGACCTCTACATGGGTCCAATCATGCGTGTTCAATTGATGGGAACTCCGCCTCAAAAATATTTTGACCCCACCCTTTTTTAATTGGGAGAGGGCCCTCAACTAGCGAGAGTGACAACCTGTTGGGTTGTTGTCATACGGCTTGGCCACCAGAAGTTTTCCCACGCTTTTCCGCGTGGTAACGGTCAAACCGTTTGCTCTCAGCCGTTGCGTCTCGTAATCTAATTCTTGTTCGGGGTATACTGCGGCCTTCTATGACCTTGCAGACGCCACCGCAGTTACAAAAGAATCAACCGTCGGCGGCGACGTTCTAAGAAGAGCACCCCATTCTGCACTTCTCGGCTACCTTTCATGCACTCGCCGTTCTCATGGTCAGTGAGGGAGTGCGCCATGACGCGGTGTCGCCAAAAATGGCCGTCCGTGACACACGGACAGCAGAAAAGACAAGCGTTGCATAGAAATCAACTTCGTGTGTCATATAGCACCTCTTCTTGTATGCGTGGTTCAGTAAGGTAACTTCACGCATTCTGATATCAACAAGAATGAAGCCGAAATAGAAAAACTAGCGATTTATTTCGAAGTCACTATGCTTTCCCGCAATACATATTCAAGCTTCAATGTGACCTTTTCAATTATGGCGTCAAGAAGGAAAAGATAATTGAACGCGGCACACGCACCGTTGACAAATTTGTCTCTTCAATAACGCGTCTTTTTTTGTATTCCAAGTAAACACAAACCGTGTATCCAAAGAGTCATCATATTTGGGTAAGGCAAGAACTTTATCGAATGATGCGAACTCCGCGCGCCCCTTTGTGGAAATTTTGCAGTTACTGCGAGAGACCAAATCAAAATTATTGATTTCGTATTTAGCTTACAACTACGCGCATGATTATGATAGGCGGCACTAGGCTCGCTAGTACAAAAAATGAAGTACTCAATCGATTCCACTTCATCTTGAAGTTCTTTTTGTTTTTAAACAGCAGCGCTAATCTGCTAGACGAAAGAAAAAAACACAATCGCAAGAACGTTAGCCAGCACTGGCACTTCTTTTTTTCATAAGCTTATCCTCATTTTTGCGTTACTGTTCCAAGACGCCAAATCGCCTGAAATTGGGACTAAGTTTAGATCTCCTTCAGTCAGTTGACGTTTGAGGTAAGTTTAATGATTCATGCCGTCCAATTTTTTTACGTTTGTATTCGAAGTGCCGGTTCAGCATGACGTTGCTACTTCAGGGCGAATACAAAGACGTAATTAGGAATTTACCTTGGGAGAGGGGGGGGGGGTAGACTATTCTTTTTGTATGTACTATCAGCCGCAAAATCTTGCGGGGTGTTGGATTCACAACAAAAACGCGAATTTTTCCCATATCAATACCTAATGCTTGAAATCAAGCTAGGGAATGTATAGGTCGGAATGCCAAGTGCAGTCTAGAACATTTGTTTCAAAAATACATTGCGACAAAGGGGGAATTGAGCTTTATCGAACGTTTCGCACGTCTCACAAAGTTTTGCTGCTGGTACTATGTGCGCGCGTTGACGTGTGTGTGTAGAGTATATGCACACATGCAAAACTGAACATTTTGGAGTTGAGTTTGAAATCTCAAATACCACTTCTACATCGCCTGGCTACGCCAGTGGTGACTCAAACCAGGTGAAAGAAACGTGTTCCACCGTTTGGCGAACGTGTAACTACTCTACTCATACAATAGGATGGAATAGATGGCTAAAGTTTTATATAAGCAAGATTTTCAATATATACCGTATAGTCTCGCATAGGCAATCATCCTCAACCTACTGGGTCTACTGCAGTTCGAACACTTCCATCATTCCTCTCGAGTTTACCTTATATTCTGCGTATCAATTCCATTTAATAAAAGCTCTGTACTCTATAGGCTTGCAACCAAGGCCATAACTGGGAAGGAATTAAGGAGGTTCTGACAACCCCACCTCACCCCCCAAAAAAAGTTTTTTGATGCTTTAACTTTTCTGGTGACCCCAAGCATTCACACACCTTCACATCAACCACCAGTTACCCAAATTTGGCGTCCTACACATAAACACCCATAGAAAAAATTTCTTGGTATGGCCCTGTGTTCAGATAAGTGACTTTTAAAACGGACGCTCTTATGAGGACGCTGCTGCATTGGTGAGACAATGAGCAAACGTCTACAATGAAGCCAGCGTTATGCAAAGACCAAAGCTATGCAAGGGTATGTAGAGCACGTTAGACATAAGTCATTGTATGGATTCAGCCACTATTGTTACTAAGTACTCAGTTCAGTCCGGTTCAGTCCGGACATCACAGTCACGAGACTAGGAAGAAAAAAAATTAGGGGACCCTAAAGCTTCGCTTTTAGCAGTTAACGCGATGTCGATATTCTGTTCTTAGTGCGTGGTTCAAACACTTCGTACATGAAACCTTTTCGAAGTTGCTATGCACCAACTACGTGGCCTTAAGGGAACAGGTGCAGCAGCATGTATGCCTTTTGTGGGTTATCAGCTTTAAACCACAAAACCATTACGATAATCACATGTTCTGACAACAGCCGCTGGAAATGGGCGTTTACTCCACGCAATAATACTGTAATATCTCATGTTGCATTGTGATGCATGAATACATGATGCGTGTGTTTGTAATGCATGCAAGCTACTTTCACTTCATTTCCAAGCAGAGGAGGCTGTTTTCACTGTATTAAAAACGAGGTACGTGGCTGTGTGGTGGAACGTCCTCTTGTCACGGAGACGACTCGGGTTCGATCCGCACTCGAACCCGGACGAACATGTTTCAGAGACCTCTCTGACCCAGGATTTTTTAAATATTTTATTTTATCTGCATCGTTCTTAATTTTTCGGTCACGTATCGAATGATGATATTTTCGCTCACAGCCTACGACGCTGATGGCGACACCGACACCGGAATTTCTGCAAAACAAGCTCTTTAACGCTATCGCATTAAAAGCATGCGGTATCACACAGCTGGATTCAAATTCTTTGCAAGTGGCTGCAAATCGGTGCCCGTTTTTTCTTTTATTTACCTTCAGCTGCCCTCTAAACTCTTGGAATCAACCAAAATGTGAAACACCACGCAATAATCTCTGCACACAAAGAAACGTCCTCTTTTACCATTACCTTTGATCTAAATAAAAGTAATATTCGATTCCGCGATGTAATTACATCATTTCCGCTGGCTTAAATCTCTAATTCGTGAAATCCTACCGCGAATATTTGGCGCACATGCCCCGCGCTAAAGATGCCATCCTTGCCTGGCGGTATTCAGTTAGAGTAGTTCGTGCTGACGCTTCACCGAACTTAATGAGCGGAAGGAAGTCGATCGAGCTTAGTTCTCTCTTCTTCTCCACCGCTATTTCTGTCTTCTTCATCCAACACTTCGCAGTGCATGGACTCAGCGACGTTGAGCTATCTCTATGGAGTGGCACCAACGACCACCTCATTACTGGTTCACTTCAAACTGATTGACGTCTTATACAGAGCCGGGCACTTCGAGTTTCTGTGTCTTTGCTTCAAAGGCCCTCCCTGTATTCCACTCACTTTCGTCTGGCCGTGTGTCTATATCATCGTTAGGCGCGATGTTACGGGGGATGAGTTCTTTCATCATTCCTTTAGCGGCGGGACACTGTTGAACCCATATTCGGCTGGCTGAGCCTACCGGTGGCCAATTAGTGAGTATTCGCGCTCTGTGCATTTTTGATTTCTTCCTCTACCTAGTTTAATCGCGTAGGGCAGAGAGAAAAATAAGGCACCACGACCATACTATAGAGATTGTAGTGCCGATCATTAAGTATCAGAAGTCTTTTCTGAAACAACTGGCACGCCTGGTATTCTTCTATTCGAGGGCAGCTTTATGTTTTTAAATTAATGAAAATGTGTAAAATTTCGAAGCACTCTATACGAAGTGCTTCCGAAAATAGTGCGGCAGACTCGTACGCGTTTGTGTATGCTGCATAGGGAACGAAAACGGAATAAAGAAATAAAGGCATCGTCTCTAAAGCACACCATTATAGAACATTATGCGTGAAACCGAAATACACAGCGCTGTCGAACACCATTGAACTACATGGGGCACTAAGACAAACCCACAAATTCTTCCACTGCAAATTTCTCTTCATTGCCAGAAATCAGAAGCAAAAATGGTGAGATAATAATTGCTTGAGAATAATGCACCAAAACCATCATATAGTTTCGACGCACTCTTCAGTGTGGGACACCGAACCAACTTTGACCAGCTCGGTGTCATTATCTGACACAAGTAACCACAACACACGGGGGCTTTTGCATTTCACTACCAATCACAACCATGCATCAATTACGTGTTTCTTCTTTTTCACCCCTCATCTATATGGACAGCCGTGGCCGGTAATCCAACCCGCGCTCTCGAGCTGAGCAACGCGGCGCCTTGCCTCCTAAGTGGTGAATGGTGAAAGGCCGGGAGGTCCAACTGCACCCGCTGTGCTTGCTTATAGCAGCTTAGAAGCTGAGCGTCATATATATCCAACGCGGATGTTCAATCTGCAGAGCCGTGTTGAACCTACACGGCCGGACGAACGGGCAAGCAAAGGGCATCTTCTACTACTCGAATGTGACACTTTTCCCTTGCGGCAATGACGGGCTACGGTGGCACGACCACCTTGTGTGGTACAACGCCGCCTTATGTGTGCGTCTAACATCATACCCGCCAGAATAAAGTGAAGAATATACTTGGCACGTAATCGTACCTCTCCGCGGCTTGCACCAGCGTGCCGCCAGCTCTTTACAAAGATTCGCGCAAGGCGAAAGAGACAGCCTCCTACAGCCCCTTGACGTCCTACACCGTGCCACCACACCATTGACGTATACAGGCTCCGATTAAGAACACCCTAAGCAACACTAAAGAGGCTTACCAAAAAAGCGGAAGGCTCAGACTTCTAGTCTCAGTAGGGCGGGCGCTCGTGTTTTTTTTACAATTTCCTCGAACTTCCCTTTTCTCACAGACTGCGTAGAAAACCGAAGTCTTCTCCCCCCCCCTTATGTACTGAAAGCGACAGATTGCTGAGGTGTGGATCGTGAAATGGCTCATCTCCAAATGGGTCGTATAACGTTCGCGTCGCGTGCGCAAATCACCTCTGAATGCATACACCCCGAAATGAGTTGGTTGGTGGTTAGAGCACATTATAACAAAGGCTGTGCCTAAGATCTCGCGTTTCGCAAAAAAAATGCATGCGACTTTAGCAACGAGTTCCCTCTACAGTTATTTGAATAGTATCTATACAGGCGCCCATCTAAGTTTGCGGGATTTGTTGGCTACAATACCAAAAATACGAGAAAATAAAGAGAAGTGCTGAAAAAATATAACCACTTTTACAACAGCAGTTATTAGTTTTGACGTTGGGTGCATTACAATGCAAAGGGGGCTGCTGAGAGCTTTAACAAACAAAGAAGTGCGCGTAGGCGGCCTATTCAATATCAGCGGAAAAGGGAAAATGCCATATTTCTAAGTTGCTGTTGGCTTGCGCTGACAACTAACACATCCTAATATAGCTGAAGCGATCAAAAGTGACGTTTAAGACACCATGGTCTTGTTTTCTGACGGGTTTGGTCCCGGCCACAGCTGCCGCATTCAGATAAAGACAAAATCCTAGAAGTTCGTGTAATTAAAGTTAAGTGCTCGTTAACGAACACCAGATGGATGAAATTTATGAAGCCATCAACTACAGCCTGCATCACAATAATATCGTGATTTCGGCATGTAAAACTCCGAAAAATGTTACTACCTGCCGTTCAATAGCTGTCCGCCCGAGCGAGGTATACGTCTCAGACTTCTCACTCGTCAATGCTTTCGTGATGTGATTCAAAGAGAAAATATTTGAAGAAAGCAATGCACGATTTTCGATATCAAGATACATGTTCCTAACGCCATGGATACGTTGTGCACTGTCTTTTTAGGCCCCGTTTGCTTATGTACCGAAACTCGAAGTAGGCGAAAGCGGTGCAACTCACAACGAATCTGTTTGCTCCGTAACATATGCCAGTGAAAAACCAAGCGGTGAGCTCGAATGGTCTCGACCACTTACTTCCTGCAAGTGACGTCTTTTCCGCTTCACTGAACAGTACTCTTTGGCTGGACTAGCATGGAAACAACCAAAAACACCAGCGTAATAAGATTACAAGATCTAAAGACGGGGTCTAATTTATTACGGTCCTCCGCAGTATATGTCTGCCAAGTTATAATCATAACGTGGTATTCTCCCGGAAAGCCTTCGAATTTATTTACTTTTTTTAACTACGCAGTAAAAAAAAACAAGACAAAAACCAAGCAGCTCGTAATGCCACTGGTCTTGGTAATTGTGTAAGAGTTTACTTTCGATATGAATGTGGAGAACATACATAAATAAAAAGTGGCGAATTCAGCGATAACTGGCACATGCCCAGCACACGCACCAAATGTCGTACACTCTCAAATCCTAGAATACACGCCAAGGCAGAAAATAAAGCCAAATTATGGTCTTATGTTCAGTTAGTTACGCGGCTCCGCCTCATGTCCCAGAGTAACCGACCCGCTCCGAAGAGGCCTTCAGAATAGGCGGGACAAGAATTAGCCGGGATTTTAAGTCAAAATTTTTCCGGCTAGGTACGGCCAACGGTTACGCGTCACCTTTCCGTAGGCAGCCTGGCCCTGACGTGGTTGCGTAAAAAAAGCATTACTTTAAGCATGCGAGAGCAGTTTCTCGCCGATAATGCCATGGTTAGTATGTCTATATCATCTACATCTGCTGGATTAACATGCAAACCACACTCGGCACTGGAATCGAACTTGGGACCACATGCACGTGAAGCGCATGTCTTACCCATTGCACCACAGTGCCACCGCATGAAGGCGACTTTTTTACGGGAGTATATATCTACCAAGTGGCTTTTTGGAAACCGTTGGTGGAACCTTCAACTTTTTTGTGCCATAAACGTCAAACTCTGGAGTTTTTGCGGACATGCAGCACCACCTGTCGACGCAGTTTTGAGTAGTGCAAACGCCTACACACTTTGCTGCGCAACCAGGTGAACTACAGCGTATAAACCAACGATTCAGTTATTATTACAAGTATTTGCGCATTCAACACTCAGAAAAAGAGCTACGAATTTCTTTCCGCTGGTCAGACGCGTCGCCGAACCGCCGTGAAGTGCTTTCTGGTTCACTGGCCTGAACGAAGGCGAAAACAAGAGCAGACGCAACAGCTCCACGCTCTACGAAAAAAAACTCCAGTCTGCAATGCTGTTGCGTTGTGAATTGCCACGGACGTAAATGACTTCAGATTCACTGATTTCCGCACCTTTCGCAAAGCAGAATGGCGACAGCTCTAAGAACAGGCCCTTGCGAATATGTTGGGTAAGCGAATTACTCGCGTTCTCCCCAGCTGTTCGCTTGAGTAAGTGTGATAATGTAGTTCTCCTGTTATTGTACTGTTATTATTTTGAGTAGCCTTGACGGAAAACCATGTTAACATTGTTTATGAAGCTTAACAGACCTTCTGACCGCGGTGTTCAACGTGCAACAGTAGACAGGTGACGCCCGGCCAAGATAAACATCGCACACGCCACGACCCTCGATAATCTGAAGTTGTCGCCACGACACAGCATTACGCACGTAGGGCTTTAAAGGCTCCAAGTCCGGGCTTTAACCAAGAAATGCCAACACGTGCGTCATACAAGTGAATCGCAAAATGATCGCGACCACAATCAGTTTTTTTTTGCCGTTGGTCTTCGCGATTACCGGTGCTAGCTATGTCGGAGGCACCTGCTTCGCCTTTCGTTGTACACTGAGAAAATGAACACGCTTGTATCTCCAGCAGCAGTATACACAAAAGACAGAAAACTGCCAACAGGGCATTAGAGCAGGTGTAATAAAACAGTTCAATGCAGATGAAGCGAGAAATAACCAGAGCCATTCGTGCCGGATAAAGCGAGCTTCGTACCTCTAATTGCATAAATTGTTCGTGTTTGCACTTGCTCACTTCGACATCACGCGCATGCTCAATTTTAATTCATTTAGGCAATAATTTACACACCTTGTAGTGCTTGCCTTGAACTAGACTTCATGTGACGCTGGCTTCCAATTACATTGCCAGTTGCCAAAAAAATGAACAATCCTTTGCATTGTGCCCACATTTCCTTTTGATGAGCTTCCTACTTTTATGAAGCGAGGTTGGATGGAAGGAGGAAGCTTGCCTGGTCCTTGGTTTTCAGGAAACCGCGGACTCTCAAAGTCAGCAAAAATTGCTTTCTCTTCTCTCGGCAACTAACACCACAAGCCCAAAAATCACTCGCCACCGCCATTGTATGAACCACTGGCTGAGCTAGCGTGCTCGGTTATTACTGGGGCCGCAGCGGGAGGCACCACTTGCACGCGCGTATTCTGAAAAAAAGAAAAAAAGTGCACAAGGTGACGAAGCACGCGTGACGTATTTTCTTCCCTCATGCAATCCCTCTTTTTTTAGCTTTCAGCGCTTTCAACTGGGCGAGTGAAGAGAGAATGAAATTGTAGCGTGGGACGAATCTTTTGTATCTCTACTCGATCGTAACGTACCAATCGAAAAATTTCGGGTGGTCAATTCGTGAAGTAATAGACTCATTTAGTGAATCCATTGCATGACTACCTGAAAAAGTGTTGCAGGGCGCCTATAAGGACATGCGAAGTGGGTCCGCTAAATGTTATGTCTCTTTCATTTTCCCTTCTCTGTGAAATGTCACGTTGTACAACGAATTCATTCTAGATTTAAAACTATGATTATTAGTATTATTATTACACGCCACGAACCCTCCCACGTTCCCCCATTGGGGCTTGAACTCACCCGCAGGGCCTCTCGGTGAAGACAATGTAGTGCTGGTGCTCCTTTCCACGCTCCACGAACTTTATGCACGTATGGTTCTTCAATTGGCGCATCGCCTGCTTGAAAAGTGCTCGGTGGTCCCCTGCAGACACCAGCACCACCCAGCATGTCATGTGCCGTCACCGATAAATACAACACAGCGGATAAATATTAACGCAGCGGCAGACAGCTGTTCATCACCTAAGCGTAAAAGCTCCTCAAGCACAGCAAAGGACTGCAGCCGCATAGCTTGTACCAAAGAGTTCACATAGTGTAACGGCAGATAAGTGCAGTGTGGTTGATCTGGTTCGCGATATTGTTTCCTTCACCGCAACGAACTATATCAATGAACACACATTATTTCGCTCATGCTCGACCCGTTGCCTTGAATGATTGGCACGCGATTCTGACACTTTACGCCCTGTTCTAAAACAAATATGCAAAAGTTTTGCCCTCTGGTTGATGCCATCTCGACATGGAGAGAGGCTATGCAGCCGTGTTATAACAGCATAATACATTCTTCTTCAGCCTGACTACGTTCACTGCAGGACAAAGGCCTCTTCCATGATCCGCCAGTCAACTCGGTCAGATGTTATCATAACTACGCGCTACATGCCCGGCCCAAGTCCATTTCATCTTGATTTCAACAATTTTATCCCGGAGCCCGGTTTGTTCCGTGATCCACTCTGCTTTCTTCTTGTCTATTAAGTTTACACCTATACTTTTCTTTCCCATCGCTCAATGCGTTGTCCTCAATTTAAGTCTAACCCTCTTAATAAGCATCCAGGTTTCTGCTCTGTAGGTATGTACTGGCAAGATGCAGCTGTTATAAGCCTTCCTCTTGGGGGATAGTGACAATTTACCATTAATGATATGAGAATAATTGCCGAGTGTACTCTAACCCATTCATAATCTTTCAGTTAATCTCGTGGATAGGCTCCACGGTTATTACCTGTCCGAAGTAGACGTAGTGTTTTACGACTTCAAGTACACTATTACCTATCTCGAACCGCTGTTTTCTTCCAAGGTTTTTGTACACTACTGTCATATTCTGCAGAATAATTTAAGACCTACCTTTCTGTTCTCTTTGTCTAATTCAGTAATCATAGGTTGCGATTTGTCCCCCAAATTACTCCGTAATGCAATGTCATTCACGAAGCGCAGGTTACTAAGATACTCATTAACTCTTATTACTAACCTTTCCCAGTCTAGCCCTCTAAAAACCTGTTGTGAGCATGCGGTAAATTGTATTGGGGAGATTGCATCCCTTATCTTACACCCTTCTTGATAGGTATTCAGTCGCTTTCTTTACACAGCCCTATGGCGGCAGTTGATCCTCCATGAATTTCTTCCATGATGTTTTTATATGCTTTCTCGACATCATGATTCCGCAGTGTCTGCATGACTGCTGGTATTTTTACCGAGTCAAATGCCTTTTCGTAATTTATGAATGCTATGTATAGTGGTTGGCTGTATTCTGAGCATTCCTCTATTACCTGATTGATAGTATGAATGTGGTCGATGGTTGAGTAGCCTGTTCAGAATCCTGCTTGTTCCTTTGGTGGTATTGATGGCTAATGTTGTCTTAATTATGTTAGCAATTACCTCTTTTGTTGATAAGTTGTATACGACGCAGAGCAAGCTAATCAGTCTGTATTTCTTCAAGTTCTTAATTTACATCTTCCTTCTTAAGTATTAAGATGATGCTAGCATTTTTTAAAAGATTTCGGTACCCAAACGTCAGGAGACAGTTTTTGTAACACAATCTGCCCTCAATCTTTCAGCAGATCTGCTGTTACCTTATCGTCATCAGCAGCTTTGCCTCTTTACATGCTCTCCAAAGCTTTTCCGACTTTTTCCATCGTTACTGGAGGGGTGTCATACGGGTTACTGCTAGTTCTTTCATTATGGTCGGCGTTTTTCCGACCATTGTATAGATCCCTGTAACCTCAAACTCTTCTGCTATTTCAACTATCCTATCCAGATTGGTAGTTACTTTGCCTTCCTTGTCCCTTAGTGCAGTCATCTGGTTTTGTCTATCCCAAGTTTCTTCTTCACCACTTGGACGCTTCCTCCGTTCTTTAGGGCGAGTTCAGTTCTCTCCCCATTATACCTTCTTACATGGAATACCTAACGCTTAGTAATCAACTTCGAAAGCTCTGCCAGTTCTATTATGCCTGTTGAGTTTGAGTCTTCGATGTCTTGACTTTTCTTAATGAGATTCTTTGTCTGCTGGAACAGCTTAGCAGTGTCCTGTCTAACTACCATATCTCCAACCTATACTGTGCAATCGGCATAGATACTCATCAGATTATCATTCATTGTGTAAACATTAGGCCGGTTTTCTAAATAAAAATGGAGTATCTGTTCTGAAGTGAGACTCTGGATTTCTGTGTTTTCCCTCTCAGTGCTAGCTCATTGATTGGCTTCTTTCACATCCGTTTTGGTCAATCTTTCTTCAAGTCAAGGTGAATTCGAGCTCTTACCGTTTTATGGTCATGCATCGTAGCTTGCCTAGCATTTCCACATCCTGCACAATGCCTGGGTGTCAGCTCAATATAAAGTTTATTTCGTTCTTACTTTGACCATTAGAGCTCCTCCGTGTTCACTTGCAGCTTCTTCGTGTTTGGTAGAAGGCATTCAAGATTCGTAAATTATTGCGCTCTTCGAGTTCTACTAATAACTCCCCTCGGGCATTTCTATTCCTAGTGCCATAATCTCCTACTGCCTGGTCTCCAGCCTGTTTCTTCCCTACCTTAGCAATGAAGTCGCCCATCAGTATTGTATACTGTGTTTTACGCAACTCATTGCTGATTCCACTTCCTCAGAGAAGCTATCAACTAGCGCGTCATCATGGCTGGATGTAGGTGCGTAAGCCTGTTCCACCTTCATATATTACCCCTTATTGAGTTTAATTGCGATACCTACCTTTTATTACTGGTATAGTGTTCATCTATGTTATCAGCTATAATTTTGTGGATAAGAAACCCACCGCTGAGTTCACTTCTGTCACCCTGACCACGATAGCAAAGGACGTGCCAATTCTGTAGCACTGTATAGGCATCATCTGCCCTCCTAAACTCACTTAGCTCTATTAAATACCCATTAACACGCTCTAGCTCCTCGAATGGAACAGCTAGACTTGCCTCACTAGATAAGGTTCGAGCGTTAAATATTGCCAAGTTCAGGTTTCAATGACAGCCTGTCCGGACCCATAGGTTCTTAGCACCCCCTGCTGCGTTGCAGATCTGACCGCCGCCGTGGTCAGCTGCTCCACAGCCACTGGAGAATGAGTGCCGTGTGTTAATTGACGTATGCATGTCGGAGGTAGTGGGAAGATACTTCAGTAGGGTGGCCAATTCTTCTCTGGTGAGGAATTGCGTTACCGGTGGTGGTCACCGGTGAGGCCGCACGCCAGACCTCTTAATGCAATTCCATCATCACGCAGAATAATATTTTTTATTTCGGTGGGGAACTAAAGACGCCCAAATGGTGCCATTGCGTACCACTTCATATACAAGCACTAAGGGTCTCATCGATAAATTATCCGTGTCAATTTTAAAACAGAATAAAAAAATTCTCCAATATCTCCGAAGGGAAACGTGAGGAAATGCCAATGCATTGCGTAGCGTCCATAACGGCGTTTTACACGTGAGAACCCAGCGTTAGAAGAATAAAGTTTTCTTTTTTTTTCTTACACCGAGCAGTCATTAGCGTCGTTCACCGCACGTGGCATTGTTCTGTCGCAAGAAACGCGGTATGCGTTTCCCGCTCTAGTACCTAGCGTACTAGAGCAGGAAAAATACAATGAAGTCAGCAAAAGACACAGCGTTCTCGGCGCGGCTATGGCTTTTCACACCGGCGTCCACAGAGCTATTATGTTGACTCTAGAGGCAAAGCTGGGCCAGAACATCTGTAACCACGAAAGCTCAGACATTTTGGAACGTTGTCGCCCCGCCGTGGTGGTCTAGTGGCTGAGGTACTCGGCTGCGAACCCGCAGGTCGCGGGATCAAATCCCGGCTGTGGCGGCTGCATTTCTGATGAAGGCGGAAACGTTGTAGGCCCGGGTATTGAGATTTGTGTGCACGTTAAAGAAACCCAGGTGGTCAAAATTTACGGAGCCCTCTACTACGGAATCTCTCATAATCATATGGTGGTTTTGGGACGTTAGAAGCCACAAGTCCATAAATTTTTAATGTTGTCGATGTTGCCATTACAATTATTTTAAAGCGATAAATTTAGACATTTGAAACAATCAAGTTTTCACAATAAAAATCGCAAAGAAACGTGTACACGTAGTGTAAACGAACTTAAGTTGTATCACGTTAGTATCAATTGCGTGTAGGAATCGAAAAACGGCTATTTGTGCAATATACCGCGCACGAAACGGGGGGTTTGCAGGTTGGTTTAGTATGTGGCGCCGCCCTCCTAGTAGCATCCAGAGCGTGGTGGTGCGGCGTGCGGCGCCTATTGCGCCGGCTTGCTTACGTGCCGGGCGAGTTGTATACTACACCTCGTTGTCCGTGCTTGTCGCTGCCTTGAGTGAAAAATTCCACTTCATGTGACAGTCTCTTAGTGTGATGTAACAGAGATCCGCGAAACAGAAAAATGGCAATGAGTATTGCAGCATACGGTGGCAAGGGCTGAACGTCACGCAAGAGCCGAGTGTCGTTCCATCATGACGGCACCCGAGCGGTTATAGGTTTTAATGCATCGACCCTATGGGGAGCTTTTCCTCTATAGTCTGTATATTAACTCTATTTCGGTGTCTCGAGCACACATTTCCTAATGTTCTTGAGAGGCACCCAGCCAGCGAACAGTCTAGAGGGAGGCGCAGGAGCGAGAGAGAGCATATGGTTAGAAAAGAGCAATGAAGCACAGTACCTGCATGCTTTCTTCGCCTTCTAACCGCTACCACCACCACCACACTATCTCGCACCACATGTTCCGATTGGTCAGGGCGAGAATAAGCGCGCGCGTCTGCAGATGTTGCTACGGGAGAGGGAGTGAAAGGAGAGAGATAACCCCTGCCGGCACACAGGCACCACCACGGACAACGCCGGAGGCCTGACACAGGCCGACTAAGGAATGCATTCGCATTTAAAAATGCGGAAGAAGACGCACAACTTGTCTCACTGGACACGTACTGAAACTGCGAGCGAGTGATGCAAGTAAATGTTGAAAGCATTTTTGCTAGCCAACGCAATGAAAGATGGAACAAGGATATCGCAGATGAGAGAAGCTTCATATATTGCGGAGATTAAAGGAGGGTGCTTGCATTTCACACACGCGTTCTCGTGTGGCCATTGGAGTCACCATAAACTGGCGCCGCCGATAATATTGGCATGGAAGCTGCTCCACCATACACCTATTTGCTTGTGCATACGTGATCTAACCCTTTCCAGGCTATGCACATAATTGTGTACATCGCTTGTCTTTAGCTATTCGAATCTGCTATAAGACTATGAAAAAGCGAAATACACTGAAGGAATTCCGTATAATGAATATTAAAACTGCCTTCTTTTAAGTATAACTTTCAGAGAGCTCTAGTATATCATTCTTTGCTGAAGGCACTACCATGTTCAACATGCCGTTCAACAAGCCACTTTCCGCGAGTCACGTGAAAAGCAGTTTTCTTTGGTCAAGATGGACACAAGCAATCATAATTTTGCACTATATTGCTATCCTCAAATTAAATATACATATGCTAATATAGAGCATGAATGACATCAGAAAAATTGTTCTATAATTGTACAGTTAATTAGGATTAGTTACTGTAGCACACATAGATTAACGTAATACGGCACTGTTTTTGTAGCAGTATGTAGAGCGGCTTGAAATATCATATGGGCATGACACATTTGCAGAGAGTTCGTCATAGATGACGTTTCAAAGAGCTATTGTTAAGCGAACCAGAAAGAAAAGTCTGCGCGCACGACTGACAGTGATTTATTTTAGTCATAATAATGAGAAAACATGAGGTTCTAGAGTCTAAAGGGCGAGCTAAATAACTGAATTTGTCACAGTGAGAAGAGACAAGCTGCTAAGCTATACAAGTTAGCTGTCAGGAAGCAACGAAGCAATCAACTGTCACTGAAAAAAAACGTCGAGCTTATCACACGTAAAATATTTGTGTTCCTCAAGGCAAATGGCTCTGCTTTTTCTGTGACGAATGCGAGAAATGATTCTCACTTCAGATCTACTCGTTACATCTGGTCTCGGCTTCATTCTGTTAGGTGCTGGTTACTGTGCAGAGATGGCGAAACGTTCAGTAGGATTACCTGAAATAGGTCAATTTTCTCATTCTACTCAGTAGCATACAGTGACATTAGCTCACCGCCACCACCGGTGATGGGGCTTCCCCTATAAACGTGCCACTGCATAAAATCACGAGTGCTGCGAGATGAATGTGCCGATCGCGTACAATTACTAACCGCGGGCCTGGAAACGTGCGCGATGCGGGCATTCGTGTTTATCACAGACGACATCCTGCAATGTGCTCTTGCAGGATGAAGATGGCGGGAGCTGAAGCGTTCACTATCGCGCAGAAGTGGTCATGCTTACCATTCCTCGCGAATAAAGATGATTCTTGGTCACATGCGTGGTACAGCAGTACAACACTGCTATAAGAGGTGGTGCTGAAATGGGCTTCAAGATTCAAGTTCTAAAGTTTTAATTTTGGGGCGGTGTCAAAGACTAAACAGGTCTTGATATTGCCCATGTTTCTTGTTATTTTCGTTCTAGCACACTGAGAAAGAAAACATGAAGTCAGTCTCAGAGTGTATAAGCTTCTGAGATTAGGTTTCGAGCTGTAAGGTTGCATCGGACGCTGTCCGAGGAGCCAACGCCACCGCGAGTCGTCGGTAGAGGCGGCTTGAAGGCAGTGACAGTTTCCAAATTATTGCTTTGAGAGTTTGTGCAGGAGAAGCAAACCCACTGCAGCCAATTTCGGGGCGGCCAGGTGAGAGCAGTGGTCTGGGTCTTGTAGCTGACCCGGCCGAGGAGCACAAGTGCGAGATCAGTTTAGGGTCCGTTGGTGATCATGGCCAACGTGAGTGGGGCGCTCGAAAGAGAGCGTCCCGAGAATTCCTTTTCTCTTGACTGAAAGAAAGGAACACGGGAAGCACATACACTGCTTTTGTTCACGATTGTTTTTCGACTGAGCGGGAATGCACGGTTGAAGACGGAACGGGGAGTTTGTTGGGCGCGGCCCGAGCGGACGGTCATGCAACAAACGCTGCCTTCCACCAGACTCTGGCTCTTTCTTCGCGTTGCCAGCGTGCCCTTGGAACACCAAGTGGCTGTCGATACCAACAAGATCACAACATCGGAATCTAACTGGCACAGTCGACAGGAATGATAGAGCTCACAGCGAGGAAGACGCCGGAGCCTAGGTGAAGGTGAGCTGCTACGTCATCACCGCGACTGGGCCGACTTTGAAGGCGTTGGTGCGCCAGCGAAAGAGGCGCGAAACATGGATGGCTTCCGAGGCCGTTGGAATATGTTCAAAACTCTCGGAGCGAGCCTGAAGAAGTCTACGGCCAGGGTTGCGGTCGTACAAATTATTGAAGGAGTACGGAAAGAGAGCGTCTGCAGGAGGCAGGTGCCGACAGTCCCGGGATGAGCGCTTCGGTAAGGGAGGCCTCGTTAGGACGAAAGCGGCAAGAGGAGTCTTTGGGGTCGATAGCGCTACGACGTGGAGCGCAGAAGACACCGGAACGTTGCTGCGGTGTTGTAACTGTGTGGTGCATTTTTTTACCTCTGTTAATTTATTTCAATATCACATCGAGCTTCGGCATCATCGAAAGTGTTGACAGTAATTGATATAAGAAACTTCTGAGCACATCAATTCAAGCAGCGACAAGAGCAGCAGATGGAAAGTGCCACTTCGCATGGTCACATACGTATCGAGCTCTCTTGTGATGGTTCTGTTGTAAATGCATTTGCGTTCTGGCATTCTCTAGGAGTCAAGAAATATGAACGACATGGAGAACAGCTCAGATGGTGGTGTTGGCACAGCGTATTCGAGTGGCACCAATGCGCTAAAACTACAGATTGAAGCTCTCAAGCTTAAGCTTGAAATAGATAAATTAGAGTCTTCATGCGCGTTACTAGGTGCTGCCCCGGTACTAAGAAGAACGATAGCGATAGTGGGATACGCGAAGGAGTTGAGAGCCGTCCTCGCCCCCATGCCTACGAATGACACCATGATTCTGGCACGGTTTGAAAACGTTGACGCCTCCTTGAGTACCCTGGGAATTCCCGAGGAAATGCAGCGTGGGCGCTCTAATACTGCATTTCCTAGGTAACGCGATGAGGACGTCCTTGATTGGCCAGTCGGTCAGTGGCTCAATATCCTATGGAGGACTGAAGGAGAAGGTGCTTGAAAAGCTTAGTATTATTCCAGCTGAGTACTACAGGGAGTTCTTAGATATAAAAAAGGATGCAGGAGAGTCGTGGTGTCACTGCTTCAAGAATGGAAACGATGTTCAATTAAGCAGCCGAGAAGCAAGTTCATTCAATCAGTTGCTGGCTCTACTTATAGCGGATAGACTAAAACAACTCATGCCACCTGAAATTAGGTCTTTTGTTACTCAGGGTGAAATCCAAGGCTGGCTGCACGCTAAAGAGGTGGCCGAGCTGACGGCAAAATTTGAGGAGAGCACGTTGCACAGATTGACAAGCTATACCAATGCTATAGCAAAACAAGTGCGGCATATTCTCTGCATGGTCGGCTTACGCCTTGACGGCATGCTGTGCTTCGCTAGCGGAGAGCCGGGACATTTTCAGCGAGATTGTAAGACGCAGCATCGCATTCGTGTGGGAGACGAAGAAATTTTTGTTTAGCCGTGAAAAATGACATTATTGAAAAAAAAGAATAGTGGGCATGGTGTAAACCAACATCCACCATTAGAGTAAATTAAAATAGTGGGTGAATGCTGAAAAACGTCCACCATGGTTTATGGTGGAATATGGCGGATCCTGCAGTGCCAGCAACGCTTGAGCGCGAAATTGCGTCAGAATCACCGTGGCGAGCTGCCACAGAACATAAAAAGAATTGTATAGAAAACAATGTAAAGAAAACAGGCCACCACAAAGATTTGAACGTGCAACCTGTGGATTCTCATTCGAAGATACTAACCCCTGCGCCATACCAACATGTCGAAACTTGCGTGTTAAACAGCTAGTTAGTATAGGAACTGACGGTTCAACTTCAATTTTGTGTCTCTCGTACACGACATAGACGAGATCTGCACCTGCAACTAAAATTTGCACATTTAATAAACACAAGAAACTGCTGCCTGCAACGACTGCCACTGCGATATGTTTTTGTTTCCACTACGCCCACCGTGCTTTCCAATATCCACCGTGGTAGTGTTCACGTGAGTATACACACGTAAAAGAACGTGCTTTGAGAAACACTGACATTGTACTACGCATCTCGGGAACACAGGAGTGCATATATTTGTCAAGAAAAGTCTACGCAGAGCTCGCATCGACTCTAGTGCAGAAATTACCGTGATAAGGGCAACTGAAGCACCAGCCGGAATCCAAAAACTGAGTTGCGGGCACGTCAGTCTCAGGGGTGCGTTTGGCAGAAGGATTACTGTGGAACCTATGTATGTCCTGCTCGGCCTAGAGTGTGCTGTAAAGGGTGAAAAGCAGCGCATGCTGCTGCTCTGTGCATTGACCCCAGAATTGACTGAAAGCGCAGACCTGCTACTTACTCGAGATGGCTATGAAAATCTTCGTTTCGCTGTGAAGGAGGTGGGGCGTCACCACACAGGTCGCGAGTATGAAATAGTGACGGAGCCACCGAAACAAGGTGTGAGAGAAACTGTACACTCCATTGGCCACACTAGCGCTAGTGAGGCAGCGCGCGCTGCCATAGGGGAGGACATGAACAAACGTACTAACGAGGACGCGTATTACGAGGCCGCCGCAGTTGTGGGGGATCGGAACGGGGTTGGTCAAAGTAGCAACATAACTGAGCACGGGCAGGTTGAATCACAGAGGATCGAACAAAGGGTGTCAGAATGGTTTGCATCACCGAAGGTCCGCTACAGGTTGGGGGAAGGGAAAAATTCGAGTGCATTAGACTATCTTCTGAAAGGTTTTTTGCGGAAGAGCAAATGGTCGCTTAATTGGTAGCAAATGCATGGCATCAGGTCAAGAACAGGCTTGGCGATTTGGTCCCTGAGAGTAAAATGCTTCGTAACGGGAAGTCACTGGGAGGCAAAGAACACCTGCAATATGTGATGCCCAAGTATTTTGTGTTTTTCATTTATTCAGTGCTTGTATTTTCTTTTTTTTTCACTTGTCAGTTTTTTGATGACGGCTTGTTTACCCGCAATGGTCGAATAGGCCCATGACAGCGCGTGTGGTGCGCATTCTCAAAAAAAGCGAGCAAGTAATTTAGGAGCCAATTCGATTGTTTGTTGCTGGCTTCTGAGGTAAGGTGTCAGTGTGGTACATGTAAGGTCCGCCATATGAGCTCCCGTTAATTGACGGCAGAGCGGGCGCGCATGAACGCATCCCAAGCACCCACGAAGGCTGTTGTGTATATTATTTATCTTGGCTGTATTTGAACTCGTCGACGTCAGCCAGCCGGGTGAGGGCAAAATCTCGCTAGTTCAGGTAGTTCATCAGTCGTAAGTAATCTTTTTTTCTTGAGGAAACTGAGCGTGATGTTCAGACTGCACTTCAATGCAGCGTATATAATCGGTAGTGTTATGAAGTAACAACATTCAGTTGCAATGTTCGCAAGTGTGGTTTATGTATCACTGGTAGTGTGTTGAATTTAAGGCATTTGTTTGAATGCTATATTGGTTTTATTTCAAATATGACTCTGGCACAACTGCTTACACTGTTTTATTTTCCGTTCTTTTTCTTCTTAACGTTGTTATATGTGTACGTTACCACAGATGAACCAATAACAGGAATGTGTTGATATGGAATAGTAGTTTTTAGTAGGGCGCATGATAAAGTGTGGCTAAATATGTGCTGTTGGCGCGTTGTTAACAGTTCGAACAGTATCGATGAGGGATGCTGAGCTACAAGGTGTCGCTCCCAACGAGAATGCTTGAAGAACCATAGAGAGGTCGAGATGTGTCTCACATTCTTGGACAATTGTGTGACGTGTGATGCGTTTCGTTCCAGTGCAAGGTTTCGTTGTAGGTTCAGTGGCCCCAATGCTGGCACCTTGCCGGTAAGTGTTAACGAGCAGGTGTTTGAAGTTGTAGAGTTACCTGTGCGTTATTCATTCTTGTTTCACTTTTGCGTGCTGAGTTGTAAGTACTAGTTTTCTCATTCTCTCTTGAAGAAAGGAAAGCATTTTTCTATTTGTCATTTGCGTGAACAACGACTGTCCAGTTACAATCTTGAGGGGGAGGAGTCAGTCTAGAGTGTGTGAGCTTCTGAGAATACGTTTTCGAGCTGATATGTTGCAGTGGACGCGAAGCAAGGGGCTGTCGATACCAACAACATCACAACATCGGAACCTAACTCACGGGTACTAAACAATGGCCCTAAATTATGCATTGTTATCACGAGACACCTGCAGGCTGCTGCCAGGTGCGCACGCATTAAGCTTTGACTCAGTATTCTCTGTACATATACGTCGGGAAAGGGTTAGTGACACACGAGTAAGCTTGGTATTTCATTAGGTGAAGCCGGCAGTACTTCCGCACAGACTGACCCAGTATTGCACCATCTCCGAGATCGGCCCCCATTATGAGCTGACGAACGGCGAACTAAAGAACTCTAATCAATATACAACTAAAAAGTTCGCTGCAAAAAGAAAACACTTTCGACAGAGGTCATCGTGGTGTAGCGACTATTACAGCAAGGCCCACTCAAAATTTTAACGAACGAACGTCGCTCCACTAGACTAGCCGTGGGGCATCTCTACCACCGCTTTTTGAGCTCAGCAACTCCCTGTCCGCTGAAATTTTATCTACTAAAACTCAGTCGCTTTTGTAGGGATAGACACGAGACCTTTCAAACAAGCGTCAGTGTTTTATTCTGCGCAGCGAATTGAGGTGACTGATGCGTGCAACGCTCATTCTAAGTTTACTTGTACGCTATGAGAATCCAGCTATCATTTAAAAAAAACAAAGTAGTAAAGAAAGAGCGCAGGTATCTTCTTAACAAAGCATTCCCTGTTGAGTGACTCTCAATGTCGGCAGTGCCTAATTGCCAATTTCCCATTGGCGCTATATCGAAGAAACGAGCGTATGCGCAAGTACAAGGCAGCCGTCCTAACAGAGGTGGTGTTTAAGGTAGCCCAAATAGTATAGTCTTCAATGATTACAGCACACAGAATAAAAAACGGATCGAGAAACAAAGAACGAATAGCCGAAGGGCGCGTCACGAAGCAGCTTCGTCGAGCGTTATTGAACACAGGGCAACAAAGCAAAGAAATAATTTCTAAAGGAGACACACTACGTCAAACTATTTTTTGAAAAAGAAGCACTGTCTTTAGCGACTGTATATTAGAGCAGCCGCCCTGAGCTTGTTATCCGGCTCACTGTCAAGCCGCACGTGGCTTTAATGCTCGATTCGCTCCGTTATCCCTCATTAATGCACCAACACTGCGCCCTCTATACACATTGAGTCAAGCGAACGTAGATGGTCTAACCCGTCTCGTCAGAGCAGATGAGCGCGCCAGGGACACTGTATGATGAAGTGCGGTACCAGGCAGCAGCGATCGAGCACCCACGTCTATGTGAGCAGCCTTAGCAGAACGCGGGAGCCAGAAAACCAGAACGAAAACAAAAACCGAACGACCCATAAAGTTAATCCACCGTAGCGCGCAGTGTCGCGCAAACTTATGTACGGCATGCCATGACGGCCGCCAACGTCAGCCTGGGACGTAGCTTTGGAGACAAGCTCCCCCCCACCTCTGTTCCCCCCCACACACAAGCTCTATAAAGCTATGCCAATCCCAGTGAATACACTTTACATGAGGACTCACGTATGCTCGGAAAATAGGTATAAAAGAAGGAACGGCGGAGAAGAAGCCAATAAACCAGGCATCCTTACAGCAGATTTGGGGCGTATGGCGAAATTGTAGTTTTCCTCTTTTGAACGGTACTTTTTTTCTGTGTAAAGAAGGAACGGAGGTTACCTTAGTGTGTACCCGAGCCGCGTCACATGGTGGGCAAATCAATCAAGATACGGGGATATAAAAGGGACCTATCATTCGCCGTCGGCTGCTGAAGGAGGATCATGTATGCCCAATCCAGTGAGGCCTCTAAGCGTACACACCTATATAGGTAGTATGCCCCAGGCATGGTCCTCGTACGGGAGCGCTTCTTCCAAATAGAATGAGCGAAGTTCCAAAAAACTCTTCCCGCCCTCCCTCCATCACAGCGCCACCTTCCACGCAGACGCCGCCAAGCCACGTGCTGTTCCAGCAAAGGCTTCGCCTCCTCTGCCAAGCCACCGTGTGCAGTCCCAAGGAAAGCTGCACCTCCTCTACCAAGCCCTGAGAAATGGTCTCAGAAAAAAAAAACCAAAACGTTATTTAAGACCATGCTGGCCCGATGCTTGCGCATTTTTGCCCAAGCCGACATCGTCGTGCTGCTCGGCTCCATAAAAACGATAAGCTTTTGCTATGAACGTTGCTACCTTTTTTGTTTTACAAAACGTTTACCTCCCTAGTACGCCTCTGGGCGAAGGCTTCAGCGAAGTCTGTTCGACTGCTCGCCACTCTCGGCTACCGCTACCATCGCAACACTGCGTATTCCTAACAGTGGTAGCAGCGATGGGACACCATCAAACCACATTCTTAACAAGGGCCAAAGAAGTAAAGCGGTTCGTTCGATTACATTGCGCTCCTGAAGCTGCAACTTCTGTACACATATAGCGTTGCTTGATTTGTGTATGTATTGCATTATTTCATATTCTCTGGAACTGAGAAGGCTCACGAACTTCTAAAAGCTTTTCGGCGACGTTAATCCAGAACACGCACACGAATCAGAGCTTCCCGCCCAGCCGCCATCGATATGTATTCCGTCTCTTCACTCATCGATAAGATCCATGGCATGACCAAAAACTCTGTTGCGCAAATTTGATTTCATATTTCCTATGAGTGAGAAGCGTAGCAGAGGACGGCGGGATGTAAGGTTTGGTGATTAAATTCAACACTCAAACGCACACGAGATCACCCACTCCGATGGTGAGCGGGCAGCGGAGTTGACAGATGCAGGACCTTTCGTGGGAGTTATCGACGGGACGAATGAGCATCAAGTTTTATTTTATGTTGGCGACTTTCCCGATATTGAGCGCTATTTTCAGTCCGCATATGCATGGCGTCTTCTATCTATCTTTCGACAGCATTCCAGTGGCCCCTTCAAAATGCGCATCGGGCGACCACCTGAAGGCTCGTTTGGCGTGAAATTTTCGCAAAGCTGGAGTCTTCCTGTTGAATACAATTTTCCATTTAGGCTTTAAACTGTTGTCCTGCAGAGTGTTTTTAATACGCCCCGCCATCCCATGAAGCCTTTGAAGGGAGTGTTCTCTTTTTATTTACATTTGTTTCGCACAATGGGTTCATACTGCTCAGATATATTACCTTTTTGCAGGCATAGATGTTAAGGCACTGGAAGCCGAAGCATACGGGCCAAGGTAAAAATTTAGCCTAACCAAGAAAATTTATTTTATTGATTTATTTCTTTATTCTTTCACCTCTACTCTATAAGTGTGCAAATCTCTTTACATCTCTTAAGAAAATAGCATGTGGTACGTAAGGCGTTTATACCAACCAAAAAGTTTGTTCTCGTTGTTCTGCAAAAAATGTACCATAGACGCTACCAAGTAGTGAGTGAGAATAAAGTGTCTTTTTGTGAATAGTTTTTTTAAAGCCGACAATCTGGATTACCCTTAACGGTGGTCATTTCGTGACGTGATGGTTCATCACATTTTCTTCGCTGGTGCGCTACCGAAAAAAAATTGCACGTACGGATGCATCAAAGCCGGTGATAGCAAATCATTTGCCACCGACCTGAGCGAAGTGGTTTGAAAAGTCATCCTCCTTATAACCCGTTAACTTTGTAGCAGGCGAGTGCAGTCTGTCATCGACATGTTGCAATCTGCATTTTTTATTTTGATGTCCTATTTTTTATGGGAACCTAGCAATCTCACTCCTCTTTCTGGTGAGTGTTTATGTACCGTAACATCAGTGTTCAAATACTAAATAGGTGTTGTGACAGTGTACAACCTTCTATTTTTCGTATTCCCTCCTGGTTGGGCTTTAGTATACGCCTACAGAAGCTGTAAATAAAATAAAATAAAACACCCCTCAAACACTAACTGAAGAGCAGTAGGGGTGAAGTACATATTAAATGATAATTGAAATCTGAAGTTTAACGTCCGAAAACCTTCATATGATTAAGAGAGACGCCTTAGTGGAAGGCTCCAGAAAATTCGACCGATTGGGGCTTTTTACGGGCACCTAAACCTAAGCACACAGGCTTCAGCATTTTCGCCTCCATCAATAATGCAGCCGCCGACGCCTGGATTCAATCCCGCGGCCTGCGAGTCAGCAACCGAGAACCTTAACCACTATACTACCATGGCGGGGCGAAGATATATTATACCTCAACCCTAACAGGCAACGTAGCTCATTCAAACGGGCTCGGGAGATTGCAATGACTAGTGGCCATTCGCATTGAGAAGCTGCCTCAGCCGGAGCACACATACGCTTCTTGAAAATAACCATTTCCTCTCTGTATCTCTTTTCTGTGGTGCATCATTCGCGCTGTCGAGTCAAATGTGTGAACAGTTATTTAATTATGCACCGGGTCCAGCCAGTTTTGTCTGCGTGTAGACGCTCAATGTGTATCAGCTTCGTACATGCCCTCCAGATAAATACCGTGGACTCTTTCTAAACAACCTATTCCTCTCCGTAGTCTCAGATGTTTCCTATACCGAAGGCTACTTTAGGCGGTATTCTAGTTTTTTTTTCATACACCAAACATTCAAAAAAAGAATAAGAGCAAATATTAAGTGGAGCACACTGAGATTTGTGAAATGCAGCCTTTGTAAAGGAGCATCTCTGAACTAAGATGAAGTCACTTTGCCAAATACGTCTGCCCACTCAGTGACACCACTCACCGCAATTCGGCTAAGGTCATTCCTTTAAAGCATCCATCAGAGCATTTATAGGTAATAGGAGAGCTGAGAAGCATTTCTTAAGATGTTTTTAAAGTCTCTCAGAGGTAGTTTGGGAGGTTGGGAGTGGGAGGAGGCATGCGAGACAACAAACCATGGAAGTAACGTTTATTGAGGGTAAGAGGTAACATATCAGATGATTTACTCAGAACTAACAAAGGTCCGTTCAGATTCTATATTGCCACGAACAAAATTACAGAGACAGCCACAAATCGACGTCTTGCCCGCACCCAGACCAGGAATCAGTGTTCACTTATTTCTCCACTTTAAAGCGATTTCACGCTACACGTGATGGCTCATACCCATTTACCTGAGACATTATTCCCTCTCCTCGAAAAGCATCGTCTCGATGCTGGTGATGAACGTTGAAAAAAAACTGAGAAAGAAAAGACGCAACTATGGAATCCAACAACTGCGTCGTAAGGCGAGAAAAAATGGGCTGGTGGCCCAGAAGTACTCAATGATAAAAGAAGTTAGGACACAAGACGCATCAAAAAGTAACAAAAGTGACAAAAAATTGAGAAGTCATTGCATGATAAATCAGTCAACGTTAGATTGACGACGCGAAAAATATGGCTTCAGCGTTAACAGATGTACATCACTTTGTGGAAACCGACGGGAACGTCCTTAGGTGCCCTCAGGGAGAAATTCGTATGTAACGTCGCTGAGTCGGTGTGGAACTTTGCACGGGCTGAAGTAGCGCCACAGCAACTTTTCAAAGTGACCACACCGTCGGATGGGGCTCCACACCCAAACTTCATCGCCTGGTTGGACGGTAATTTCTCGGTGTGTAAGGTAGTAGCGGCGTGCGTCGGCAGTTTGGCGAGCCTGAATACGGCATCGGTCGAGTTGACGGGCCTCCTCGGCACGTTGAGCGAACAAGGCAGCGTCCGCGTTGAACATGCCCAGGTTGCTGGGAAGGAGCATTGCATCGAGCATTGTATTGACCTCTCGACCATGAACTGAGCGAAATGGGGTGAAACCTGTACTCTCTTGGACTGCTGTATTGTAGGCAAAAGTTACGTAAAGAAGTATATCGTCCCAGTTCTTGTGATAAACGACTACATAGATTGACAGCATGTCTGCAATGGTCTTGTTCAACCCTTCAGTGAGTCCATTTGTTTGGGTGTGATAACCCATGGTTTTTCGATGTTCTGTACCACTTAGTTTCAGCACTTCTTGAAGCATCTCTGTGATGAAAGCAGTCCCACGATCAGCAATTATCACAGATCGCACTCCGTAACGAAGGTCGACACTGGTGACAAAAAACTGGGCGATTTCGGTTGCAGTAGCTTTGGGCAGAGCCTTTGTTTCACTGTAGAGTGTTAAATAACCGGTAGCAACCAAAATTCTCCGATTTGCAGACGAAGACGTGGAAGACAATCCGAACAAGTCAATGCCAATTTGATGAAATGGTGTTTTCGGTGTGACGATAGGCTGTAGTAGTCCTGCTGGTCGGACAGGTGGAGTCTTACGGCGTTGGCGGTCGTGGCATGTGCGGACGTACTGTTTGACTGTCTTCGCGAGGCATGACCAGCAGTAGCAGCGGCGAATTCTTTCAACAGTGCGCGTGTAGCCAAGGTGTCCGGATGATGGTTCGTCGTGACAAGCATGTAAAATATCGTCACAAAGCGTGGACGGCGTAACAAGTAGGTAAGTAGCTTGGGTATGGTCGAAATTCTTCTTGTAGAGCACTCCATCCCTTATGTAAAGTGAGGCCAGCGAGCGTGCGAAGTTTCTAGGAAGAGGGCTTTTTCGGCTTTCGAGGCAGTCAGTCAGTGGGCTTAGCTCCACGTCGTCGCGTTGTTGTTGAGCCAAGTCGATTGCTGATACAAAGGAAAGGAATGTATCGTCTTCTTCAACGTTCGCGTTCGTACTTACGATTGGCGCACGTGAGAGACAGTCAGCATTGGTGTGTTTGCGTCCTGACTTGTGAATGACAGTAACGTCAAATTCTTGCAGCCGAAGGCTCCACTGTGCTAGACGACCGGAAGGATCTTTGAGGTTGGCAAGGCAGCACAAGGAATGGTGGTCGCTAACTACCCTGAATGGGCGACCGTACAAATAAGGCTGAAACTTTGTTATAGCCCAAACAACGGCTAAGCATTCTTTTTCTGTTGCAGAGTAGCTTTTCTCAGCGGATGACATTGTTTCACTTGTAAAGGCAATCAAGTGCTCTATGCCATTTTGCCATTGAACCAATACAGCACCAAGTCCGACGTTGCTGGCCTCCGTGTGTAGCTCTGTACAGCGTTACGTCAAAGTTACCGAGTACTGGTGGGACTTGGAGATGGTTTCGTAGCGTTTCAAAGGCGTGACGCTGATCCTGACCCCAAATAAATGGTACGCCGTCTTTTGTAAGTTCATTTAGAGGTACAGCGATTTTAGAAAAGCTTTCGACAAAGCGTCTCCACTATGCTCACAGTCCCGGATATCGGCGCAGATCACGCTTGTTCGTTGGGACAGGAAATTCGGCAACAGCTTTTGTTTTCTCCGGGCCTGGGTGTATACCGGCGTGGCTGACAACGCGACCAAGAAATTTCAGTTCCTCGAAAGCAAAGCGGCATTTCTCAGGTTGGAGAGTAAGTCCAGTTGTTCGAGTCGCCTCAAAAACTGTCTGTAAGCGCTGGGCGTGCTGCTAAAACGTTTCCGAGAAGACGACCACATCGTCAAGGTAGACAAGACACGATTGCCATTTTAGCCCAGAAAGAATCGTGTCCATGATTCTTCGAAAAGTAGCTGGCGCCGAGAATAAGCCGAAGGTAAGGACCTTGAACTCGCCGGGTCCATCAGGAGTAATGAAGGCGGTGCTTTTGCGGTTGCGCTCATCAACAAAAATTTGCCAATAGCCCTGCTTAGATCCATGGAAGAAAAGGAACGAGCGTTGCGAATGCGGTTGAGCGAGTCATCTATTTGTGGTAAAGAATACACGTCTTTCTTCGTAATCTTCAACTTTCGGTAGTCGGCGCAAAATCGCAGGCTACCATATTTTTTTCTTTACTAACACAACAGGGGACGTCCATGGACTGGTCGATGGCTAGATGACATCGTCCTTGAGCATCTGCTGGACCTGTTGGCGTATAGCGTCTTGTTCTTTTTGCAAGGCTCAGTAGGCGTGTTGTCAAATGGCTCTCTCGGTAGGCTTGGTGATGATACATTGCTTGGCAAGCGGTGTTTGGTTCACTTTCGAAGTCGTAGCGAAGCAGTCCCGAAATGAGTTGAGTAGCTTCAAAAGACGTTCTCGTTGTGCGGACAGTAGACCCTGGTTTACGTCGAGAGTGCTTGCGAATGTCATGGCGGAACGATCGTACGACGAAAGGGCAGATAATGTTGAGGGACCAGGGACGTCAGCAATATTCTCAAGGTATGCGATCGCAGTGTGTTTAGTAATATGGCAATACTCCTCGCTGAAATTCGTGACTAATAGGCAAGCCTGCTTCCTCCTTGGCTGAACAATACCTCGGGACAGGTAGATTTGTTGTGCAAAAAGTAAGGACAAATTTTCTTCCACAATTACAGCATTGGGGACGTCTTGGTCACATTCAACGCTGATAAAGGGGCTCCTGCGGGGAGGCAGAGTAAGAGATTCGGTGGATACACGTAGGGCAGCCTTCGATAAGTGAGTGTTCTCAAGTTCAGGATGAAAGGGGTCCTTGAACGACATCTGCAAGTCTCGTAGGTCAATAATTGCTGCGTATTCGCGAAGAAAGTCCACTCCCAGAAGGAGGGAACGGGAGCACACAGGTAATACGAGGAAAGACCCTGTGAACGTTGAAGCACGCACTCGAACACGGGCTGTGCACATTCCAGTCGGCGTGACGAGGTGGCCCCCTGTTGTGAACAACAGGGGTCCTTGCCAAGGGTTAGTTACTTTCCTCAGTGTTCGGTTGCGAGGGTGCTGCTCATAACCAAATAATCGGTACTGGTGTTGATGAGGCCAGTGAGGAAGTGATTATCGACATGTACGGTGATATCGGTGAAAACAGTTTTATGACTTTCGGAATCGACTGAAAAATCAGATATGGCTTCGTCGGGTCTTTGCGACGAGGGAGGCTCTTTGACAGTTCGTTGGAACGCGGCTTCAGCCCCAGGAGCCCCGGTTTATAGTTTCCCCTGTGGAACCTCGGTAACTGGCCTCTGAAAAGAACATACGATGACGAGGGAAAGCTAGGTAACGTGGGGCGGCGATGTGATGGTGATCGTGATTGGTGGTGTTGACCAAGGCGAGGAGCTTGCTGGCCCGTAAGGTACGCTTCGATGTCGCAGGGATGCTCACCGTAACGTGGGCACCGAGCATCAGGGTGGAAGCCATGGAGACCAAGTTGGCGGTACTGGCAATTGCGGTGTACGTGACCCGCTTCGCCACAGTGGTAGCAGAGTGGACGGTTATCCAACGTACGCCAAACGCTGGCCTTTGTGGAATTCTGTCGCGATCCAGACGGATGATAAGTGGGTGCACTCAGAAACCTTGAGGTAGGTGCAGGAGTCGACGAGGTGCCCTAAAATTGTTGGCTAGCCTGATCGATTTTCCGCATAGTGGGATCAGGAACATGTTGTGCAGGAGATCGCAGGGCCACCGCATAAGTCAGCACAGGTGCCTCAGGCCTTGTTGGTGTGAGTGGGGTGACCACCTGTCTGATATAACTTTCGATTGTGTATGCGAGAGCATTCACGGGTGATTGGGGTCTCCCTGCTTGGAGTTGGCGCAGCTCCTCCCGCACGACGCTTCTTATCAACTCTGCGAGGGCATGCCTCTCGCTCTCAGCCCCGATAGAGCATGCAGCCGGGGTGACGTCGTGGCGTTCACACTGTGACGACCGATGCTGGAGAGTACGCTTCATTGTGGTTGCCTCATTTATGAGCTAAGCCATGGTCGTCGGCAGATTGCGCGCGAGTCCTGCAAAGAGGTGCTCTTTTACTCCACGCATTAAATGCCGCGCCATCTTTTCCTCGGACATTGCAGGGTCGGCACGGTTGAAGAGTCGAAGCATGTGCTCGACAAACATCGACACTCTCTTGCTTGTTAGGTCGTTGGTTACGAGACGAGATGGCCTGCTCCACTCTCTCCTTCCTTTCGGCACTGCGGTACGCCTCGCGAAACTGTCGGCTGATCTCTTGCCACGTTGCAAAGGAACCATCGTGATTCTCATATCACGTTTTGGCAGAGTCTTCCAACGCAAAGTAAACTCTCCACAACTTGCGAGCCTAATCTCATTCGTTGATGCTGGCAACTAAATCGAAGTGGTCAAGCCAGTCATAAACATCTTCATAAAGCTCTCCATGAAATCAGCGTGGTGTTTGCGGTGCATGAAAAACATGCGGGAGAAAAAATAGGTTTCGTTGATTTGACTCGCCTGGTTGGTAGTTGGGGTTGCCATCTCATCTTGAGAGAAAGGACCATATTCTGGAAATAGTCCTCGCAGGCGGCGACTGCTTCTTGCCGTGGGAGCTTCAGCTGTCTCAAAGTAGCTCGGTGTGCCGGCTGAAAATCTTGAGCCGAGGCGCATTTACCCCGCACCTCCGCTAGTGCCAAGAACGAAATAACAGAGACAGCCACGAGTCGACGTCCTGCGCGCACCCAGACAAGGAAGCAATGTTCTCTTCTTTCTTCACTTCCAAGCGATTTCACAGTACAGTTGATGGCTGATACCCATTCACCTGTGACAATATTCTTTATACATGATCGCTGTAAAGGCGTCAGCGAATTGAAGTGCTGAGAAACAAGCGGACCAAACTCTGTCACCGTACAATCATGCTCGACGCATATGCAGGCTTGCATTCATTAAACTCTTCTCCTTTCACACTGCCTGTCTCAGTTGCTTGGAGAGCCGACCGTACCGGGCCTTATTTGGTTGCCAGCCATAAATGGCGCTTCCGGTAATCTCGCGGAAGACGGCTCGGTCGGCGCTGACGGCGTGATTAAAACGTCCATCACACTTCGTTTAAAACACGTCGCACCCGTTTCAGCACACGGCCCCGTGCAGTGTCGCTGCACCATCATCGACAGCGAGGAGCAGCATAAGACACACATACATAAAGGGTGTAACTACCACAAGCGCTGTTTTTCGCTCTTTATTGCCCTGGCCTCACGATTGGTGCCTATAACAAGTATGCCATAACGTCAACGAATATGATTTACGCTTCGATAGGTCATGCGCTGCTGTCTCTGCGATAGTTGAAAGCTAACACGACGTGCTCAGCATGTGCTTCGCATGCAACAAACGACCACTATGGTTATAAGTACAGATACATTATTAGTACCGGGTAGCCATGCATAAAAGAAAAAAAAGACAAGATAAATGACGCGGTTAATGTGTAAAAAATAGAAAGCGCGAAAAATCGTACATCGCGGATTATTTCACGTTAATTAAAGGCTCCTTGGCATGATTCTAAATTGTAGAACACTATGGTTTTTATAGGTACACATCGACAATTTGTATGTCACGACATACGCCAACCTAGACTAGGGATAGGGCTGCTAACATGGATTGAAAAAAAATACTGCATTTAAAACTAAGAGATAGATGATGTGAGTGCTCGCGCACGTTCCCCGATTCTCACGTAAATCTGAATGTGAATGCGTAATATTTAATTGTTTAGTTATTTCACTACCTTCAGGGCTTGAAGGCGTTGCAGAAGGGAGTGTGTAAGAGTATACATAATAAGAAAAATAAGAGTGAACGAAAAAAAAATTCTGCTATGAGTAAACATCGCATTCAACAGCAGCCTTAAAAGCAGTGACATTGGTCAATTGGGCAATTGATGGAGGGTAGGTAGTTTCATTCGTTCGAGGTAGTGGGAATAAAATATTCGTGAAAGAACTTGGTAAGTTAAAAACGAATGTGCACTTTGTGGGTATGGTCGCATCTATATCACATGCGTGGTTTGGAAAGAAGATCTTGTTTTAGATGTGGATTGAAGTAAATTTTATAAAGGAGAACAAGTCGGGGCACTTTCCTGTGCGAACGAAGAAAAGGAAGGCCCAAAACATTTCTCATATATGATACACTAGATGTGCGTGCATATTCAGAAAGGATGACATGTGCACACTGATTTTGGACGGATTGTGAGGTTTCAACTAGTGTGTTAGTGCCAGGATTTTATACAGCACTTGCATACTCGAGCTTAGGACGAACAAGGGTTTTATATAGAATGAGTTTAAGAGCTGAAGTAACCCTTGAAAAGTGTCTTCGTACGTAGCCAAGAGCGCGATTGGCATTGTTAGTTACGTAGGTGACCTGAGTGTGCCATGAGAGATATTAGAGGTACATTTTACACCAATTACTTGTAGCATGAAACACTTTTTAAGACACTATCGTTAATCAGATATTCTGAAACATCAATAGAAGTAGAGGTGCGAGAAACTCGCAATGCCTTGCATTTATTAGTGCTAAGTCGCATGTTCCATCTAGTGCACTAGGAAGAAACTTTATTAAAATCTTGTTGCACAAAATGAGCATGAGTATTAGTGTAGGCATTTCTATAAATAACGCAGTCATCAGGAAATATTTTATATGATGATGTAACATTATTAGGCAGGTCATTGATGTAAACAAGAAAGATATTGATACGTGTATGAAACTGTCACCCCGACACAGCTGAATTGGCACCCAAATGAAGAAGACAACAACGTGGTTGTAGTGGGTGGGACTCTCCAGTTTCTCCCGTTGGCCTGCATGACTGTGCGCTCTTTCAGCCGTTAGCAAGACCAGCTCTCGGTAAATAAATCTTCCCCGTAACATCTTTTGGTGGAAGGTGCGGGTTCTTCACACAACCCGGCTCTGGAACTCCGCAGTGGACGCCAGCTTTCTCCAGCCGCGATGCCTGAAACTGGCACTCAGGCCTCGCCATCCGCGCCGGCTCCATCACCTGTGATTCCCCCCCATCTTCTCGACCCTGGCACATTTTCCGGCACGGACAGCACGGACGTCGAAGAATGGCTCGCATTATTCGAGCGCGTCAGCAAGCACTACAGGTGGGACGAAACGCTTATGCTGGCAAATATTCTGTTCTACCTAAGGGGTACGGCACGCGCCTGGTATGAGACGCATGAAGAAGAATTAACCAGCTGGGACACATGCAAGCAAAAGCTTCGCGATTTGTTCGGTCGGTCAGTTGCTCGTCAGATGGCAGCCAGGCAGGACCTCGCGTCGCGTGTTCAATCATCGACGGAGTCGTACGTCACGTACATCCAAGACGTACTGGCACTGTGCCGGAAGACGGACAAAAACATGTCCGAGGCGGACAAGATCAGCAACGTGTTGAAAGGCATTGCTGATGATGCTTTCAACATACTAATGTGCAAGAACTGCACCACTGTCGACTCCATCATCTCCGAATGCCGACGATTTGAACAAGCAAAAAGCAGGCGAATCACTCACCACATCGCGAGACTACCAAACACTGCTGCGACTTCGTCTTGCGAGGATTCTGCAGCGCCCCGTTCACTTGCGCCTCCTGCCAATATCGCAAGGATTGTTCGCCAGGAGCTGGAAGCCATGGCACCCGCTTCCTATCAGCCCCCTGCGCAAGACCACTGGGCAACAGTCTCGCTCATTCAAGCCGTCGTACGCCAGGAGTTTGCTAACCTGGGCGTCCAGGTTCCCCAGCCGCAGCCCATGAGCACTCCTGTCCACAACGCTGACCACCACTCTGCCCCACTTGTCGCTGTGGCAGCTTCGACTCCTCGGTTTCCACCACGCTACCGAAATCCATCTGAGTGGCGTACGCACGATGATCGACCCATCTGTTTTTCTTGCTCTCGAGTTGGGCACATCTCCCGCCATTGTCGCAACAGGGGGTATTTCCGGCCAAGCTTTCGTAATGTAGACCGCCGTCAGGACCGTGGACACTATTCGCAACCCGGTTTTTCGGATGACCATATTCAGGACTCTTCAGCTCGCCGTTCATCTCCACGCTCCGAACCGTCCTACGCTGACGTCGTCGCCCAAAGAAACTGGTCAAGCCGCTCGCCGTCACCTCAGGGTCGGCCGTCACGCTCCCCTCAACGCCGCCGCTCTCCGTCACCGGCTTATTCTGGCCATTCCCCGGGAAACTGACGAGTGCAGCTCCTGGAGGTGGCGCTGCGTTGACGACTCGGAACGAAAACCCTCAACCGGCTACAATTTCAAGACGCAATTTACTTCGGGTGTTCGTTGATGGCCATGCCGTTACTGCTCTAATTGACACTGGTGCCCAAGTATCTGTTATGAGTTCTACACTTCGATCTCGCCTGAAAAAAGTTCTCACACCAGCTATGTTCTCTACTGTTCGAGTTGCTAACGGAAGTCGAACATCGGTACTTGGTATGTGCACTGCCCGCGTTACTGTTGCTGGCCACCACACTTCCGTTCTCTTCGCAGTCCTCGATGCTTGCCCACACGACGTCATCTTTGGAATTGACTTCTTAACCACCCACTCCGCCCTCATCGATTGTTCTACCGGTATCTTACGGCTCGAATTGCCTTTGCGCTCCGATTTCACTCCTCCAAGTCGCACTCGGCTACGATCCGTGGAGTCTCTACGGCTACCGCCCCAGGCTGCTATGTACGTTCCTCTGTCGCCCTTCCCGTCCGTTCCTGATGGAGACTATCTGGTAGCTCCCCTCATTGATTTGACCCTTACGCACCACATCGCACTACCACATACTATAGTGATTGTTGCCAACAACACGGTGCTACTTCCAGTTCTGAACTTCTCTACGTCGACCCAAGTTCTTCCCCAAGGCATCACTTTAGCCAATCTTTCCACCCTCGATGAATGCTCGATTTGTTCTTTTACACCTGACACTAAGACCATGGCGAAACCTGTCATCACGTCGCAAAATAAGGCATTCCTCGACAAAATGATATCCAGCGACCTCTTACCTTCCCAAATTGCGGCGCTCCGGGGTGTTCTGTTTTCTTACCTGGATATCTTTGACGTCGACGACCGTCCCCTGGGCCGCACAAGTGCCGTAACCCACCGCATCGACACCGGCGACGCCAGTCCACTCCACAAACGCCCTTATCGCGTGTCACATGCTGAGCGCCAAGTTATACAGACGGAGGTCGAGAAAATGTTGAGTAAAGACGTCATTGAGCCTTCATCGAGTCCTTGGGCCTCCCCTGTGGTCTTAGTTAAAAAGAAGGACAACACCTGGCGCTTTTGCGTCGACTATCGCCACCTGAATCGGATCACCAAGAAGGACGTTTATCCTTCACCCCGAATCGATGATGCGCTCGACTGCCTCCACGGCGCCAACTATTTCTCGACCCTTGACCTTCGATCCGGATACTGGCAAATTTCGGTCGACGACCGCGACCGCGAGAAGACAGCATTCATCACACCCGACGGCCTTTACCAATTCAAGGTCATGCCTTTTGGGTTGTGCAATGCCCCGGCTACGTTTGAACGTATGATGGACTCTCTTCTTCGCGGTTTCAAATGGTCGACCTGCCTTTGCTATCTGGATGATGTAATAGTTTTCTCGCCCTCCTTCGAAAGCCACCTGTCTCGTCTCTCAGCAATTCTTGACGTTTTTCGTTGCGCTGGTCTCCAACTGAATTCGTCGAAATGTTCATTTAGACGTCGGCAGATTAAACTACTCGGCCACCTTGTTGACGCCACTGGTGTTCAACCCGACCCTGACAAAGTCCGTGCAGTCCGAGAATTCCCGGTTCCGCGTTCCACACAAGAAGTTCGCAGTTTTATTGGGCTCTGCTCATACTTCCGCCGCTTTGTCTTCAACTTCGCGGATATTGCTAGGCCCCTCACGGATCTCCTCAAAAAGAATGTGGCCTTCTCTTGGGGAAGGGACCAAGAACATTCCTTCGCGTCGCTAATTACCGCCCTCACCTCACCACCTGTGTTGGCTCATTTTGATCCAACGGCTCGAACAGAGCTTCGCACCGATGCAAGCGGCCATGGCATTGGTGCTATACTCGCTCAGATACAGAATGGCACCAACCGTGTGATAGCCTACGCTAGCCGCCTTTTGTCGCAAGCGGAACAAAATTATTCTATAACTGAGCGGGAATGCTTAGCCCTCGTTTGGGCTATCGCGAAATTCCGTCCGTACTTATACGGACGTCCGTTCGCAGTCATCACGGACCATCATGCGCTTTGCTGGCTGTCGACGCTTAAGGACCCTACAGGGAGACTCGGCCGATGGGCTCTTCGATTACAGGAGTACACTTTCTCGGTTGTTTATAAATGTGGAAAGCTGCACAGCGATGCTGACTGCTTATCCCGGCACCCCGTTGATCCACCTAGCTCCACTGATTTGGAATCCGATGCCTGCGTTTTAGCCATCACTGACTTTTTGAACGTGGCTGACAAACAGCGCCGAGATCCATCGTTTCTCACCATCATTGACCGCCTTCAATCGCGTTATGCTGACCCTTCTCTCAGCAGATACCTGCTTCAAGACAACATTTTGTACCGCCGCAACTTACACCCCGACGGCGTGGAACTTTTACTCGTCGTACCGCATCACCTGCGGAAGGATGTTCTGCGACAATTCCACGACGCTCCAACTTCTGGACATCTAGGAGTCTCCAGAACTTACGACCGCATTCGACGACGAGTATTCTGGAAGGGTCTGTACCGCTCTGTTCGCCGTTACGTCACATCTTGTGACCTCTGCCAGCGCCGAAAGAAGCCTACGACTCCCCCTGCCGGTCTTCTTCAACCTATTGAAGTTCCAGCCGAGCCATTTTATCGAGTGGGGTTGGACTTGCTAGGTCCCTTTCCTACTTCTACAACTGGAAATAAATGGATTGCAGTGGCCACAGACTATGCCACTCGGTATGCAATCACTCGAGCGCTACCAACCAGCTGCGCAACCGACGTTGCCGACTTCTTGCTGTACGATATTATTCTCCAGCATGGCGCTCCGACTCACCTGCTCACAGACCGTGGTCGCTACTTTCTATCTCGTGTGGTTGATGACCTACTCCGATCTTGTGCTACCCGTCACAACTTCACCACATCTTACCACCCTCAGACTAACGGCCTTACGGAGCGCCTAAACCGCACATTGACGGACATGCTTTCCATGTACGTATCTACCGACCACACTGATTGGGACATAGCTCTTCCGTTCGTAACCTTCGCCTATAACTCGTCGCGTCATGAAACAGCGGGCTACTCCCCTTTTTATCTACTCTTCGGACGTCATCCCTTACTGCCCTTCGACACACTGCTTTCATCAGACCACCCATCCTCCACTTCGTACGCTCAGGATGCGATCACCCGGGCCCTCAAGGCACGCGCGGTAGCGCGCGCTCGGTTATCGTCGTCGCAGACAGCACAAAAGTCCCTTTACGACCGTCGACATAGAGATGCCGTTTTTTCTGCGGGATCTCTTGTTCTCTTGTGGCTCCCATCTCGACGTGTTGGCCTCTGCGAAAAACTACTATCGCGATACGCCGGGCCCTACCGAATCATTCGTCAGGTCACACCTGTGACCTACGAGATTTCCGCTACCACAAACTCATCAGCTGCTGCACCCAGAACGGAAGTAGTCCACGTTTCTCGTCTCAAGCCCTACAACACCGACTCGCTCATTTAACAGGCACCGAGACGGTGCCTTACGGGCCGGGGTGATGATACGTGTATGAAACTGTCACCCCGACACAGCTGAATTGGCACCCAAATGAAGAAGACAACAACGTGGTTGTAGTGGGTGGGACTCTCCAGTTTCTCCCGTTGGCCTGCATGACTGTGCGCTCTTTCAGCCGTTAGCAAGACCAGCTCTCGGTAAATAAATCTTCCCCGTAACAATATTATTATATAAGGTTTTACGCCTTTAAGACGAGGGCTTTGAAAATTTCGACCATCTGGTGTTCTATAACGCACACTGACGCCGTATACAGTAAACGGGCATCAACCATTAATTACGCGTCCACTCAAAATGTGACCGCTGTGGCCGGGATCAAACCCGCCACCTTCAGGCCACCAGCCGAGCACAGTGACCATTGATCCAAGACGGTGGTCAATCTAGAGGCTCACTTCCTTTTGTGTGGAACCCAACCCAACGAAATGAATATAGTAAGCAGGAAACAAGAATTCTAGCGTAAGACAACTGTAATGGTCAACGTTTGAATGCACGAAATCGCGATACACCGATAGGCGGAAAATTGAGTTCATAGTGCAGTTAAGGAAATGCAGCTTCCATTTGCTAGTGAAGAAGAAGAAAGCGTGCGCCCAAGCATGACGATCCTTATTGAAATCTCCTCCTTCAGAAAAGCATCAATACCCGTCGAGACACAGAATGTACCAGGGACGTGAACGCGGGAAATGGGGCAAGATAACGGTTTGGTGGCTCCAGCAGCGAAAACGCCTCGGCACTTTTTTTATTTAACTCGTTTCCAGGAGGCAGCAGGCATCCGATACGTCTATTTGTTCACGATATGTTTTATTCTTCTTTGAAATCGTGGGGACGGGGGGAATGACGCCGTAAGCCTGCAAATTTTTTTGTTATTTAGGGAGATTCCGCAATTTAATTTATTCTGGTTCAGAAAAATGTGCAAAATAGACAAAAACTATCGCACTCAACAAAAAAAGCTGTTACTGAATACGTGCAGAACTGCTTTTCGCGGCCCAACGAAACGCCCCTCTGCAGTAATTAAAGAAAAACTTTGATATCCTTTACTCTGCTTCCGAGAGACGACGCCATTGTAAAGAAAAATAAAATTCCGAAGCTTTCGGCCGATAACCATTCCGGCTATCTCTACAAACCACTCGGGCGGCACATCTTCGTTGCATAACATGGTCATGAAGCAATTGATCACTCATCGTTGCTACGATCACATATCCCGCGACGTTTCGCATTGCTGCTGCATATGCGCATATTTCGTGGCATTTTCGCGTGCGTAGTACTACACCAACTGTCATGATCTCTGCAATATGTGGGCGTTTATAGCGTTCATGTTACCTACCAATTACAAAAGGCCGTACTAGAGCTTATGAGCGAAGCCGTTGGTCACCCACTGTGATAGGAGTTACCTGTGTGGCTAGGCAGTTACAAATCTTACGTTTCAGTTATGTACTATCGCAACAGGTGCCACACCATGAAAACTGCGTAACAGGTGCTCACTTAAAGCTGTCCATCTCCTACAAATGGTTCTGTCGTAATTTATTATGAGAAGCTCGCTCATGGCTCTCTTTATGCGCTGCCTAGCGCTGCTGTTTTGGTAGTTGGGAAAGCAAGCCACAGACTACCTGTGACTATTGTTTGCCAAGATATGTCCAGATAGACTAACTTGACTTTGAGTTTTTAAATAAATGCACAGTGTCAAACAGCATATGCTTACGCAGTACTTCAATAAAGTTGCTTCTCACGCTCTCGGATCACAAAGCACAGCTGATCGCATTTTGGTAAATGTACGCACGTTTGACAGAAAATGTGCTCAAACAGTTTATAAGGGGATAATACGGCTGCTTAAGCGCACGTTGTGACCGTGTTGTGTATTCCGCGCAGGCCAGGTATTTTTGCACATCGCAGAAGGGTTGAGAGGCGGGCTAGTTTGTGCAAATTCATAATGAAATAATTGGAAGCGCAAGCCTACGGGACACAACAGAAGAGACTGCGCTTGTTTGTCTCTTCTCTTCTCTTCTCTTGTGTGTCCCGTTGGTTTGCGCTTCCAATTATTTCATTAAGAATTTTCACACATCACTTACTCCATGGTGCCAGTCTTTGTCTTGTTTCAGTTGTTTTTTAGTTCTTTCACGTTGTTTGCGCCGAGAACGTTCATTTTTTTCTTTTACTTACCCCATAAGTCGTACGCAGATGCGTACCGTATGACAATAGCATACGTATATATAGGCTACTATACATACGACTCTCTCACACGTGACAGTGCTGTAAACAGAAGCCCATACTCACCGTCGACGCCGCAACGCCTGAAGGTAGGAAAAGATAAGCGCGAGCACAGGAAGGTTAGCAAGTTCATAGACGTCTGGGGCGTGGCGAATCCGTTATTTGGGGCGCAAAATAAGGGTGCTCCATTCACTTGAAAGCAATCAATGTCATCTGCAGGCCTCCGTTTCCAACGATAAAATAATTTCACTCGCACAGCAACCAACCTTCGCGATTGAAACAAAAGCTAATAGGGAACGCACTGCAGCGTATGTGGACAAAGAGAGATACGTGTTTCCGGAGGAAGACACCAGGAGAGGAGGGTTGCGGGATACGCGATTGCCAGCCATAAATGTTACAGGACCCAGGAGGGCGTACAGACAATGTTTTGCACCTCGCAGGCTTTCTCTTCGGGCAGATGCCAGAGCAGCGGATAAAAATGACGTCATCAAGGAAACGATGCAATACACGCGCTCTATGTCGTGTAAACAGCATCCGGTTCCAGGTTGGCGCTCTACAATCGCCGGGAGAAGGGGCGGCTGGTGTGCTCATGAAGCGCCTCTCTTCCTTTTTTTTTTCGCTGGCTGATTCACTTCGCCTTTCTGGTCTCGTTTACGTGCACTCCACTTCAAAGGCAGTGTCTTCCAATAGAATAAAAAGAGACCGAATGAAAGTGGCTTATTATTTTTTCATTTGATTTCATCAGCCGATGAGCGGCATTTTTTTTTTCACAGTCGAGAAGAAGCGCACCTTCCGAAGCGATAAAAAATAACCTTATTGATAGTGTATTGTCTTAAGGAATGGCACTCAAGCAAGAGGTCTTGTTATTCGTAGTTTTGTTGTACTCAAGAGCTTAGGGTGAGTTCTACTCAATAGCCGTTTCCTGCTACATTCGATAATCGATACCACTTGGCGGAAGCAGTAATGTACGAAGCGCATACCAAACCGCACTTTTACAGATATCTTCATTCTGCTACCAATGCTAGTAAAATGAAGAGCGTTCGTACCTCTGAAAAAATATTTAACTTCTTAATTTTCCTTCATTGAAGAATTATAAATTACCCGAGAAGACATACACATCTGACAACACCCCTTACCGCCATCGACACATTCAGCTTTCCTTTGAACGACTCTTTGCGTTGCATTTATTGCTGGACATTTTTAAACTACCGCGTGAATTATGGTGGATGGTGATAGCTCTTCCCCCGGCATAGTGGCTGACCCAGCGAGCGTCGCCTGCCCCATCTCAGTTTAATATTTTATATTTTTTGTTGGAGGAGCAGTACAATCAGGCCACTATCGGTGACTCGGCACTTGAGCACGCAGCACCGGTCATTTGTTACCCTTTGTTCCGCCCCTTAGACTACGACTGTCGTGTTTCTTCTCATCCTCAGTCCCACGAGGATTCCCGTATACGCTTTCCTAGAGTCACTAACGCCCACCGGAGCAGAACCGGGAAGAGCGTTCAATTTGTCGGGGCACTCAATCTTTGGCCTGCGAAGCGTGGATGGCGACATCCACCAGATAGACTCTTCGGATACCGCGTTACGCGCTGGCAGCCGGCTCAGGTCTGATCTGCGACTGAATCTGTGTTCCGTGACAATCTCTCGCATTCGACCTTGATTATAGCGGCAGAGAACCGTCAGCCAGGATAAAATACGTGTTTTTGCGCAAGCCCCTGGTCTCGGCGAACATTAGCACTTCAGGCTTTCGTCTGCTTTTGGAGATTGTGCCTAAGCCAACGGGATCGAACTTGAACATAGTCGTGTTGGCGATCAAATTCTCACATGAGGCCTTTTTTTTTTCTTTCTTACACCTTATGTGCTATGTTTGAACATACCTAATTGTGCTTGCCTCCTCACGATGCAAAGGTTTCCCCGTGCTGGGAATAAAAAGTGAAACAAAAAGCATGGCGTGTGAGCAAATTAACAAATAAATAAATGAATAATGGAAAAGGCGGGAAGTGCGAGAATTCTAGTACCTGATAAAGTACTCGCAAGTGGAAAATTCATCGGGAACTTAATCGCCTATATTACACACCTGATTGATTTCTCCGTGTACCTCTTCATATTCAAAAACCAGTAGTCTTCTTCATGGAGCAATGGAAGAAATTCCATTCCCTAGAGGACCCCAGGGTGTCAAAAGCTCTAATGTTTATTTGAATCATTAATCCTATTAAACCCCTGGTGATCCGGGGAATGGTGGGTGTAATGCGCTAGATTGACAGAAAGCAGTCAGGGCGTGTTTCGCCAAGTCAGACATGCCAACAAAGCACAGCACTGGGACTGCGGTTCTTAGCAAGTATGGCATGGCCGCGCACTTCCAGAACACCAAAGGGGCAGCATGCTTGAGATCGGCGACGCGAACACGAAGTGGAGTACACTCGTCAGCTCGACCAGTCATCCACCTCCAGCGAGTGGAACGGTTTCAAACTTTTTTTTTCGCGACTGTTCAGGAGGAAGCATTCAGAGCGAAATTGCATCCTGAATTCAAGCAAACATTACAATGAGGCTTATAGTTACGACACAAACGAGTAATGCAGAAGCCGCATGTTTTATTTATACGCATATTGAAGTACGTACAGTCAGCACGAGTCGCTCAATCTATCCGAATACCCATAATTGAAGTGGGCGCACGTGAACCTAATTGTGTCAGCGTTGGATGAAAACATGTGGAGTGTTTGCTCGTGCGCGTGAAACTGCTGAATATACTGCCAAAGTAAAATTACTAGAGTTTTATGTAGCAAAACGACAGTACAACGGCGTAGCGCAGGGATCCCGAAATTTTCAACATCTGGTGTTCTTTAGGGAGCACTGACATAGCACGGTACACTGGCATATAACTTTGCCACTATCAAAATGTGACCCCCCCTATGGGGGTCAAACCTTACAGAGTTGTATTAAACTCAGGTTGATATCATTGAAGGATTCTTATCCGGCATAATTGAAAGATAGGTGCAGAATTTCACTGTCATTGCTCAGAGCATTCTCTTGCATGCACAGAGCTGCACTCCAGTTTTAGGCATGACAATGAAGCAAAACATTACTCTTTCTTTCTTTTCACTTTTTTTCTTTTTTTGTCTTCAATCTATTCTGATTGAAGTAGTGTTATAATCGACATCCCTGACATGCCACCGCTTTGACGTGAGACAGTTGCGGGACAGAGCTCTCTCTCACGGGTGAACCACAAGCGACAACCACATGCAAGCCGTACTCGGAATTTCGCGGCGCAGCCATCTCCCCTCTTAGAATCCTTTGAACTTGCCGGACCGACTAACGACCTATGAAGGGCTGCTTACACTCAAAGCGACGTAAAGAGGGTGGTTATCTTGGCACGTCTCTGTTGTTCGGAGTGGCGCGAACAACAAGCCAAGCGACTGAAATCTGTGTTCGAGTGTGTTATAACAGTCACCTTGGTGCCGCCATGCCACCGTTTCCACAAACCACGACCTGCTTGGAAACGCCCACTCATCACTGCAACTGGTACGGAGTTGATTTCCACGTAGGGCTCAACGTCTTCGTTTTGTGCAGTGTTTCCTCCTTCCCCATGCATGGGCATGCCTGTTCCCCCTTTCGTGGGTTGGGAAGGAGGCGGCGTTTCAGCTTCCCTTTTCGGGGGCGTAGGTGAAGATGGCAAAATTCATTGGATTGTCCTGGCCTCCTTTTTTTACCTACAGGGAATCCTGGAAAGGCCAGGACATAAAATGCGAGCGCCAAGGAGCTCCCGTCAAGCTCCGACAAGCTCACACAAGCTTCGAGAAGCTAACAGAAGCTCGAGGGCTTCCATGATGCTAACGCTACTATGTAGCAACACGCTACCTGTAAATATTGTAAATAAACCTTACTGTTAACATCTTCGGGCTCCTCCTCTCGACATCTCATGGCTAGCTCCGGTTCTCTGGGCAGACGCCCGACTACATCAGTAGGTGCCTTTACCAATCATAGCTTTTGTCACGCGTGCTTCCTCCGTAGTTTTTCTGGCACAAATTTCACAGAGATCAGTTTTAATAGGCAGAAAATCAACATGCGATGCTGGTTGCTTGGGCATCATTGATGTTAGTACTATGACTAGTTACGGATATCAAAAGGCTGTCTATTCGCCTCATGCGTCACCGATAGCGGCGCTGCGAACGGTGTTCCGGTGAGCCAAGCAGAGGGGCTTGAATACTGTTGTCTGCTGAAATCTGGCTAAGGACTGCTGCATTTTCACTACAGTTCGCTAGCGTTGCAGGGCGCTCCCCAACTGCTAGCTCTCTTTTCTTCTAGTGATAGTTCAATAAATGGCTTCCAGCATTGCAGGTGTCAAGAAGCGTTTACATTTAACATATCTTCTATACACACAGCCATCGCGGCGACAACCATGCACCCGAGTTAGTTGCGCTAATCACTGGGATGGATGCCGTTGAAATATCTTATATGAAAGTGCCAACATCTCGCCAAGTGTTAATAAGAGACTATACGCGCAGCTTTGGAACCAGAGTGCGACCAATTTCAAGATTTATACGAAAAGTGCACTTATTACATAAGTTTAGCGGAAATTCACACTTCAATCATAACGGTTTTCTAAAGGTGTTTGCGCAAAATTTTCACCGCTACAATAACAAAAAATGACTTCCATGCACAAGCGGGTTAGAGCGGGCAACTATCGCGTATTGGGAGAGTTGCCATGGCATATTAAAGCTCGTAACAAATTCAATCGGCACTAATGGAACGCCAGTGAAGGTGCGTGTGGTGTCAGTTTGTACCCTCGTGATAAGATATCAGTAAGCTCAGCGCATCCTATATTTTTTGTGCTTGCCGTGTGAGCGCCACCCCGCCCACCGTGCCCTCTCCCTTTACTCTCTCGACTCTTCCCCTCAACGCCGCTTAGAGTAATCGCAAACCTTGCTTGGAGTAGTTGCCATAACATTAAAAGAAGGAGTATTCACGCGTAATAAATAATAAAGCTGAAATAAACTGTCAATACGCCTCTTACAGGAGTGATAATTCGCATCCCAGTCATCTTGCAGACGACAAGTTTAACCCGTCGTTTGGTCGCAGTGGCAGTTGTAGGTCCGTCTGTTTGCTTCAGTGGTGATGTTATTCTGTTTTCTTTTCATCGGTCACCATGCGCTGCTGTTGCGTTCCGTTCAGCACTTCTAGCCAGTGAAAGAAAGGAGCAGGTGTGTCCCTTCACGAAATTCCAGCGAACACTGAGCTACATGAACGATGGCTACGATTTATCGCATGGAAAAACTGGGTGCCGAACTTCAATTCGAGTTACACGATGGTGTGCAGTCTACATTTTGTGGAAACTGACTTTAGGGAAAATACCAAAAGACGCATGCTAAAGCTCGATGCAGTGCCGAGTGTCTTTCCACATTACCAATCCTAGATGAGGAAGCAGCCACCAAAGGTGAGAAGCTGTAGCAGCACACAAAAAAAAATGCGCGATTCTTCAACGAACACGTCGGCAAGTCTGCCAAGTAAGGAAATCGATTTGTGCCCTGCACCGGCGCCAGAAGTTCGTGCAAACACGCTAGACGAAGCCACTGAGCCCAGTAGCCGGCATCAACCAGAAAGTGTTGCTCCAAACGACATCCAAGACTTGCCTTTTGTAGCAGCAGCTAGTCACTACTGTCATTCCGCAAACCTTCTTGAGCCTTGAAAGATGTTGAAGACGGGCGTCATTGCGGTTTCCTACACAAGCAATGTGCAGAGATCGGCTTCCTTCGCTTCCTCGGGGAGCATTACTAGGTACGGGGATCACGCAGCACATCAACAACAAGCGTGGTAGCAGCAGTGAACTCTGCGCAGCACCTAATGCAGGAACTCTGTACTTCGACGAAGCCGTTTATGTCAACGCCAGATATAGAAGCAGTTTCTCTCATTGCAAGATACATATCTCGCGTCGTGAGTGAAAAGACTGACTGCGGGTGCTGCGTGTCATTAGTCTTGAAGGCAAAAGGGAGCAGCACCAATGCTACGGAATTGATTTCCCACCAGGACAGAGGTGGCTTGGGCTACCCTACTGCGGAGTTCCTGAATGTGCTGCATGCCCTGAGAAGATTTATGGGCGTGATGCTTCTGCACCGCGCAGCTCTCCTTAAGCATCTACTGAGGTGCGTCTTGAAGAGTGCGGACGTAATTGTTGGCCTGCCAGTACTGCTCTGTGACCGTTGCGACCAAATAATCCAAAGGCGCAAATTAATAGAACCTGTGTGCAGAAAGTTCATGAAGCCGCCGTTCACAAACTATGCTGTCGATTTCACCAATCAAAAATCTGTGGCCAGGCTTTATCAAAGAAAGCCGTTGTCACAGAAGTTTTTGAAGCTTTCAAAAGCTTGCATAATACGTGCGCACCTTCAACGTTGGACTGACAAGTGGTTTCAGTTCAACTGGTTGTTTCTTAACTTATACTGACTCATTTCTTTTTATTTTTGTCTTTTGTGCTTATCAAATTGCTATGTGCTGTTTTATTACTTCAACCTTAGAATTCCACTATATTATTACTCGATCGAGATTCATATTGGGCAGAGCACTCCTTAGAGCGCTTGCAAACAAAAAATAAGACAACTTACGACACTTTTTTTAAATACGTTACCAAAACAAACGCGCGAATGCGAAATCACTGAACATGAAGGCAAGTAATCGCATAAAATTGGAAAAGGCCTTTGGATGCGCCACATCCACAAATAGCAGTCAAGCAAACAGAGGTCACGCAAGAGGGTAATAACCTGACGCCACCACACGGTCACTCGGAGAAATAGAGCGCCAGTCGTAGAGCAATGGGAACGGGCTCAACGCCACACGCACCGAAAAAATAGAGGAGGTGCTGGTAAGCTCATGCTTGCTGCCGCTCGCGCGCCCCATTCGTGCTTTCAATTGCGCAGTGCTGGCCAATTGCGTGTGCACGTCTCTCGATCACGCAGACCGGACGGCACACAGAGTGCCGTTAGTGTTCTATTCATCGCCGATTGTACAGCTTAATAAAAAGTAGACGAATCATGCGAAAGGGGCAAGGAAGAAGAAAAAGAGCGCTCCTTCCCGTCCTCAATTCCGTTCCTTCGATTGTTTATTCCTATCATTTACCTCGCTGTAAATTGATTGATTATTACTTCGTTTTATGTTTTTACAATTTCTAATGTTGATTGAGGAAAAATTATTTTAATTTAAATGAACTTTTTAGGTACTTTCCGATAGAACTTTTTTGCATTAATTTACTTTTGAATCATTGAAAAATATCTGTTAGCGTCCTTTCAAAAGAGCGCTAACGAGTAAAAATTGTCAATTTAATAAATCAGGCGTTAAAATATGCTGCATTAAAAAGCTCCACAGAACATGTCAATGTTTCATATCCCTGTTGTGCATGACCTTTTTTTTCTGGCTCACAATAACCTTTTTATTGCCTAGTTTATATTTTCGGTACTAACACGCTTGCACTGGAGCTGCTGAAAACTTGGGCTTAGTTAAAAGGTGTTGCTCTCATTTGTAAGACACCTAATTTATTTGAATTAGGTCACATGTCTTTAGTCATTAGCTCAAAATACCGAACGACAGACTTCAAAAGACTGAGCAGACTTGGCATACGAGCAGACGCAGCACGCCGCATACGTACGCAAATCGCACTAGAATCCGGCCACAAAAGGTGAAGTCGAAACGCTGACGCGAGCGATAAAGAAAACGGGCCGACAAGTCTTTTCGAGTGCAACACGGTACTTAGAACAGTCAGAAAAACATATTCACAACATACATGCAGATGTACAAATTGATGGCTTACAGGCGGCACAAGCAATCGACACTGAACGTGCTATTGAGCGCGCCAACTACAGAAACGTCTCTCAAATTGTTCCGATGTCACGCAGATAGACGCCTCGCGACACCCCCATTGAGCAACAATGGTGGCTGACGCCCTGACCCCTCATCGTGGGTGAAGCACGGCATGTAGTGTATTTAACTCCACCGATATAACAGTTGCCGAAGAGGTTGCCATTGCTTTGGCAATGACCGTCCCAATAACCAAGGTGATCGTAAGGGATTCCCAACTCGCCATCTGAAATTTTGACGCGGGCCGTATTCCTACACAAGCATACTCAATCATAAAGCATCACATCCCGCCTGTCTCACCTCGTTTTCTTAACTGGGCCCCAGCTCATAAATCCCTCAGTGGAAATGCGCAGGCAAACACTCTCGCCCGAGATCTCAAATGCCGGGCGGGGTTCTTTACGCCTTACACTTCTAATTTTTCGCCCTCCCAGGCCTGCGAAAAACTAACTCCTTTGGTCACTTACATAGACATTCTACAGCACTACAGACTAAGCCGTCTCCGCTATTCTCCAGCTCATAAAGACCTCCCTCAACGTGATGCCGTCCTGTGGCGCAAGCTTCAGACAGGTGTCTTTCCCAACCCATGGCTTTGTAGCAAGGCACACCCACACCTCTTGACACCACACTCTAAATACTGCTCACAATCGGCTACGCTCATACACATGGCATGGACGTGCCCACAGTTCGCTGACGCTTTTCACACAGAAGATACATAGTCCCTTCTGCATATCACTGACTCGGCACAGCAACGCCGGGTAATCTCACGCGCATTGGAGGCCGCGTTACCCCAAGGGATCCCCGCTGACCTCCTCTAAGCAGCGTAACCGACCTCTAGGCCGGTCCCCTATTTTGGGAGTAATAAAGTTTTGATCATCATCATCTGGTGGCAACTCCGATCCATTTTGCCGAGCATTTTCCTTGTTGACTCAGTGCAAATCCTTTTATAAACTTGACCACTTATATTTCAATATGTCGAACAGGGCAGACTGGCTGGCAGCGCCGAGAAGCTTTCATGCAGCAAGCGTTGCCATGAAGCGCAAAATCGAGCCGAGAGTGTCCACATAATTGCTATCGCTATAAAAACCGTCAAACCTCACTTATCGCATACTGTCGCTTATCAGCAATGCCCACCAACTACCGACGGAGATAGTCCACGCAGCTACTGCGCCAAGTCTGCCCACCGCGTGAGCTGAGCGCATACAACGAAACTTGCCGGGTGCAGTCCACTTTTTGTTATCAATTCATCAATCAATCAATTTTTATTTGGCATTTATTAGATCAGTATAATGAACAAAAGGACAACATCACAAAGCTGCCATTTAACAGCTTGACTAAGGTGCTTGCCCCAATTCCAGACAGCCAAAAAAAAATTGCTAGATCCCACGTACTGTGCGAATCGATATGCGAAGCACGAATGAGGAAAGTTGAATTGCCAAATTCAAATCGGCACAAGTTTACGACGCGGACGTAAATTATGCCGTTCGTGACTTCCATGTCATGGTGATCCCGTTCGCACCTGTCATTTGTGCTCGTTGTCCATTCACGTAACGTAATACAAATTTGGTATATGTGAAGCTAGCAAAACGGCCACGAGCATGCTATGAACGTAGCATGTAGTCATGTTTTACAAGACACGCATGTCATGATTACCATGCTTGGACATCTCATTTACCTTTGTCGTCAGTTTACGCCATGTAATATCAAATTTTGTATATGTGGAGATAGTGAAATGGCCGGGAGGGCCCTGTGAGCGTAGCGTGTAGTCATGCTTTGCATGACACGCGTGTCAAGAATATTGTGTCTGGACGTGTCATTTATTTTCGTCGTCCTTTCGCGTCACGTAATACTAAATTTGGTGTATGTGAAGCTAGCGAAATGACCACGAGCGCATCATGAGCATGCCATGTAGTCGTGTTTTTACATGACACGCATGTAATAATTTTCACGTGAGGGCCTGTCACTTATGTCGCCACACAGTCATCTCCTACCGTACCAGCTTTGCGATATGTCATGTGAAAAACCACCGCTAGAGCAGCAAGACCTTGACATGTAAATCAAGACATTCATGACAAACATGTGATGCTTTTCATGTTATAACTAGTCACTTATGCTCGTCCTACAGTCATGATATGCCACACCAATTTTGGTACAGACCTCATTATCCAAACGGCCAGGAGAGCTAAAAGTTGTAGATAAATAGATAGATAGATAGATAGATAGATAGATAGATAGATAGATAGATAGATAGATAGATAGATAGATAGATAGATACGGTAAACTCGCCGAAGTTCGCTGAGAAATGCTTCGCATTTTGAAACAACGTGCACATCGCCACACATCATTTACACATGTCTTAATTCTAACTTCTACTAAACACTTCTGGTTCTCATATATGGCAGAGTAGTGAACGAAAGTACAGAAATGAAGAAGAATTCACACACGACAATTAAGAAGCACACGGTTTGTTTGAGCCAACAAAATGTGTCAAAATGTAAAACTGTGCATCGCGCACGCTGCGAATTTTGATTGTTCTACTACACCCAAGAAGAAGCTTCGGAAACACTCGCCTTTTCGTGGAAGCGTTGCATGGTCAGCGCAGCGTGATAAGCGCTACGGTCCTTAAAATTACTTATGTATGCCTTTTCTAGTAAAATACGCCCATGCAAAGTATATACGTGTTGTTATGGTGCCCTACTCATGCGCTATATTTACTTTTTATTTGGCAATTGCACAAGTAGGAACGTTGAATCTTGAGCAATATTGGTGGGTGCTGCGTATGGGGTCGGCCGTTTCAAGTACTGTTGTGACCGGCGCCGGAGCTGAAGAGGGAGCGGCGCTCCTTTAATCTTCAAACAAGTAACCGAACGACCGGCTGCCTACTGTTAGGACCGGCGCCAGGTCTGACAATGGATCGGCGTTCCTTTTGATGTTCCTTTTTAGTCGCCAAACGGGTTGGCGGCCTGTGTCCGCCATGTATTGTTCCCCCCTGGCCGGAGGGTGCGGCGTCTTGCCGCCACGACACCGTGAGCAGTTCGGGAGACCACAAGTGCAGCTTCTTCTTTGGAAGATGACGGCGGCGGCGGCGGCCGGAAATCGTCCCGCTAATTGAACGAGTCGTTCGGCGACCATTTGAAGCTTGTTTACGGCGGCCCTTTCGATGGATGCAGTCATCAACTTCAGACCCCTCGCCCAGCGACACCCCTTGACGAGGAGGAGCCACGTTCGTGCCACATGGCCGTGCAGTGACCACGCTTCAATTTTGAACGTTCACGTGGACCGTGCGTGCTCGTCACCCTCGCGGGTAATGTGTGATCCGTGGTTGGACGGTGCCCTCTGTACGCGGTCCCCGATCTAGGGATCTGGGGAGGACAGACCCTTTATAATGAGCCCCCACGGCTCATTCGGTGTGCTTTTTTTCGAGAAGAGAACCAGGCAGAACAGAGCAGAACCGAGCAGAACCATGTAGAACCAAGCACCATGGAGCGCTATGTTAGGAGTCATGTAGAGGCCTGCCACGTTTGAGGGCTCACCGTGTAGGGAGTTCGCAATGTATATATTGTAAATAAACCCTCTTCAAGTCTCTCTTCCTCCTGCCTCGACAACTTCATCCCGGACCTCCGGTGTCTGGAAACCCCGGTCGCAACAACTGGTTGGCAGCGGTGGGATACGAGTCTGCGACGGAGAGCGACATGTACCGGAGGCCAGCCGAAAGCCCTGGAACTCGGCGGGATCGAAGCAGCGTACCACCACCGCACGTAATGGGGTGAGTGCCTGGCTTTGTGCTTGAGATATATCGAGTCTTTTAGCCTAGATTCGTTAAAAGATAGATATAACCAACAACTGCCTGGCCACTGTGGTTGTTATCTCAGCACAAGGCAGCACTGGATGATTATCTGAGCAAGTACGCTAAAGCAGGAAAGCTTAGATGATTCAATAGGAACAAGTGGTAATGTTTCAAAATTTCTAAGGGTACGTTGCGGGTTAAATTTTAGGATGTTGTAAAAAGCAGGAGTGAAAAATTAACAAGAAAAAGTAGAGAGGGATGTTGGCCACGTAGTGCTGCTTGGGTGCTTAAGCTTGTGGTCTCCGCTGTGAGATTTGCCAGGCTTCAATTTCTCTAGACCCAGAATTGAAACGCTGGTGGGTTTGTGTTTTGTCACAGCTGAGCCAAAGCAAAGTAGTCGCCATGGATCTTACGAGATTGACGAGAGAGGACCTGCTGAACCTGTGTTGGGATCTGGAGCTAGATTTTAATGATGATATGCCTGCTTCTAAACTCCGCGAAGTGATTCTCGAAAGCAATAGTGACAATGAGGAAATCGAGCACTTCGGGAATATGTACTTATTGGACCAGGAGGAGGAAGTACAAAGGGCGCAAAGAAAGGAAAGATGGCGCCAGGAGGAATTGGAAGCTGAGCGCAGGCATGAAGAACATATAAAAAGGATGCAGGAATTAGATGAAGAGATAGAAAGGCTTAATTGTGAATTGGTGGCATTGCAGCAGAGTGGTCAATCCATAGATGTAGCGCACGAACGGTGCGATGTAGCGGCGGTGCCATTTAAGACCGAAGCGAAGGCTACAGGTCAGACATCTGTAGATGAAGTGCACGAACGGTGCGACGTAGCGGCGGTGCCGATTAAGGCCGAAGAGAGGGCTACAGGTCAGAAATTTGCAGATGTACCGCACGAACGGTGCGTTTCAGCAGCGGTGCCGTTTAGGGCCGAAGAGAGTGCTGCGGGTCTGATATCTGTAGATATAGCGGCGGTGCCGTTTGAGGCCAAAGAGAAGGCTAGTGCCTGTAAGGGAATGGAACAGGTTTTAACCCATTCTGAGGGAAAAGAGCTCGCGGTCACAGCAGGGTGTGAGGGTTCCGTGGTGGTGGAAACGAAGTTAAGATTAACAGAGTGTTCCATCGAACCTTGCAGCCCTGTAGACCATGTTGATGAGCGTCAGAGGCGGACGAAAGGCTCCAGGTTTGGCACCAAGGAATGTGCCAAACGGAGAAAGCGTCCGAAAAACAGAAGCGCGGCAAGGCTCGCGATCAGCGCGGCGCGTTTGACGAGGACCTTCAAACGGCGTGGCGGATTTGCGAGAAAAGGCCCGTTGTCTTCTCTGACTGGCTTAAATCGCATGCGTCTGAGCGGCCGGAGAGTAAGGAACAGAAGTGCGCAATCTACGCGGCCGCGGTCTAACGATGAACTGATAGGCAATCATCAGGACTGGGCGCGCGAGATGGCGGAGGAGCATATCGGTGATGAAGAACGTCAGAGTAGGACGAAAGGCTCCCAGGTCCGCACAAAGAAGCGTACACAGGGGAGAAAGCGTCCGAAGGGCAACAAAAAGGCAAAGCTCGAGATGAGCACAACGCGTTTGAGTAAGGGTTTCAAACGGCGTGGTAAAATCGCGAGAAAAGTGCCGTTGTCATCTCTGACGGGTCTGTATCGTATGCGTCCGAACCGCCGGAAAAGAAAAGCGCATCGTACGCGGCAGTGTTTGAAGGATAGATTGCTAGGCAATTATCCAGACAGTCCGCGCGAAAAATCAGATGAGCATGTGGGTGCTGGTGAGCATCAGAGATGGGCGAAAGGCTCCGTAGACGGCACCAAGAGACGTGCAAAACGGAGAAAGCGCCGTAAAAACAGGCAGGCAAAAATCGCGACGCGTTTGAGGAATGTATTCAAATGGCGGAGCGAAATTTCAAGAAAGTTGCCGTATCGCAAGCGTCCAAGCGGCCAGAGAACAAAGAAAAGAGAAGCGCATTGTGTGCGTAAGTGGTCGAGGGGCAAGAGACCCTTCCGTTGTTCTCGCGGTGCATTGGACGGGGTGCGGGGCAAAAGAGTCGGTGGTTTTCGAGGGGCAGGAAGCGACAGCAAGTCGGCTTCGAGGAACGTCGCGGGGTTCGGTAGCAGGGCGATTGACGCGTGTTGTAGACCCCGCTTCTCGAGAAAATCGTTCCGGGCGCGACCACCGCGAGTTCGACTCAGAGTTGTTGCGAACAGCTGTTAGCCTCTCGGAAAACGTCGACTCGGGACTGTTGAAAGGAACATTTTGTTTGTTTTTGTGATTTTGTAAGTAACTCGTTTGTACTTTGTTTTCGTTAGCGCTCTATCATTTTGGTAGCCTATATGCGTTGTATAGATCTATTGGAAGGATAGTGACACGCATTAGAGCGTACAGAATTAGGCGTTTGTCATCGGCACCGGAGTTGGTTTGTATGCGTCCGAGCCGCCGGACAAAACGAAAAAAAAAAAAAGCACGTTGGGTAGAAAGGCAGACCCTTTCGTCGCTCTATCGACGGCATGTTTGATGGACTGCGGGAGTGCGAGGTACTCAGCGAGAGTAAGAACGCAGGTTGTCAGCGCAGAGCTTTGCGGGGGTCGGAGGCGAAGCGAATGGGTTTTGCCATTGTTCCATTTCCCGTTCGCCTAAAAAGACCCACAGGACGCGACACCGCGCGTTAGTCCCAAAAAGGAGTAGACATCCGTGAGCTTTTGACGATGGTCATTAGTGGATTTATTTTGTTTTGAAATTTGCTTTTGACTGTTTAAGTTGTTTTGGATTTTAATGTGTTTTTTTAAGAATCTCGTCTACCAAATAGTGTTTAGGTAACACATTTTTTGGTTTTGTTCATTTCTTGGGCGTTGTACGTTTAGCTAAGGTAAGCGTTGTGCGATTGCATAAACGACACGCATAGGAGCCTGCGTCATGGTAGATACGTGTAAATGAGCAGGAGCAACGTTATGAACTAATTATGACTGAGCGTAGAGACGCAAAGTTATTGCTTGCGAGATTTTTCAGGATTCATGCGAAACTTTTTTTGTTGTTCATTTAATGTTTTGTTCGCATGTGTCCGGTGTGTAAGAAAAGCTAGCTCGTGAGTTTATATGTATGCTTTGTGAAAGTGGCAACAGCAAGGGAACGATTAGGTGGTATCTCCTCCAGGCAGGCGCACTGTGATGTGCGTTTGCGGATGTATAATAAAGATGTTCCTAATGCAGGTGCAGCACGGCAGTTATGCTTTCGTCTTCTCAAAAGGAATTGACGACTGGCTTTGGCGGCACTAAATTTCGGGAACTAAAAGATAGCGTGAAGTAAAATGCTTCATTTTATGAGTATGATACCTGGTGGGTTACGGCGGATTACTCACGCAAGCACTCGGGTATGCCACGGTGAGCGCATCACTTGACAATTAGTTTTCTTGAAAGCAGTTTGATGGGAAGATTATTATCGGATCGGGATTAGGAGTTTTGGTGAAACCTCAGAGAAACGTCCCGATTGCTGCTTTGTGTTTGGTAATACTGCTTAAGTAAGGTTGCTTTTGGATAATTTGTCGGACTCGACGTGTCTCAGTGCGGGCAGGGTGCTCTCCCGTGCCTGTGGTGGTGTGTATGAATGCTTTTCCCAGAGGGGAGCCACAAGGAACGAGAGGGAAAGAGTCCTTGGCTGAGCGTCATCAGCAGTGGCCTGGAAGACAGCACTACACAGCGACACTTCGAGCAACCTGTGCAGCTGGTCACCCTCAGGTCGCTTCTCCCGCCGGCGGACGAGCTGTTGTGACCGGCGCCGGAGCTGAAGAGGGAGCGGCGCTCCTTTAATCTTCAAACAAGTAACCGAACGACCGGCTGCCTACTGTTAGGACCGGCGCCAGGTCTGACAATGGATCGGCGTTCCTTTTGATGTTCCTTTTTAGTCGCCAAACGGGTTGGCGGCCTGTGTCCGCCATGTATTGTTCCCCCCTGGCCGGAGGGTGCGGCGTCTTGCCGCCACGACACCGTGAGCAGTTCGGGAGACCACAAGTGCAGCTTCTTCTTTGGAAGATGACGGCGGCGGCGGCGGCCGGAAATCGTCCCGCTAATTGAACGAGTCGTTCGGCGACCATTTGAAGCTTGTTTACGGCGGCCCTTTCGATGGATGCAGTCATCAACTTCAGACCCCTCGCCCAGCGACACCCCTTGACGAGGAGGAGCCACGTTCGTGCCACATGGCCGTGCAGTGACCACGCTTCAATTTTGAACGTTCACGTGGACCGTGCGTGCTCGTCACCCTCGCGGGTAATGTGTGATCCGTGGTTGGACGGTGCCCTCTGTACGCGGTCCCCGATCTAGGGATCTGGGGAGGACAGACCCTTTATAATGAGCCCCCACGGCTCATTCGGTGTGCTTTTTTTCGAGAAGAGAACCAGGCAGAACAGAGCAGAACCGAGCAGAACCATGTAGAACCAAGCACCATGGAGCGCTATGTTAGGAGTCATGTAGAGGCCTGCCACGTTTGAGGGCTCACCGTGTAGGGAGTTCGCAATGTATATATTGTAAATAAACCCTCTTCAAGTCTCTCTTCCTCCTGCCTCGACAACTTCATCCCGGACCTCCGGTGTCTGGAAACCCCGGTCGCAACAGTACCCAATTCCGTTAAGAGTGAACAAACAGACAAATGTACATACAGACAGACCAAAGTTTTTGCGTCGACGGTACCCAAGAAAGACTATCCTCTTTAAAATATCCCACCAGCAGTAAAATGCAGGCAAAGATCCAGGGCCAATAAATACAGAGTGGCCGGTGAACGGTTCTGCTGGGCGGTGTCTCTCGCGTTATAGGAAAAGTTTCCATTGTCCACGCGCACTGTACACACTCTCCCTCTCTCGCCAAGTGGCGAGGACTGAGGCAGTGGCGAGAAAGAGCACTCTCTTGGTGAGAAAAAGTGGTCTTTTTTTTCGCTCAAGCCATTCAGCTGTGATTATACCTGCAGACGACGAAGGATGCACACTGACACGCCTATATAAGGTGCCTTGGCCTCTAAATTGGAGCGCGAGAAAACTAGCGCGAGCATATTAGAGCTCAACATTAAAAGCGCTGCAGCCGAATCGGAAAGCGTGGCTTCGAATAAACGTACGCACCACAGTTTGCGATACCCAAGCGTTAACACAACGTGCTGACTTGTGCCTAATCACTTTGTAATTCTCGAGATGTATCTATCTATAAGACGGTTGAAAACTTGCTCCTGGTCAGTTGCTTGTTCTCTATCATAAGCTAACGAAAAAAAAAGTTGCGGAACATTTGTAAGCATACTCTATTGATATGAGAACCGGAAAGCGTTTTTTTTGGTTAGGTTGATGTTACGTAGGGGTATTGCAAGGCCTGTTGCGGAGATTCCCCTTTTCTACGTCGTGGGTGCACATGGTTGCCGTGGAGCGCACGCGGAGTGTTGCTGTGGCTTCGGCAGTTGAATGCGCGTTTTCGCCATCCTATATAGGTAAATGAAAATAAAATAAAAAATCACCACCTAAAGACTTTGTGCACAACATGGTTAGCTAGCGAAGCTAAAACGTGCCAACATATAAAGGCGGTTCTAAACGTCGCAGCCAAATCCAAAGTGCCGCCGAAAGCAGGCGTCGGTTCGGGGAACGTATTTCCGCCATTGCCACGTTGACGCTGCTCTGCCTGCGACGCTACAGCCTCAGCTCCCAAGTGTCACTTGCAATCTGCACGGAAGAATGCCGGATTATGGGTGCGCAGTTGCGGCTAGCACTTCACCCGGACCTATTCTTGTGCCCGGACTGCTGCATCGGCACGGCGAACATGAATTGGGGTGTTCGTACAATCTGCGCCCTCTCCATGTGGAAGTTGTAAGATCAAACTGCTGCGCCTGGGCTCAGTGGTACGGATGCGATGAGATGAACGACGTCACTGACGATCTTCTCAACTGCGCGTGCACTTGGATGCGACGTAGCCAACGACCTAACTGACGAAGCACCCAATAGAGACCGTTGTTGTTTCTTGTGGCGAACGGTTTTTCGTATGACCTAGCCATATACGGCTATAGCTATGAAAAGCGGTCGACGCTGCATGTCTTTGGTGTGGCAGTTATTGGCACCGGAGTCGCTTCCAGTGTTTGACGTCAAGTGCTTTCCGGAGGCGCCTTTTGCGGCCGCCAGCTGAGAGTGCGTTTTAGCAAATCTAGTCGTAAAACGCGGCCGCAGCGTTAAAGCATCACTGCGGCAATCCACCTTTTACCTTATCCTGTACTGCCTTTTGCCATGAACAGGTAAGGGCCGGGACAACCCGTGTCGCCAGATTAAGAGACTCCGAGATCAAAAGGCGTTTTCGCGACTTTTCTGCTACGGGAAGGACGCTCAAGCCATGGCATCGTGAAAGAAGCGGGTTGTTAGCGCCGGCCTCAGTTTCAGAGGGAGAGGTTGCGTGCTTTTTATACAAGGCTTTTGGGAATGACCGCTGGCTGCGTGCTTTTCAAGAAACCATTAAACATCGTTTGCGCCAATTTACGATCACTTATTTGGTTTATTAGCAAAACGTGGTTACGTCCGACTAAGAAAGTTTCCTCTGGAAAATGCATTTAAAGTGTATGCGTTATAAACTTTTTGTTCTTTTCTTGTTCTTTCTTACAACCTTTCTTTGATGACATTATGCTGCAGCCTATGGACACAGTGCATACCGAAATTCTCTGGCAAATGAACAGATGGGCACTTTTACATGTCCCCTCACATTGTAGCATTTCAAAGGTTTCCCTGTTTCTCTTTATTCAATGGTTCTTACAATAACCAACGTTTCACAATTAAGGAAAATGAACAAAGCCAAAATACTATCCAGGTTAAGAAAAGAAGGAAGCACCCCGAAACAGCAAAGACTATGCTATTTTAATGAGCCCATCATTCGAGAAAACGCCTTTCGTCTTATGACGGCGCATTCCGCCCAGCAGCATAATAAAGTGGGCGGAGCTGAATATAACTAGTGACGTCCAAACACAAACTGACCTCTGCACTCTTCGCTTCTCTATCTTGTTTGCTGCGTGAGATGAATAAATAATAAATAAGTTAGAATGGTGTAGGTTACAATAAACACCGATGTAATTAAATAAATAAATAGGTAAATAAATGAATAAATAAATAAATAAATAAATAAATAAAAGTACTAGACAGAGCATACATCACGCGTCCCACACTTGATCTCACCCCCAACCACATAAACGTAATACTCTGCTCGCTCCGCCTCTCTGCTGGGCTTTAAAATGGAAGCAAAAGTGCATTCATATTTTTGCCGAAAAGACGCACCATGAGTGCGAAATCGAAAAAGCTGTTAGAACACTGTAAATTTATATTTCCCTTTTTCATGTTTTAAGATATAAAATTACGGAAGCGATCACGAAGCCGCGAGTCGATTCCGATCATATATGTACATATAGTATATAAATTGGCTTTGTCTTATATAGATGGATACGGGAAAGGCTGATCGCCTAGTGGAATGGGTATGTATATATATATATATATATATATATATATATATATATATATATATATATATATATATATATATATCAGCGGAACTGTGACTCCCGCGAGCCACAAGCCCCCTCACCATCATCAACAGCGCACCACTACTAGGGGGGGAAGTCTACTGAACAGCCAACACGCGTCCCTCCATTGTGGATGTCGAGACCAAAAGCACTACACGACAGCACCACTACACCAATCCTCAAAGGGAAGCCTGCCGAACCACGAAACCGCGTCCCCCTATTGCAGACCCCGGAACTGCCAACGAACACGTTCGCCGGGAGCCCAACGCCGAAATCCTCCCTACAACGACGAAGGCCTGCCGGACATAACTACAACCTGCGCACCTCATCAGTGCCATCCCCGCACCGAAAGAAGATTGACTTCTGAAATGTAAGTCCAGCTCATCGCTTCCCAGTTGCAGTGCCACTTTCCTTAAAGTACGAAAACTTGCTGACAAACGAATTAGACATGCATGAAATGCATAGATTAACATTGCAAGTGTACCTTCGTGCTAGAATAGTCCCCAAGGGTATGACACTCTCCCTCACCCAAGCCGCTACAAATCTAGATGAACACGACCAAATAACATGAAAAAACGTCCTCTTTGAGGCATCTCTTAAATTAACAAAAATCGCTCTTAATCACAGTGATAAGCAGGTAAAGAAACTGGTCACTTTGACAAACACCATTCTCCGCCACAACACTTTATCGAACGAAGAAATCACGCGATTAACAGAATTTGAACAGAATAAATACCAAGCCATCATGACCACAAAAATTCATAAACTCAAAAGAGACCATGTGCCCAAACCAACGTTTCCTGATATAGTTCCTTATCACTACAACACCACCACCAAGGAAATCACTAATGGTACAAACGAGCACCCGTCTAGGAACACACCCTATGACACTGTGGTTGTAAACTTATCGGACACGAGCTTGTCACCTGACGAAGAAAAACTGCTATCTAAGGGACTGAGCTTCTGCCCGACCACAAAATTTTTCGATCAATTCCACTTGCTCCGAGACCTCGACAACTTCGCTCGAAGCTTAAGGTTGCGCGAATATTTCTTGGACAGGCCTTCTAACCACGAAAGAATTCACCGTCGTAAATCAAATGATTGGACACCGAACAGCAATCGAGACAAGTGCTTGGACCTTTATATCACCGCAGTACAGAAAGATATAGTACACGAATAACACAGACAGAAAGGAAACCGAGAAAACCTAACAAAATAAAAAAAATAAGTATTAAAAATTTGGCATCTAGGACAGACATAACAATAAAACCCGCTGACAGAGAAGGAGCAATTGTAATCCTTAATACAACCAACTACTTACAAGAAGTGAACCGCCAACTAGACGACTCAAGATTTTACGAACGCCTCCCAGGTGATCCGACAGACGAATACAAACGTATCGTATTAACAGAACTGAAGAAACTGTTGGATGCAGAAAAGATAACCAACACTGACCACAAACTGATGCGAGCAGCATACCCTAGTCCAGGTCGCTTCTACATCCTCCCAAAAATTCATAAACCCGGTAACTCAGGTCGACCAATCATATCAGGCATCGGTACAATACCTGAACCCATATCAGGGTACGTGGACAAACTAATAAGCCACATTCCATGCACCCTCGCGTCGTACATAAAAGACACCACACATTTTCTTCGAGACATTGCAGGTCTCTCTGCGCCGAAAAACTCGTACTTGGTTACTCTTGATGTCTCTTCATTATATACAAATATTCCTCACGATGACGGCATAACTGCATTACAAAACATGCACACAAACCATAGACAATCTAACACCCCAGATTTTTCTGCCATTGCAACTTTGACGAGGATGGTCCTCGAATTAAATTCATTCGAGTTTAACCAAGAGTAATTTCGACTAATCAGCGGGACCGCTATGGGAACCTAAATGGCACCTAATTGTGCCAACATATTTATGGGAAAACTTGAATCTGAATTTCTTGCACAAAGTTTCTTGAAACACATGTTATACAGAAGGTACATGGACGACATCTTTCTTATTTTAACCCACAGCGAGGATGAACTTCTCAGCTTTATCGACACTTACAATGCTGTACATTCGAACATACACTTCACACACACATACTCACAAGTACCGTAAATTTTCTTGATGTTACCATAACGATAGAAGAAGAGAAGCTCTCTACTACCCTATATCGCAAACCAACGGATCGACAACAATACCTCCATTACCAAAGCGATCACCCACGCCACTGTAAAAACACTATTCCATACAGCCAGGCTCACGGGTTTAAGCGAATCTGCTCTAGAGACGCTGACTTTGACACGAGCTCACAGAGGCTAAAACTTATGCTCGAGAAACAAGTATACCCCCCACATGTAAATAATGACGCTGTTCAAAAAGCGAGAAAACTAAAGCGTGAAGACTTACTTATGAAGCGACCAACACGAGAAGACTCACAACGAACAAACTTCTGCTTGATTTACAGCACAAACTTCCCCAATGTAAACAAAATCCTTAAACGGCATTACAACAATCTGCAACAAAGTGAACGTCTGAAACGCGCATTCCCATCCACTCCAGGCGTCGTTTACCGACGACCACGTAACCTCAAAGGCACCCTTGTCCACTCCCAAATTAACACATCACCCCCCAATAATTCATGCCGCCCTTGTTTAAAGCCACGATGTCTTGTATGTAAGGCGATGCGAGGAACAGACAAAGCAACCAGCACGCAATCCAAGTTTTCGATTAACAAAAGAGGAAACCTAACATGCAATTCCTCTAATGTGGTATACCTACTCGAATGCAACGTGTGTGGTATGCAGTACATCGGACAAAGAGAAACACCATTTAGGATTCGCTTCAATAATCACAGAGCCCATGCGTAATCAGCCCAAGTCTACCTCTACTACGACATCTCAATCTTCCCGACCATGCATTCGACAAACTGTCAGTAACGCTCTTAGAGACGGGATTTAAATCAAATCGATAACGTGAACAATGAGAGTCATACCTTATCCACCGATTTAACACCCTGGATAGAGGAATAAATGAGAATCCTGGTACACTTGCAGCAACAAAGCATTAGACAACAATAACGGCAACAATGAAAATAGTAACCGAGTTCACGGCACTGCAGCTGCGAAGGGCACTGGACAACCCAAAACAATTCCAAGTGTAAATACTCTTCCTCAGTGCAGCTGTCGTCTGTTTTCTGTTTTATTTTACTACCCAATCAATTGTGCCATGCATGACATGCCCAACCGCAACCCTGTGCACAGCCGGGAGGCCTCCACTGCACGCGTAATCCAGAAGCGGGCAAGGAACTCGCATTGCGCCCACTTACCAGCCTCTGCCGCAATATGGGGCACCCCTCTTTTTACGACGAAATGATTACAGGGCGCCGAGTAGTTAAAGGCTTAGAACTTCCTAAAATGCCCGCTTACCAGCCTCTGCCACAATAAGCGGCACCCCTCCTTCTATGACAAATTGTTTACGGGACTCCGAGCAGTTAAAGGCTTAGGACTTCCTAAAAAACCGTAGTTAATGGCTTAGGACTTCCTAGAAAAGCTCTTTTTTGCCCCACATCGAACCGCCAGTGCCAGAAGGTGCCGTGTGATCGGGAGGAATGCGTAAGTGAAAGGAAACATACACAGACCGCTGACATCAGAAAGGTGAAGGGGAGAAGGGGGAGAAAGATGAAATGGGAAGTGGAGGGAAGAGTGGAGGGGGGAAGTGGAAGGAAGAGTGGAAGGGGGCGCCCGAGGGGAGTCCACCGTATATTATTTTTCTCTTCTTCTCTTTTTTCTTTTTTTTCTTCCCTTTTTTCTTTTTTCTTTTGTCTTTTTTACTCTTTCCTTGCCCTCTGATTTGAGATGGTATAAAGCTGAGCACCAACAAACTGTATCTTTAATCCTGATGAAGGCCAGACTCTAGGCCGAAACGTCGAAATAAACCACGTTGTGACCGCTCACGCAGGATCTACTGGACTATATATATATATTATATATATATATATATATATATATATATATATATATATATATATATATATATATATTTATGTATATATATATATATATATCTATATATATAGCCACGTTCCATTTCCCAAGTTTTTTGTTATCGTCCCAAAACACCACACGATTCTCAGCGCAAACCGCGCCTGCAGTTTTCGAGAAGGTTCCGGACTGTAGTAGATCATTTCCATAAGTTCACGCCCACTGTGCGAACGGTACAGATTGATCTGGAACCCGCGCCACCGCCAGCGATAACGCAAGAACATTCGACGGCAAGAGTATAATTGCCGACGAGCTTCGCCGCTTGTCAGTTGTTGATCGAAGGCCGACGCTCCGTTCGCCGCTATCAGTCCGAGACTGCTATCTGTGCGAGACTGCTGCTGTAATTGGACTTTCCGTTTACCGGGCACAGGTTCGCCCAAATAAACAGTTAAGTCCAACCACGAAGTCTCCTGTCTTCGGCCACGTCACGACCCCGTGACATCTGGTGGAGGTGCTGCTTCGTTCATGTACCGGACGCCCCCATCTAACCGTGAACCCAGCCCACTTCGCGGAGAAGACACCGACGCCAACCAGGAGCAGCGAACAAGCCGCCGACAGGAAGGGCTACCCACCGGAGTACGGGCTTCTACAAGACAAGGCGCGGAAGACCAAGGCCATGACCACGACTGCAGCGACAATGATAACCGCAGCGTCCCAGCCCACGATGGTGGTGCATAAACCCAGGGAACCACCAATTTTCCATGGGTCATCGTTCGAAGACCCGGAGTCCTGGCTAGAAACATATGACCGTGTGGCCCGCCCTCAACCACTGGGACCATGACGAAAAGCTGCGTCGTGTGTTCTTCTATTTGGAAGACACCGCAAGGACCTGGCTCGAAATCGAGAGTCCACGCTCCGAACGTGGGATGTTTTCTGCGGAGCATTCCTGCAAACGTTCGCGAGCGTCGCTCGCAAAGAGAGGGCCGCTGCTTTATTAGAGACTCGGGTTCACCTACCAAATGAAAATGTCGCCATTTTCACAGAAGAAATGACCCGACTATTTCGTCACGCTGACCCAGACATGCCTGAGGAGAAAAAAGTTCGTTTCCTCATGCGAGAGATCAAACAGGAGCTCTTCGCGGGACTGATGAGAAATCCACCGAAAACCGTCAAGAATTTGTAGCCGAAGCGACCACTATCGAAAAGACCCTGGACATGCGCACCAGACAGTATAATCGTCGCCTGACTCCAGACTGCGCGGCTGCTCAAGCCAGTAACTCCGGAGATCTGCGTGAAACGATCCAAGCGATCGTGCGGGAAGAGCTGCGCAAGCTGTTTGTTGCCTTTGGCACAGCCTCAAGTGGATTCAATCGCCGACATTGTGCGAGAAGTTCAGCAATCGCTTCAAGTTCCCCACGCACCGCTGCCCGAGCCGGAAGCTATGAGCTACGCCGCTGCACTGCGCCACAACGCTCCTCCCCGCCCACGCCAAAACGCCCGCCCCCTCGCACTTCCGTCGACAGACGCCACCGCCGCCACCACCCCCACCGACGTCATACCGTTCGCCAGCGGCCCAGCGCAGTGCACCGAGGAAGACTGACGTCTGGCGCACCCCTGACCATCGCCCACTCTGCTACCACTGCGGCGAGGCCGGACACACATACCGGCCGTTGCCAGTACCGACAGATGGGACTGCGTGGCTTCGCCGTCAATGCACCGTGTCCACAGCCAGGAGAACGACCCACGTGACATCGCCGACTACCTGACAGGAACTCGGTGGACACCAAGAAGCCCTTCACGTTCGCCATCGCCCAGCCGCCGCACGTCACCGCACCACCAGTACTACTCTGGCCCAAAGCGGGGCCGGTCTCCCAACCCGTATCCGGGAAACTAAGGGCAGCATCCGGTGGAGGTGCAGTTGCTGTGCGACGAACTACCGAAGATCGTCCGACGACGCCGCGACGGAGCTTTCCGAACACAACGCCAAACAGGCAAAGCCCTGACGGCGAAAGCTCGCTTACCGAAGGTGGCCTGACGACGCAACATGGAAGCAGCGGAACAGCCGACGCAGCCGTGACCCGACGCCACGCCCTAACTGTAATGCGAGACGGCGAACTAGCGACCTCGACGTTCTTATCGACGGCCACAGTGTGACCGCTCTCGTCGATACTGGAGCTGACTTTTCTGTCATCAGTGGGTCGTTCGCCGCGAAGATAAAGAAGTTAGGACAGCTTGGAAAGGCCCTGAAATCCGGGCAGCCGGAGGTTCATCTCGTAACGCCTGCAGGAATCTGCACAGCGAGAGTCACCATTAACGCCCGTATTTCTCCTACAGACTTCGTAGTCCTACAGCCTTGCTCGAGAGATGTCATCCTTGGCATGGACTTCTTATGCCTCCATGGTGCTGTCATCAACCTAAAAACAAAGTCGATAACGTTATCCACAGAAGAAGCACTACAGCCGCGCACGCGTCAGGACACCATGCCTTGAATGGGCTGGAAGAACAAGTCACCATTCCGCCTCGCTGAAGCGTCATTATTTCAGTCGGCGCTCCTAAATCACCTGACTTGAAAGGCATTGTTGAAGGCAGTCAGCATCTGTTGGTCACCCGAAATATTTTGCGTCGCAAGAGGAATTGAAGAGCTGCGGGGAGGCAAAGCAACGGTTATGCTCACGAATTTCAGCAATGAGTACAAACATGTGAACAAAGGAACAACGGTCACATACATCGAAGAAATTGTCGAAGCCACCAGTGCTTTCGCCCTCACCAATTCTGCAGAACCTGCTCAGAGGAACCAAGCTCCTCCCATAGCTGTCGACGTCAATCCCAGACTTCCGAACGATAAGCAAGAACAGCTCAAGACCCTGCTTCTGCAATACAAAAATTGCTTTTCATCGTCATCGAAAATACGGCAGACCCAAATCACGAAACATCGCATCATAACCGAAGAAAATGCCCAGACCACTCCGTCAAAGTCCGGTACAGGGTTTCGACGCGAGAACGTACGGCCATGAAGAGACAAGTTGAAGAAATTCTGCGGGATGACATTATCCAGCCGTCCAAGAGTCCATGGGCATCCCCCGTGGTGTTAGTGAAGAAAAAGCATAGAGACCCTACGTTTCTGCGTCGGTTATTGCCCGCCTGAACAAAATCACAAGAAAGGACGTGTATCCTCTCCCACGAATAGACGACGCACTTGATCGGCTCCTTAACGCCAAGTACTTTTCGTCAATGGACCTCAAGACTGGCTATTGGCAAATCGAAGTCGACGAAAGAAACCGAGAGAAGACTGCGTTTATAACACCGGCCGCCCTCTTCGAGTTTAAGGTGATGCCCTTCGGCCTTTGCTCAGCGCCTGCAACTTTCAACGCGTTTTGGATACAGTACTGGCAGGATTGAAGTGGCAGACTTGCCTTGTGTATGTTGGACGACGTCGTCGTGTTTTCCATCGAGTTTTGACGAGCATCTTCGGCGCCTTGAAGCTGTACTTGAAGCCATCAAGACTTCCGGACTCACACTGAAGCCAGAAAAGTGCAGATTCGCGTATGAGGAGCTCTTGTTTCTGGGGCACGTTATCAGCAAGTCTGGAGTTCATCCATGTCCATGGAAACAGCCGCCATCGCCGACTTCCCGCCGCCCACTGACAAGAAAGCCGTGCGCCGATTTCTGGGCCTGTGTGCCCTATTATAGGTGGTTCGTGAAAAACTTCGCCGCATCGCTTATCCTCTCACTAATCTTACGAAGGCCGACGTGGAGTTTAATTGGGAAACGCCGCAGAAACGCGCTTTCCAGGAGCTTAAACATCGCATCCAGACGCCTCTGTTACTTGCCCATTTCAAAGAATTCGCCGAGACAGAAATACATACTGACGCAAGCAGCGTAGGTCTTGGCGCCGTTCTTGTGCAGAGGGCTGACGGACTTGAAGGGTTATTAGTTACGCCAGCCGATCGCTATCCAAAGCAGAAGCAAATTATTCCACTACAAAAAAGGAGTGCCTCGCCATCATCTCGGCTACGTCGAAGCTTCGCCCCAACCTCTACGGCAGGCCCTTCAAAGTTGTGAGCGACCCCCACGCACTTTGTTGGCTAGCCACCTTGAAGGACCCTTCAGGTCGCCTCGCACGATGGAGCCTGAGACTTCAAGAATATGACATTACTGTCATTTACAAGTCCGGCAGAAAAACACTCCGACGCGACTGTCTCTCTCGTGCGCCTGTCGACCAACCGCTACCCGCCGACCCCGGATGACGACTACTTCTTAGGAACGATAACTACCGACGACTTCGCTGAACGACAGAGGGCCGACCCGGAACTTAAGGCCCTGATAGAATACTTAGAAGGCAGGACCGCCGAAGTCCCGAAGGTAATCAAGCGCGCACTTGCGTCGTTCTTTTTACAAAACGGTCTTTTAAAAAGAAAAACTTTTCACCGCTTCGAGCTAAGTACCTCCTTGTGGTGCCTCCAGCTCTGCGACCAGAACTCCTGCAGGCCCTGCACGACGATCCGACGGCAGGGCACCTCGGTGTTTCTCGCACGCTCGCGAGGATACAAGAAAGGTACTACTGGCCACGTCTTACCACCGACGTCACTCGTTATGTGAGAACATGCCGGGACTGTCAGCGACGCAAGACACCGCCGACAAGGCCAGCGGGACTTCTGCAGCCAATTGATCCACCTTGCCGACCTTTCCAGCAGATTGGTATGGACCTACTGGGGCCGTTCCCGACGTCGGCTTTCGGAAACAAGTGGATCGTGGTAGCTACCGACTACCTCACCCGCTACGCCGAGACAAAAGCCCTGCCAAAAGGCAGTGCATCCGAGGTAGCTAAGTTCTTCGTCGAAAATATCGTCCTACGTCACGGCGCCCCGGAGGTCCTTATCACCGACAGAGGAACGGCATTCACTGCCGACTTAACTCAAGCGATCTTGGCATACAGCCAAACAAACCACCGCCGGACGACAGCGTACCACCCACAGACCAACGGCCTCACCGAGCGGCTTAACAAGACGATCGCCGACATGCTGTCAATGTACGTCGATGTCGAACACAAGACGTGGGACGCCATTCTTCCGTATGTGACCTTCGCATACAACACGGCGGTGCAGGAGACGACGCAGATATCTCCATACAAATTGGTCTACGGAAGGAGCCCGGCAACGACGCTCGATGCCATGTTACCCAACGTCACCGACGAAGAAAACCTCGATGTGAGCGAGTACCTTCAACGCGCCGAAGAAGCCGACAACTTGCGCGTCTCCGTATCAAGAATCAACAGACGACCGACAGCCACCGTTACAACCTTCGACGACGCTTCGTGGAATACCAGCCCGGTGAACGTGTTTGGGTGTGGACGCCGATACGCCGACGTGGACTAAGTGAAAAGCTTTTGCGACGGTACTTCGGACCGTACAGGGTGGTTCGACGTCTCGGCCCACTGATTACGAGGTTGTCCCCGACGGCATCACGAACTCTCAACGACGCCGATCGCGACCTGAAGTCGTCCATGTCGCGCGCCTCAAGCCGTTTTCGCGTTAACAAATGAAACAGTGTTTTTTTGTATTATGTTGTATCGTAATTTATTCATTGTACTTTCTTGCATTATTATTGTCCTTCATCTTTAGTTAAAGCATCGGGACGATGCCTTTTCAGAGGGGGGCAATGCCACGTTCATTTCCCAAGTTTTTGTTATCGTCCCAAAACACCACACGATTCTCAGCGCAAACCGCGCCTGCAGTTTCTAGAAGGTTCAGGACTGTAGTAGATCATTTCGATAAGATCACGCCCACTGTGCGAACGGTACAGATTGTTCTGGAACCCACGCCACCGCCAGCGATAACGCTAGAACATTCGACGGCAAGAGTATAAATGCCGACGCGTTCGCCGCTGTCAGTTGTTGATCGAAGGCCGACGCTCCGTTCGCCGCTATCAGTCCGAGACTGCTATCTGTGCAAGACTGCTGCTGTAATTGGACTTCCGTTACCGGGCACAGGTTCGCCCAAATAAACAGTTAAATCCAACACGAAGTCTCCTGTCTTCGGCCACGTCACGACCCGTGACAATATAATGCT
>WOVY01009534.1:0-47429 GCA_013436015.1 Rhipicephalus annulatus
CTTATATATATATATATATATTATATATATATATATTATATATATATATATAATATAATATAAAATAGGGAAAGAAGTGTATACCTAAGGGCTCGTTTTTCCGTGTTTTAACACAATATTAATGAGATATAACAGACAGTAATGCCAAGGAATGTACAGGGGAAGTTAATAGAACCAATGGAATGTAAATAAGAAGAAAGAAAGTGGATGAAAAAATTACCAACTGTGAGCAGGAATCGAACCTACGACCTTCGAATTACGCGTTCGATGCTCTAACCACTGAGCTATCACAGCGGCCCTCCCTCCATCCACTTTTTTGGGTTTATCTGTGAATTTAGAAGTAGGAGTGACAGTCAGCGCCATCTATAAGCAAACAACGAGTGTGAAAACACTCTTATGCGCATGTTTGGCGCACGTAGCACGTGAACTTATTATGAGCGGGCAGCTGATTAATTGTCCCTCTTATACAACCTAAACACACCAGTCTGCCAGTACGAGACCCTCGTTCAATGAAATAAGGGAAAGAAGTGTATACCTAAGGGCTCGTTTTTTCCGTGTTTTAACACAATATTAATGAGATATAACAGACAGTAATGCCAAGGAATGTACAGGGGAAGTTAATAGAACCAATGGAATGTAAATAAGAAGAAAGAAAAGTGGATGAAAAAATTACCAACTGTGAGCAGGAATCGAACCTACGACCTTCGAATTACGCGTTCGATGCTCTAACCACTGAGCTATCACAGCGGGCCCTCCCTCCATCCACTTTTTGGGTTTATCTGTGAATTTAGAAGTAGGAGTGACAGTCAGCGCCATCTATAAGCCAAACAACGAGTGTGAAAACACTCTTATGCGCATGTTTGGCGTCACGTAGCACGTGAACTTATTATGAGCGGGCAGCTGATTAATTGTCCCTCTTATACAACCTAAACACACCAAGTCCTGCCAGTACGAGACCCTCGTTCAATGAAATAAGGGAAAGAAGTGTATACCTAAGGGCTCGTTTTTCCGTGTTTATTAACACAATATTAATGAGATATAACAGACAGTAATGCCAAGGAATGTACAGGGGAAGTTAATAGAACCAATGGAATGTAAATAAGAAGAAAGAAAAGTGGATGAAAAAATTACCAACTGTGAGCAGGAATCGAACCTACGACCTTCGAATTACGCGTTCGATGCTCTACCACTGAGCTATCACAGCGGCCCTCCCTCCATCCACTTTTTTGGGTTTATCTGTGAATTTAGAAGTAGGAGTGACAGTCAGCGCCATCTATAAGCCAAACAACGAGTGTGAAAACACTCTTATGCGCATGTTTGGCGCACGTAGCACGTGAACTTATTATGAGCGGGCAGCTGATTAATTGTCCCTCTTATACAACCTAAACACACCAAGTCTGCCAGTACGAGACCCTCGTTCAATGAAATAAGGGAAAGAAGTGTATACCTAAGGGCTCGTTTTTCCGTGTTTTAAACACAATATTAATGAGATATAACAGACAGTAATGCCAAGGAATGTACAGGGGAAGTTAATAGAACCAATGGAATGTAAATAAGAAGAAAGAAAAGTGGATGAAAAAATTACCAACTGTGAGCAGGAATCGAACCTACGACCTTCGAATTACGCGTTCGATGCTCTAACCACTGAGCTATCACAGCGGCCCTCCCTCCATCCACTTTTTTGGGTTTATCTGTGAATTTAGAAGTAGGAGTGACAGTCAGCGCCATCTATAAGCCAAACAACGAGTGTGAAAACACTCTTATGCGCATGTTTGGCGTCACGTAGCACGTGAACTTATTATGAGCGGGCAGCTGATTAATTGTCCCTCTTATACAACCTAAACACACCAAGTCTGCCAGTACGAGACCCCTCGTTCAATGAAATAAGGGAAAGAAGTGTATACCTAAGGGCTCGTTTTTCCGTGTTTTAACACAATATTAATGAGATATAACAGACAGTAATGCCAAGGAATGTACAGGGGAAAGTTAATAGAACCAATGGAATGTAAATAAGAAGAAAGAAAAGTGGATGAAAAAATTACCAACTGTGAGCAGGAATCGAACCTACGACCTTCGAATTACGCGTTCGATGCTCTAACCACTGAGCTATCACAGCGGCCCTCCCTCCATCCACTTTTTTGGGTTTATCTGTGAATTTAGAAGTAGGAGTGACAGTCAGCGCCATCTATAAGCCAAACAACGAGTGTGAAAACACTCTTATGCGCATGTTTGGCGTCACGTAGCACGTGAACTTATTATGAGCGGGCAGCTGATTAATTGTCCCTCTTATACAACCTAAACACACCAAGTCTGCCAGTACGAGACCCTCGTTCAATGAAATAAGGGAAAGAAGTGTATACCTAAGGGCTCGTTTTTCCGTGTTTTAACACAATATTAATGAGATATAACAGACAGTAATGCCAAGGAATGTACAGGGGAAGTTAATAGAACCAATGGAATGTAAATAAGAAGAAAGAAAAGTGGATGAAAAAATTACCAACTGTGAGCAGGAATCGAACCTACGACCTTCGAATTACGCGTTCGATGCTCTAACCACTGAGCTATCACAGCGGCCCTCCCTCCATCCACTTTTTTGGGTTTATCTGTGAATTTAGAAGTAGGAGTGACAGTCAGCGCCATCTATAAGCCAAACAACGAGTGTGAAAACACTCTTATGCGCATGTTTGGCGTCACGTAGCACGTGAACTTATTATGAGCGGGCAGCTGATTAATTGTCCCTCTTATACAACCTAAACACACCAAGTCTGCCAGTACGAGACCCTCGTTCAATGAAATAAGGGAAAGAAGTGTATACCTAAGGGCTCGTTTTTCCGTGTTTTAACACAATATTAATGAGATATAACAGACAGTAATGCCCAAGGAATGTACAGGGGAAGTTAATAGAACCAATGGAATGTAAATAAGAAGAAAGAAAAGTGGATGAAAAAATTACCAACTGTGAGCAGGAATCGAACCTACGACCTTCGAATTACGCATTCGATGCTCTAACCACTGAGCTATCACAGCGGCCCTCCCTCCATCCACTTTTTTGGGTTTATCTGTGAATTTAGAAGTAGGAGTGACAGTCAGCGCCATCTATAAGCCAAAACAACGAGTGTGAAAACACTCTTATGCGCATGTTTGGCGTCACGTAGCACGTGAACTTATTATGAGCGGGCAGCTGATTAATTGTCCCTCTTATACAACCTAAACACACCAAGTCTGCCAGTACGAGACCCTCGTTCAATGAAATAAGGGAAAGAAGTGTATACCTAAGGGCTCGTTTTTCCGTGTTTTAACACAATATTAATGAGATATAACAGACAGTAATGCCAAGGAATGTACAGGGGAAGTTAATAGAACCAATGGAATGTAAATAAGAAGAAAGAAAAGTGGATGAAAAAATTACCAACTGTGAGCAGGAATCGAACCTACGACCTTCGAATTACGCGTTCGATGCTCTAACCACTGAGCTATCACAGCGGCCCTCCCTCCATCCACTTTTTTGGGTTTATCTGTGAATTTAGAAGTAGGAGTGACAGTCAGCGCCATCTATAAGCCAAACAACGAGTGTGAAAACACTCTTATGCGCATGTTTGGCGTCACGTAGCACGTGAACTTATTATGAGCGGGCAGCTGATTAATTGTCCCTCTTATACAACCTAAACACACCAAGTCTGCCAGTACGAGACCCTCGTTCAATGAAATAAGGGAAAGAAGTGTATACCTAAGGGCTCGTTTTTCCGTGTTTTAACACAATATTAATGAGATATAACAGACAGTAATGCCAAGGAATGTACAGGGGAAGTTAATAGAACCAATGGAATGTAAATAAGAAGAAAGAAAAGTGGATGAAAAAATTACCAACTGTGAGCAGGAATCGAACCTACGACCTTCGAATTACGCGTTCGATGCTCTAACCACTGAGCTATCACAGCGGCCCTCCCTCCATCCACTTTTTTGGGTTTATCTGTGAATTTAGAAGTAGGAGTGACAGTCAGCGCCATCTATAAGCCAAACAACGAGTGTGAAAACACTCTTATGCGCATGTTTGGCGTCACGTAGCACGTGAACTTATTATGAGCGGGCAGCTGATTAATTGTCCCTCTTATACAACCTAAACACACCAAGTCTGCCAGTACGAGACCCTCGTTCAATGAAATAAGGGAAAGAAGTGTATACCTAAGGGCTCGTTTTTCCGTGTTTTAATACAATATTAATGAGATATAACAGACAGTAATGCCAAGGAATGTACAGGGGAAGTTAATAGAACCAATGGAATGTAAATAAGAAGAAAGAAAAGTGGATGAAAAAATTACCAACTGTGAGCAGGAATCGAACCTACGACCTTCGAATTACGCGTTCGATGCTCTAACCACTGAGCTATCACAGCGGCCCTCCCTCCATCCACTTTTTTGGGTTTATCTGTGAATTTAGAAGTAGGAGTGACAGTCAGCGCCATCTATAAGCCAAACAACGAGTGTGAAAACACTCTTATGCGCATGTTTGGCGTCACGTAGCACGTGAACTTATTATGAGCGGGCAGCTGATTAATTGTCCCTCTTATACAACCTAAACACACCAAGTCTGCCAGTACGAGACCCTCGTTCAATGAAATAAGGGAAAGAAGTGTATACCTAAGGGCTCGTTTTTCCGTGTTTTAACACAATATTAATGAGATATAACAGACAGTAATGCCAAGGAATGTACAGGGGAAGTTAATAGAACCAATGGAATGTAAATAAGAAGAAAGAAAAGTGGATGAAAAAATTACCAACTGTGAGCAGGAATCGAACCTACGACCTTCGAATTACGCGTTCGATGCTCTAACCACTGAGCTATCACAGCGGCCCTCCCTCCATCCACTTTTTTGGGTTTATCTGTGAATTTAGAAGTAGGAGTGACAGTCAGCGCCATCTATAAGCCAAACAACGAGTGTGAAAACACTCTTATGCGCATGTTTGGCGTCACGTAGCACGTGAACTTATTATGAGCGGGCAGCTGATTAATTGTCCCTCTTATACAACCTAAACACACCAAGTCTGCCAGTACGAGACCCTCGTTCAATGAAATAAGGGAAAGAAGTGTATACCTAAGGGCTCGTTTTTCCGTGTTTTAACACAATATTAATGAGATATAACAGACAGTAATGCCAAGGAATGTACAGGGGAAGTTAATAGAACCAATGGAATGTAAATAAGAAGAAAGAAAAGTGGATGAAAAAATTACCAACTGTGAGCAGGAATCGAACCTACGACCTTCGAATTACGCGTTCGATGCTCTAACCACTGAGCTATCACAGCGGCCCTCCCTCCATCCACTTTTTTGGGTTTATCTGTGAATTTAGAAGTAGGAGTGACAGTCAGCGCCATCTATAAGCCAAACAACGAGTGTGAAAACACTCTTATGCGCATGTTTGGCGTCACGTAGCACGTGAACTTATTATGAGCGGGCAGCTGATTAATTGTGCCTCTTATACAACCTAAACACACCAAGTCTGCCAGTACGAGACCCTCGTTCAATGAAATAAGGGAAAGAAGTGTATACCTAAGGGCTCGTTTTTCCGTGTTTTAACACAATATTAATGAGATATAACAGACAGTAATGCCAAGGAATGTACAGGGGAAGTTAATATATATATATATATATATATATATATATATATATATATGTGTGTGTGTGTGTGTGTGTGTTAACCAAAATAAATACTTTCAGCACTAATATGAGGAAAGCTACATGAATAATAATCCAATTGCAGAGTACACAATTGCATTGTGAACAAACCTATCCGAGCAATCACTTAATTAAAGAAAATTAAGCTTACACAGTAGAAACAGAGAAGTACACTGTTGAAGGACGGACAGGCAGTAGAATAACATTACAGAAGTAGTAGAACCTAGTGCTGGCTATATTAGGAGTAGTATTGATCCTCTTGTCTCCAAGTAATATAATTGACATAGAAGCACTTCGCAGAGCTTATACACACATGAAATCATTGGTGCTACACAACTGTGCGTGTTGAAGGAATTCATCGACTATGTACAATATTACCGCATCCTTGACTAAACGTCTTGTACTACAAAGAATACATATACGTTTATCACGGCCGACCATGGATGCTGTTTTCTATGGCAGTGAAATGCATAGCACGCAGACACTTTCATTAACATGCATTTTAAAAACTTCAGCTCAGATTGATCTACCCACTTGTACTACAGCGTGATTTAAATTAGTGTCATGGTAATGCATCTTCAATGCAATTTTTTTTATTTGGAATGCATAAGCGTAAAGGAACTGCTGAATAAAGCACTGCTAAGAAGTTGTACTTCAGCTTGACAGAGTGTCACTATACAGCTCAAACTGCCCCAGCCATCACAATGTGCTCTCTCTGCTGAAGTGCACTTTGAGCAGGAGGGCACAGTCACTGGCAGTCTCTTTCTACTTGGTCTTCTGTCTCTGTTCGTAATACACTGTACATGACTGTGGAGCACCTGATACCTTGTTATTGCTGGAACTTTAAAAAATACAGATCATTGTTACAATCTCTCTACAAGCAAAAGTGTACAGTTTATAAATATGTGCTCATATTTACAGCTGTCATATTTTCAGAAGCAGGTTACAAGCACGAAGTAATAAATGAAAAGAAGTCTTAACACACACACAAACAGTGAAGAGTGAAAATATATTTTACAATACAAGTGCATAACTACGATGTTAATTTTGAAGGCATGAAACTTTTACCAGGCATGAGTCAATAAAGTATTTTGTATTGTGACTTTACGCTAGGTGTGAGAAGCCGACCACAAATGTTTTCACTAGGCTACACAAGTTAAACTGTCTTACAAAACAACAGCTATTGATCATAACTTTAAAGTTATCTAACATGGCCAGCTCATCATACAGTATACAGGAGCAAATTGACAGTCTAGAAGACACAAATCACTTGTGGATTATGAGTGTGCTTGTTACTCGCATCTATTATTCCAAATGAAGAAAACCTTTCAAAAATGCACATCATTAGGAAAATTATTCGTACGCAACAAACACACACTCTGCCTATTCATTTGAGTGGGCTCCTACAGATGCCACCAACACTTACTATTATCATTGATGTCAGTGTCATGCCGGACGGATATGCTGTGTCCTCCACGGAACACCAAAGAAGCGCCCAATGACCTGGCTTGCATGAGTGCTGGCTGCATCGCACTGCTGCTCAAGTAGGCTTGCCACGGACAGGGCACACCGAGAGTCACCTTTAGAGATCAACTATGCATACTTAGGTCAGGTGAAAATTGTAGAAAAAAATTTATTACTAAGCAATAGTGGTGAACATGTTCGGCTGAAATACAACATGCCACAGCACATATATAGAAAGAGCTACGTCAAATAAAATATGAAGATACTTGCCCTATGTCGTTTGAGGCTTGTTCAATAGGCCTTTCTCTTTGCAAGTTGTGAACAGCCAGGCGATTTTCACCCACTTGCTATTTTCTTTCAGAGCAATTGATCCTCCGGGTGAGTTACAAGCTGCTGATAAGAATTCAAACTATTTGTGCTCGTTCAAATGCACGATCATTTCAGCCTCAAATGAATGGAGTTTAATTCATTTGAGGCGTTTGAGACACTCCCGTTAATGATTGAAGATTGAAATCGGCTTCCAAATACACTAGCCAACGAACGAAACACTGTGAAGTTTAAAACCTTACTAGAAACTCATTTTACAACCACACCGTCATAATTTCTGTGTAGCCAGTTGCCTTTCTCTCATTTTTTTAAAATCATGCTATTAGTTCTATGACGAGTTTTGTTTTTATTATTGCCCTGTAATTCCAATTCTTGAATTTTAACCTACTTTATGTTATTGGTCTGGAATTGCCTTTGTGTACCCTTGTTCGACCCCCACCCCCCTTATGTAATACCCCGTCAGGGGCCCTTAAGGAAAAATAAATCATAATGATAAACTGCAGGCTTTCCACAGCCTTCTCATTTATCTCGCAATTCACTTCTATTATTATTAAATTAGCATTATGTACAAGCATCGACTGCAAACAACCATGGCTGGGTATTCGAATGTGTACACATTAAGTGGTGTTGACTTAATCGTATGTATTTAAAACAAACTAGCTTTGCAACCAACCATTAAACAGTTTTCTGCCCTCGAAGCTCCCAGGCAGATCACAGTCCTTCCAGATGAGGCTGTCATGCATGCTTCCAGGCCACTTCCAGGTCCGCTGGATGATAACAGACCAACTAGTGACAGAGAGTTGCACCTTCAGGAAGTGCGTGTAATAGAAGGAAAAAATATATAATATAACAGGAGTAAGAAAGAGAAGGATGAATAGTCAGCTCTAGACTACACAACACGGTCTCACACTGTTATTTGACAAGCGCTCGTGAAGTCTGGTGATCCTTAAGAAGTACAAGAGGGCTTTCGTGGCTTTGCGCGTAGGCAAAACTGTCGGCCAAGGTCCCAGGATCTTCTTTTCTGTAAGCAGCCGTGAATCCAGCTGGCAGAGCTTGGCTTCCATGAAACGTCGTTCAGACTGGTATGCCGGGCAGTGGCGTAGAATTTGCTCAAGCGTCTCACCGCAGGCGTAAATGTTGCATGTCGAACTGCTCGCCATTCCAAGGAGACAAGAATATATACGCATTTGTAAATTCCATGCCTAACTTCATGCGACACAGCATAGTTTGTACACATCGTGGGAGCCGGTATGGTAAACGAAGTTGCAAGTTTGGGTCGATCGAATACAGCGTAGCTGGAAAACTTACACATGTTATAGTACTGTGCGAATAACAACAAATTTAGTTCCGCAAGGACAACTCAACGATGGCAGAGCATTTAGTAGCCACCAGTGTCATCAAGGACCATATGTGCTCTGGGGCAAATACGCAAAGTACATCTGCAGAATGAAAGCTGCCGATGACATAGCAATGGAAGGCTGGTCGGGCATACACGTTTATTGATAGTGTAAGAACTGGCCACGAACCGCTATTGCAAAGGCTCTAGTGCCATAAAAAACGATGACCAGACGAGCTCGAAAACCGGTAGTTAGCCGGTACTGGCCTACAACTTCATTCAAAACAAGGCACCGGTGAAGTATTCTCTTTCTGAGTGCCGGAAGGAAACTTAAGGTTCACGGGCTCTTGATGGCAGGTAAAACACTTAAGTTCTCACCGAAGAGCAGCCTAGGCGTGCTGCCAGAGCAACATGATCCACATCAGCATATAGCATCTCGTGACTTCGGTTCGACACATCAGGGCGCTCGGACTATGGTTATCACAAACAGGAGAAGTACAAAAGTTACCAAACAAAAACGCCAAGCCCCACCGCCGCCGTTTCGCAGGGCAAAATAGTCATTAATGCTGTCTTTCAGTTTTCTCTCACAAGAGCACAGCTTCTTCACAAGTCTTGGAAAAGCCAACACAGCACCACTCTTCACAACCAATATCGTTTCACTCCCGAACAGTGGACTGCTCACAAGAAAATAGAAGCACACTGGCTAACCAGCCTCGAAGCAAGAACCCAACACAGCGCGTAGTTCATGCGGTATCGTACTTGAGTACTTGGGTTCACTCAAGTAACGTGCCAAAACACTGTCAATCCGAAATGTCTCACAGCTCCAAATTGAGAGGCTGGAAAGCGAAGCGAACGAACTGTCACCAGCGCACAAACACACATTGCAGGCTTTTCCAGTGCTAGTTGCCGTGATACATTGGTGCCGATCCTGTTGTATAACACACCGAGGCACAGGGTTCGCTACGTTTCACCGTGAGCCGATACTCTGGCGCTGGTTTTCACACCACTTACGTGCACTGATAAAGCAGCGGCAATCACAACACGTCCAGTCGAACGCTGAAGAAACTCAAGCGAGAGGCGTTTGTTGAAATTCGCACAGGCTGATATGCTGTTTACGACGCCATGTTGTTTTCGCCAACTGCGTAGCACGTAAGAGAGCTCTTAGAAAGCAAAGAGTTTCCTAAATATACACTAAAGGGAACTCTGCCGCTATAGTGTCTATGGGAGCTGCAACGCAAGGCGATTCAGCGAGCATGGTAATTATGGGTAGTAGAGGGAATTGTCTAATCTTCGTACTTCTGGCTCTGTGTGTGTTCTTGTGGCTTGGAGCTGTTTTCTCACGAAACTAAGATCAGCAAAAGTTCAGCGGTTGTGCTTCACCACTTTATTCTTTTAGGCTTAATTACCCTACGAAATCGGCTCACGAAGTTTAAAAGAGTTTGTTCGTACCTTCAAAACAAAGCCGAAACTCTGACGGCAGTAAAAAAAGCCACAAGTGCGATGCACCGCCGGCAAGTACAAAGACTAGGCAAATCCATGTACTACCCATCGTTCCCGTGGTAGCTGAACGATCGGCTCGCTGGATTCCGCGCCGACCGGTTGTGCCCCCGCGATCTCCAATGGCAGCGCAGTTCTGGCCGACTGGGCTGGTCCTACGCCACCTCCTGCCGCCGGTCTCCTACGACAACGTCAGCGCAGCTCTGGCCGACTGGATTAGCCCTACGCGATCTCCTGTCGCCGACAAGAGCTCTCGCAAGTGGTGCCTCGTCCTCGGACTCCTGGAACCATGTTTCCATCTCTCCTATCTCTCTTATGTCGTCGCTCGCTGTCCTTGCGCATCTATATATATATATATATATATATATATATATATATATATATATATATATATATATATATATATATATATATATATATATATATATATATATATATATATATATATATATATATACATTTATTTCTATCTTTTTAATCCCTCCTCACTCCCATCCCTTGTGAGCTACTGTACGCTGATGAAGACAGTTACGGGGCTCACTTTTCTCCTCTTCTCTCTCTTATAACCACAATATGAACGATCGCAGCTCCAGAGTCCCCTCTAGTTAATTTTAGGAAACTCCATGCTCGAAACGCGCATTCAATGGATGATCCATTTTAGACACCACTGATTGCCCGGAGCTCGAAGAGCAGCGCGCTTTCTGTATGTGGTTCTTTTTTTTTCCGAGGCAAATTGGACGTGAGAAAGGTTCCACAGCTTCCGACACTACATATTAAGAGGAACGGGATGCGCTTCAATGTGGTGAGCGCCGGTCACCCGACACCCGCTTTTGGTCACGCGAGTGTTGGAAGCCGTTAATTTAGTCTGAGTCTCGTTAGCCCTCCAATTAGGTTTAACGCGGCCCATCCTTCTGACGGTGTTGCGTTTTTATACGTCAAGGCTTGCGGCTTTTCGCAGAAAGAAGCGCAGTTTAAGGACGTCAAGCTGAAATTGACTCTTCCTACACTCCCAGTTCCGGAACTATAGTCCCCCTTCAGGACGATGAACCGACAGCTCCAACAGCCTCAAGTCTTCTAAGGCTGCGTGTCGGCTAACCACTTACATACACAAATGAACAGCTGTTGTTGGAGCTGAAAATTATAATACAGACATCGGGTCCTGGCCGAGTAGCGTTCTTATTGCTGGCATTGTGCTAAGTACCCAATTGCGCACCTGCTGTTTCCCCAAGTTCATTTCATTGTCACGCTTCTCGGGTAGCATGACGATGCAGAACTCCTCCATCTTGGTGGATTTTTTGCTACAAGGTTTTGCTAAAGTGTGTTACGGTCCAGCAAACAGAATATCGCCCTATATTTATCAGATATTTGAGAGCGTTGCGGCTGTACATGACCAAGCAACGTTTGTATATCTATGTCTTGGTTTTTTTCCCTTCGCGCAGGAACAATGACCATTGTAATCGAAATAGAGATGAAGTTAGAAACAATAGAACTCTTGCGCTGACGCCTGATTCTGAAAACTATCTATGAGAACGCATGTATTGTTTACCTCGGTTTACAAGGAAAATCGGTATTTGCACTACCTTAGGCAGCCTCTTATTAGGAAGGATGAAAATATCCATGCATGTACCTTGCTTTGTGTTGCTCGGGCTGAACGCGGTTGTGAGCTCCTACAAAAATGGTACGTCACCTAAGCTTTGGACTGATTGGTCACAATTTCCTCATTGTTTATTATAGTTTGATTTTTTTTCGTTTATCGAGATGGTGTACATGCCATGTCGCATAAGGCATGAAATGAATAAGCAAAAACGTTGCATCACTTGCCGTAATGATTCCCAATTAGTTCGCTTGCGGCTTTCTTATTTCAGTGGTCATCAATGTCACTCGTATCTGTACCACAACTCCACTACTCGCGGCTAAGTTTACTCCCAAATGGCCACAATTCAACATCTACGAGCAGTTTATTCACAAGGCAGACAGATCGCGATAATCGAGAACCTTTCGTGTATCCGCTACCATCTTGCAACCTTGCAATGTTACGCTTATCGCTTCATTTTGTGTAATTCTGTATTGTGGTGTCTTACTCAAGCGCAATTTAATGTTGACCGGCTATCACGGGTGAATGCATTTCAAAAGTGTACGCCTGTTTTTATTTAGCAACGGTGTTACCTTCCGCGAACCTGCGCCCCTTCTTATTGCCTCCATTGTACTCGTGATGTCGTGGGGATTATAAGTACAAGGTTGATGACTAAAAAAGTAGCATCAAGATAAGGTCTACGATTCATTGCCAGAAGCACTAGGACATTCTTCAACCACTTCGATTACCTTGATCATGATGACAAATAAGGAATGTAATGTCTTATTTTTTGTCTCGTGCATGGTTATTTATTTGATCAGAATGTCGTCGTGTGCATTATTCGCACTAATTGATGTGAATGTATTATATTGTGACCTGCTTATCGTTCTTAAAGTAATGCAGCCAATAGGGCTCTTTGGAACATACTCTTGATGGTCAGTGTACACGAGACACGAAACGCAAGAAAGTACATGACCTCAGCGTGGTGTCGTGTACGCTTTGAGTGCACTGTCCTATGGGCCGAGCACATTGAATCCTTAAAAAAACGTTCGCAGTCATGCGTAAGTCATTTCACTAAACGCAGCTTGTCACACTCCAGAAGAGAAGATGAAACAACATGAAACAAAGATGCTTTAGCACTAGCTCTCTTCTCAAAATGAACCGATGACGCACACATGTGTCATGTCTTAGCGTACCTAATCAAACTCATCGTGTGCCGTTACCGAAACGTAATAAACATAACAGCACATTCACAGAAATGTAGGCGCGTGCTATTAGCTGAGATAAAGCTTGTTGCATGAATGTGGCTTCTGCGTGAAGCATACGAGTCGCCTTCACTTGTTAAATGACTGTTAGTGAAAACGTTGGAAAAACTGTCCCCAACCCGTGCGCCTGCTTGAGATACTCGGCAAAACAGGCCTTGGCGCTATCACGTAAAGACAAATGAATCTATGTTAAGTGAGATATGGGAAACGTCTTCTTTGAAGTGGCCCCTTGTCAGCTGACATTTTGTTCAAACGTCCGCGCGCACCCTCGCCCTCATTCCTACCTTCTTCGCTGTACCGACAATTTCGGAGCTGATTTCATGACTGCGGCGCGCTAGCTGCGATGACTATGAGATCATAGAAAGATGCCCTAATCCATACTGGCTTAATATTAGAAAGTCTAGTAAAATAATTATCGACACGAATCATTACTGTGGCATAGAAGATACCAGCGTTATCTTTGGTGGCCGGGTCAGCTCCAAAGTGAACACTATTGTTCGCGTGGGGTGCACAGTACTCTTTTCAAACATTTTTAAAGTAATGGCGATTGTTTCCACACATTCAGCCATAGTTTTTGTGAGGTAATATTTTCACGTCGACAGGTCGGTTAGATAACAATACAAGAAAAATCCCCCTCTCCTCCCGATGCCTAAAATAAAACATCGGTTTGGTAGAAAAGATATGCGCGTGCAAAAAAACAATACTAAATAACGAATGCACACTTTTTAGGTTCACTAACGAGTCTACGGAGTACCTACGTAGTCTGAAATGACCTAGAACACACGACACGGACGACTTCAAGTCATTTGTGGGGCGTTCACAACGCCATCCGGAAAAACCTCGTAGTGCAGCGGGCAAAGACCGCTGGATCACGAGGCTCCTTTTGCCCCGCCACGGTGGTCTAGTGGCTAAGGTACTCGGCTGCTGACCCGCAGGTCGCGAGATCGAATCCCGGCTGTGGCGGCTGCATTTCCGTTGGAGGCGGAAATGTTGTAGGCCCGTGTGCTCAGATTTGAGTGCACGTTAAAGAACCCCAGGTGGTCAAAATTTCTGGAGCCCTTCACGATGGTGTCTCTCATAATCATATGGTGGTTTTGGGACGTTAAACCCCACAAATCAATCTATCACGAGGCTTTTTTTATCGCATTTTGTATGGCTTGAAGTGACGTCGAATAAGCTTTCCCTGGGCCCATGTCGGCGCATTGATGTCCTGAAAGAAAAACTGCTGGTTGGCATTCCATGTCTCGCCGTTGAAGACTGTTACTAGCAACGGAAGTCGACCATCTATGTGCTGATTTCGACACGCCACTAGGCGATTGTTTGAGTTTTTGCGGCACACTGCAAGGTATAGCTAGCAACGTCGAGACTTGGTTCGGCAATCGGTGAAACCTTTAGTTTTAGATTTGCCCGTTGTTCACGTCAGCGGAGAAAGAAAGACATTTAGGGTTGGAAAGGGAACCAGCTTGCTCGACCGTCTCACGCATGTGATTGACTAGCACGCGCCGTTTTACGAACTAAGCCTGCATTATTCTTATGTCGTCCCCAACTATAGAATGCATTTATATCGCAAGCGCAGTTACGAAGTGTTCTCGATGTCATAATATTGGCAAACACGAAGTACTCACTACGCATCCGTAACGTTCAGCTCCACACCTTTTTGATGCTGTTCCTAATGAATATGGTTAATTACACCTGAGCAATTTGTAATCGGTGGGCCTTTACACAACCCACTAGTTGCGAGATTCACATGGTGGGGCACCATGATGAAGTGATGTTATATGACTCCAAAAATAACGTTCTTCAAAAATGAACTCTCTAAGATGATTATATTCTACTACTGTTTGCTCTGCGTGTAGCGTGTTTTATAGAAACTCACGTTTCTTAACAGAATAGAGCTGTCATATTTACCATCCTGCCCAGAAAGTACACTAAAGATAAAGGTGCTCATTCCTGCGTTTGTGGAAGGGCGCATTCAATTTGTTTGTTTGCTTCCGTGCAAAGGTGGCCTCGTGCACTAATGAAAGTGCCCACTAGAGTACTCTGCAGAACGGCACCCTGAAAGGCATATTCATGGTAAGGGAAAAAAACCACGCCTTTGTCTGTTGTGATGAATACTTTTCCGGAAAAATGCTGCCAAATAACTTTCTTATTCTATCGTTTTCTCTGTCACCCCCTTTCCCCCTTCTCTTTTTTTTTCGTAGACCAACGATGTTTGACAGCGCAGAAGAGCGTAAACTACTTCCTATGCTTTAGGCCAACGTGGCTATTCGATGACAAGTCTCGAACGTGTGAACGAACCTGCGATGGAAAAGGGCCCTTCACGTCACCGGACGAATGCGATGGACGCTGCCGCAGTGGTAAGTGTAATCAGGCTTGTGAATTAGCTTGATCAGCAAGCATGAATCCTTGTGGGTGGCTATCCAATACAAATCGCGCGCATCCGAATTTTACGAAATGTTTGTTGCGCCAACGTCTATCTGAGCATCACCATGGCGCGAGCCACATTTCACGTTGGTATCTTTGGTTCAATGAGACTCATGCAGCCATGTTGATGAGAACTAACGATATCAAAGCCAAGGAATGTACAGGGTATGTCACTAGCAGTAAATGCAACCTAAATATGAAGAAGGAAAAGTGAACGAATAGATAACTTGCCGCGACAAGGAACCGAACCTGCAACCTTCGAACAACGCGTCCGATTATCCATCAACTGAGCTACCACCATGGCTCCCACGTTTAACTGCGCATGCATACATCATTAGGTGCACGGGAGATGGCTGCCACCAAGGCTTCAGCGGTTGTGGCTAACTTAATTGTTTCGCTTTCGTTTTTTACTTGGCGCAGGGGACTCCGGGGTGCTATCAATGGTCAAGTCGATGGCAGTTAGAATAAAAGCTGCAACACACAGTAGTTTCGTTTTCATAAAACTGCTTTAGAACTGCGCAGTCGCAATTCATTATGCCTCAGCCAGCCAGGTTGATTCAAATGCAAATGAGGTGTTCAGCAGTTTCGTTTTGACTCTAAACGAAGCCCACGCACGTGCCTTCAAAACTGCGTGGTGAATGTGATCGTTGGTGCATTATTGTATTAGACATTTATTTATGATTTTCTTGATACTTACAAAAATTCAGCATTCTGTGGATTTCATTATTTTTTGGTCCCATGTTATGCTAATTAACGATCTTTTACTGTATTTTTATAAAAATTGGAGATCGCTAACTATTTTCTAATGTTACTTTTCGAACAAACTGTGAATCAAACAGCAAAAGCAGTTGGTTCTTAAGCGTATTTTCAATATTCGCATACCTATTGCATGGGAAGTTCCACAAAATGAGGTTGTTCAAGGGCGGATGTTTTTTTAATACATCAAGTAAGCTTAAAAATAATAGGAATGCGATAACAGGAGTGTTTGGAAGGAATGCTACAAAATTGCTCTTCGTGGTACTTGAACGAACAAACTCGCGGCCCACGGCCTGTTTTATCGTGCCGCATTTTCCCTAACTTTGCTTTTTTGGGATTATACTTTGACGCAAAACTAAGAAGGTTCAACCTTCCTGCATTTTTATTATGAACTCAGTGCAGTTAGTTCATTGAATGACAGGATACAATAGCGTTCGCGCATCTCACTCTCTACTTTAGGCTAAATAATGATCTGAGTTTTCACGGTCCCATTGTTTCGCACGTTCCAAAGACCACCAATTATGTCCCTGACATCTGTACCGTATTTACCTATTTGCAAGTCTGTTCGAATGCAGGTTGACCTCTCGAAAATTGCACGACCAAAAAAAAGGCTCGAGTGCATCAATGACTAAAGTTTTGGTTGGTAAAGACTGTTTCAACGACAGTGCTTTAGAGCTACGCAAAAAAGCTAACTTCGCAACGGAACATGGGGATTTTTGTTTAGAACATTTTCCGCGATTCGTTGCTGACGGTGCTGCTTGAATACGAGAAAACGCAATATGGTATAAGTAGTACCGAACTGTAAACATAATGTCGTTACCATGTCTTAGCCTACCTAATTTCTCGTTTGTTTCGGCGTCAACTCTAAGTCGACCTCCAAACTTTCGATTTCAAATTTAGGCAAAACGGTAAAATCAAATAAAATTTAGTGAATGCGGTACTTATGAAACTCAAACCTTGCTAACTCGACATGATTCTACCAGGCTAACTTCAGAGTCGTTTTGCAATTGTTGTCAAATGTGTCAATTTTGGCATTGTTTTATTTTCTTGAGCTTCCAATTATCCTGCCCTTGGGAAGAAAATCAAGACAGCTATGATCAGTTTAAGAGAGGCTTCCTATTTCTTGAAGCGACATAAAATGCTACCATTAAGTCAACGTTGATTGCTAAAATAGCAGTCGTGAAAGCTCGTAGTGTTACTTTTGTGCTAAGCAAGTGCTTATTTTGAAATAAATCACGATTCAGTGGTCCGCATCGGGTTCGCGCACTTCAAATTACCCGCCTGAAAAGGAACGTCTCACGTCACCGCTGCCGTGCACAACGTTGCTCGGCTTTCGCTGCGTGGCCGTGGACGCTAGTAGCACTAGAACGAAAGTAGCGAGTGCCACAGCAGCAACACCACCAATTAAAATTTTTCATGGCTTCTGAGATGGCAGACGTGCTTGGTTCAACTGGGCCCCGCTAGATGACACGATCTGTCTAGTTTAACCAGGCGAAAATTGAACTTTTGAAACACTCGCACCATTCCCCATAGCAACGTCCAGTGGTTCTCTTTTCCATGATTCAAATAGAAACAAAGAAGTAGCATTTCATTACGTCTCTCCATGTTCGGAAGGTTCTTTATTTAGTGCAGCTAGTCCGATTACTTGTGTTTATTGTAGGCAGGACATCTCACGTCATGGAGATCATTTTGCGAATGTCCTACGCGTAGCGCATATGTTTGTGTGCATTTATTTAATTTCTCGGTAAGTAGGGCACTGCTGTTGATAACATTGTTGCTTTATACGTTGTCACACATGAGCTTTCACTCTGTAGTAAATTGTTATTAGACTTCATTGCTCTTTTAAAGCAAGATTCCTTAAGAAAAGCAGTCGAACACACACTTTTACAGTTCAATGGCCTCATTTCTACATAATTACTTTTTGGAAACAGCAGTGACTTTTGTTTTACATTTCAGTGGCAGTATGCGATGCTCCACGTCCCTTGTCTTCCTGTTTAAAAGTTGCAGCTCATGCAGTATTTTACTATGAACCTAAGACGAGAAAATGCATGCGAGGAGAACAGTGCACGTATCTAGGCAATAACTTTCCGACTATGGCGGAGTGCCAAGAAACATGCATAAAACGTAAGTATTCTTTAGCGGTGTGGTTTTCTGGACCAGTTGGTACATGATATGAAAGGGAAGGATTACAGCAAGTTTCAGACGGGAGCGCAAGTAGAGAGAAACGCACAGGACCTTCCTCTCTTCTTGTGCTCCCGTATGAATTTTGCTGGAACCCTTCTCTTTCACATAAGTATTCTTCTTCTGGTTAGAGCCTGCTAAGCTAAAGCTTAGTGCACGTCACTTGGGTAGAAATGTGGACCACAGGATTACCAACTGCTATTTTTTTTTGGTATGCACATGCAGACGTTTAGTATTCAGTACCTCTGTTGGGTATTTTTTTATTTATTTTATCTATTTATTTTATTTATTTCAACATTCGGGATGCTGAGGGCCGTGGTCAAATAGCCTCTAATGGGCTTGACTGAGACCACAACCCCTTACAAATGGGCAGCATAGGCAACACTTTTATTGCAGTGACAATGTACAAAAATTTGAGCAAGCATAAAGCATAAAGTATAATAAGCATAAGCATAATAAAGCATAAGCATAATAAAGCATGAACATTGAAAAGTAATAAACTCAAAGAAATGACCGTAATTATTTCCTTACACATACGATATCAATAAGAGAGTGTAACGATGCAAGAAAAGAAGATCGCAAGATTTGCACCAAAGTAAAAAAAAAATATGGGGCATGTGCCCATACGCTTACTTACACTTACAATCAGAACAGACACTCAAATGGAAGACGATATGGCATTCAAGTGAAACGGCAGGAGGAAGCGCAGCATTTCTTTGCCGTAGTTAGTGCGCGCGCGCGGGATAAGCCATGTGTGATTGAAACGCGTGTTATAAAGAGCTTTGCGGTGGTTTAGGTTGGCAATCGTTCCTAAAAGGTTGTCGCTTTTAGATGCGGAGCATCTAATACTCGAGGCTTGTAGTGCGGCGCCGTCCGCAAGCTTCCTCCTCCTTCTTCCACCATCTGTGCATCCCTTCCTCCTCTACACACTGCGCGCGCTTCACTCCTCCACCATCTGTGCACCCTTCCTCCTCTACACACCGCGTGCGCTTCTCCTCTTCACGAACATTCGCTAGCTGTATAATGTAGCGCGCATGCACCGTCACGCTTCGAGAACATCGGCAGCTGACGCGCGCGCATGCGCCGTCGCGCTTCGAGAACATCGGCAGCTGACGCGCGCGCATGCGCCGTTGCGCTTCTCCCCCTTCTCGAACATTCGACAGCTGACAGTGCATGCGCCGTCGCGCTGTATATATACTCAAGGTCGGCGCTCGCTCGCTCAGCTGCCGCTCGTCGGTTGGTTTGTACGGCGCGTCGACGTCCAAGGTCGCGGTGAAATGAATTCCAACGAATCCACAAACACAATGATCGACGTCCCTTCGACCAGCGCCGCCCTTTCGCATACGTGTGTACGTGTTCACTCATTTAACACCCCCTCCTACAACCACGTTAACCAATTTAGCCATCGACCCAAGTAAGTCGCAATTTAACACCCCATTTCACAACCACGTTAACCAATTTAGCCATCGACCCAAGTAAGTCGCACTTTAACACCCCGTTAACCAAATATATGCTCCGCATCCTCCTCAGTGTTCCCCCGAGGGAAGCTGCGGGCAATTTTTCGACTTCGTCGCGTCGACAATTCTGCAGTTCAGCAATATTTTTAATCCTGCCTGGTATCGTTTCACAAGCATTGCGCGGTAGTATTCAGGTAGAGGTAGCGGCTTCATGTCGTGAAATATGGGAGTGGTGTGACTGCGATATGGAGCATTTGCAACGGCACGAACTGCCCTTTTCTGTATGACGTGCAGTTTGCGGATATTTGTTAGAGTTGTCGTACCCCAAACCAGATGACAGTAGTTGACGTGAGATAAAAACAGGGATTTATAGATGAGAAGTTTAACTGCCTTAGGTAGCAAGAAACGCACCCGGGATAATATGCCCGAAAACCTTGATATAGTGCCACATAGTTTTTCAGTGTGTGCGTTCCAAGACATGTGTTGATCGAAAATTATTCCCAGACACTTAATACGCTGTACTATCTCAAGTTCTGAACTGCCAAGTTTTTATGGGACATGACAAGGGGTTTGTTTATTTTTCGGGGGGGGGGGGGGGGGGCTCGCAGGTGCTGCATAATCACATGCAGGCTGCTGATTTTCACGTGTTATTTCACCTTGTCTAATAATGCCATCTAAAGACCTGCGTCGTTAGATAGCTGTTCTGATCATGTTCTTTCCCTATGTAAGATGCTAATAAGTGAGACTGAAACTTCTTTTGATAAATCTCTTAAATAACATGGTCGTGCTTTATGGACTAGATGGAAACATTAGCTCACAAATGTATAATATTGTGGAAGCTGTTAGAAAACGGCAACGATAACAATAAAGCAATATCGAATATTCGAGATCAACTTGCATTTTTACAGGTCGACAGTTTCAGCTCATACGCAACCGGTGCCGTGTCCACCCGGACCATGGTCGTTACTGCCTTTTCCCGAACCGCCATGGATCAGCCCGATTCTATTACGACCCTTACCACGGTCGCTGCTACGGATTTTGGTACTATGGCTGTGGGGGCAACCGCAATAACTTCGCAACAATTCAGGACTGCCTTCAGCGCTGCGCACGTAAGTGAACTCGTATCCTAAGCTACTGAACGATCATACCTTTCGTTCTAGGACAAAGAAGAGCACCACAGATCGTAAGTTTATAGCCACAAGACAACTGTGTTTTATTAAAAGAATATAAATCATTCAATAAATCGAATAATCAATCAATCAATCAAGCCGTTCAATACAAATGATTAAAAAGGTTCCTGGCTTGACAAAGCTTTTGGTCACGTAACTGCATCACTTGCCAGCACACGATACATGTACAAGAATTTTTCAGCAATGGGTGTCGCGGCAAGTGACATAAGGGCTGCTCTGAATGAACTGGTCGGTAATGTTTCATGACACAGAGTGCCTGACTAAATGTTACTTATAGCCCCGCCACGGTGGTCTAGTGGCTAAGGTACTCGGCTGCTGACCCGCAGGTCGCGGGTTTGAAACCCGGCTGCGGCGGCTGCATTTTTGATGGAGGCAGAAATGTTGTAGGCTCATGTGCTCAAATTTGGGTGCACGTTAAAGAACCCCAGGTGCTCGAAATTTCCGGAGCCCTCCACCACAGCGTCTCTCATAATCACATGGTGATTTTGGGACGCTAAACCTCACATATCAATCAATAAATGTTACTTACACTTATGCTGCCCGTATACGTACTTGCAAAGTGTAGCAGCTGTTTACTGTCCTTCTTCCTCATGGGCTTTCGTGTGTTAATGCCTCACAGAGCCTGCTCTTATGGCTCATGAGAAAACTCGAAAAAACGGCTATTGGTGAGGAATGAAAAAACACTAGGCCTGCGCGGAACGCGCAGCACAGTCACAGCAAAAGCTAGAAGAGCGGCTTTTCAGAGCCTTTTGATAACACTCTTCGGGTAACTGTTACAAGCATACTGGGGGGACCCACTATGCCATTAATGATAATAAATTTTGGGTAGTAGGCCAGCATTCAATATATGTTATTCTTTGCAATTTTTCGGAGAAGCGTGGTATCCACTACACACTTGTTAGAAATTTTGTGCAATTATTTTATGCAGTGGCTTACGACGATGAAGAGATATTCCTGAAGTGGGTATGCGCCACATTTAATAGGTGATCACAAACACGTTTTCTAATGGGTTGAAGCATTGAACGACCCACTTGTTACGCAATTTGAATTGTTTGACACTTGGATGCTCCTTTGATGTTTCAAACGGTTTGTTACTCATATCAGCGCGATTCCTTCATGACATCAAGCCTGCATAAGGCAAGTTTAGAAACAAGTCCCAAGCACTGGCGTGGCTCAGTGGTAGAATACAGGGTAGGCATGCAGTGGACCCCGGATCAGATTCCATTGTGTCGTGTGTGTTTTATTTACTGAGTTTTTTTTTCGTTCGATACTGGTTATGGACACCGGCGGTGGTGAACTACGGCACCGCGCGGGACCCGTGTTCGGATTTCACAACAGCTTTCACTGTGAAAAAAAAAATCGGTTACTGGCTGAAGGTGGCAGATCTCTCCTTTCGTGCGCATTAAAGCAAGTCTATCTGAAATATATCGCAGTGTTTGAAAACGATCTGGCTATTGCGACAGAAGTTGTGCCGATAAGCCCACCCAATGGCATAGTAACCAGAGTCATGCAGTCATGCTGTTTTTACCCATGCTGTAAAATCTTTGCCCGGAGGATGATAAGATGTGGTTACTTCACGCTAAATGCACAACATGAACGGGGTACATCGTCAATTATCTTTGACAAAAAATAAAGAGGAGACGACACAATGATTGATTGATTTGTGGGGTTTAACGTCCCAAAACCACCATTTGATTATGAGAGACGCCGTAGTGGAGGGCTCCGGAAATTTCGACCACCTGGGGTTCTTTAACGTGCACTGAAATCTGAGCACACGGGCCTACAACATTTCCGCCTCCATCGGAAATGCAGCCGCCGCAGCCGGGAATCAAACCCGCGACCTGCAGGTCAGCAGCCGAGTACCTTAGCCACTAGACCACCGCGGCGGGGCACGACACAATGATCCGGATTTAAAATGACATTAACTTAGACGATTTTTCGCGACATCTGTAGGTAATTGGTTGACATGAATTGCGAAGCAGTGGCTGGACCGGTTGGTCTTATAAAGAATTGCGCATAAGGGCAATAGGCCTCATATTTTCATCACTGGTATATTCAGCCTCTGTTTATTTATTTATCTTTTGTGTATTTATATATTAACGATACCGTTCATCTGATTTCGAGATCTACCACAGCGGGTGGGCATACGATTACACTCGAATAAAGCGGCGAAATCCCAAAGCAAGATAACAGTTGAAAGCAGGATAAAGCCACTTTAAGTAAATGATGACGAGAAACGGCTCGAGCATTATCCTTGAAATTTCTATGATTGACCAAGTCGATCTTCATGTTATCATACCGATGAACACTGTAGCAATTGCATACACGTTTGGTAGCCTGTTAAACTGCCTCCAATCTAAAGACTGTTCATTTTTTCGAAATCACTGCACTCTATTGATTGCGTCCATCGTGTCACAAGTTGGGCGCGTTGTCTGCTTTTTCTTCTCTCCTCTGATTGCGATCAGTCTTGTCTAATTAATTCGTGTCATTGTGAAATTCACAGCAGAATACTAGCCTGCCTCGCATGCACTTCACAAGCTTACTTTTTTGCTCCGCAAATAAAGAAATAGTGCAATTGATGTACTAAAACATACTCGACTATTTTTACTCCTATCTCTGAAGCTCCATTTCTAGAATATTCCTATCTTACAAAAAAGAAGACCACTAGTTGCACATTTAGGTGCATTTTAGATCGTTGCATAGACATAACATGCAGCACGAGTAATGTGGATTCACGTATTCTGCAATAACAGCAGCCTAACTGACATACTACATGTAATCATATCGTAGAGCTTCATTGATTGATGTACTATATTCCGCAAAACCCCACAAAACTAAGCAACTGTTCACATATTGCAGTCACAGCAATTACAATAAATGTTCGAACAATGAATTGTCACTGCTATATTTCACTCTATTATTCGTCGTGCTCCTTTTTTCAGCGCATGGAAAAGGTCCCACAGTCGACGACACAGAAGTAGGAACAGGGTAAGTCCTAACATCTTACATCTAAGCCTGCAGTTCGCAACATGCCCATAGGATTGAAATGAGAAGTTTTCATCAGTGGCGATATATACAGGGAGGTGGTAAGAAAAGCTGATGTAATCGTGGATTCGATGACATCTCACTACTGCCACCAGTTGATGTAGTCGGGGGTCTGCCCATAGGACCGGAGCCAGCCAAAGTCTTAAGGGGACATCGAGGATGTCTAGGAGAGAAACCGGGAGCTGTTAAACCCAAATTTTATTTACATTATTAACAGTTAGCGTGTTAGTACATGATGGGGTAGCTCCATGGAAGCTCTCGACGGAAGCTTGGTGGGAGCTTATTAGGAGCGTCTCGACGCTCGCGTTTAATGCCCTCGTCTTCTCAGAATTCCCTGACGGGTAAAACGATGAAGGCCATGACAGTATAGTGAAAATGTTGTCGCCACATCCACCCCCAAAATGGTAACGAAAAACACCGCGTCCTTCCCAAACCAGGAAAAGAGGGAAAAGGCACACCCCGTTCGTCTCATGGCGAGGGAGAAAACACTGCATTAGACACCAGGCGTACGAAACAGCGTAGCACAAATACGTTGGGTCCTACCTCTAAATCAGCTCTGTAGTTCGTTGCAGTGATGAGTGTGTGCGGCGCTGGGCAGACGACGGTTTGTGGTAACGCCGGCATAAAGGCACACCGGAGAACTTGGTAAATGCACCCGAACACGGATACCAGAGAGCCCCGCCACGGTGGTCTAGTGGCTAAGGTACTCGGCTGCTGACCCGCAGGTCGCGGAATCAAATCACGGCTGTGGCGGCTGCATTTCCGATAGAGGCGGAAGTGGTTTAGGCCCGAGTACTCAGATTTGGGTGCACGTTAAAGAATCCCAGGTGGTCGAAATTTCCGGAGCCCTCTACTTAGCGTCTCTCATAATCGTATGGTGGTTTTGGGACGTTAAACACCACAAATCAATCAATCAAATCAACGGATACCAGAGACTTGGCTTATTCTCCGCTGCAACGCAGAGATAACCACCCTCTCCACGTCGTTCTGTCAGTCGGTCGGGCTTGTTCGAAGGGTTTCACGAGGGGATACACTGCGCTGCAAAATTTGAAGTACTGTTGTGCTCTCGCTGCTTTTGGCGCACCTCTGTTCTGGGAGCGCTTATTGGAAACAAATCGGGGTAGACTTAGTCTCAACCTCTCATTCGTCCAAGCGGTGCCAAGCCAGGCAGGTCGAGCATAACAACGTGAACATCTGACATCTGTATTATCTGAATTTTTACATTTATCTTCTGACTGTAGCCAGCAGGGCGATAAAAACCACTAGAGTCATCAATGAATAAATCAAGAAGCACTCTACATATTTTCATTGCCACCTAGGTCAGAGCGTGATGAAAATAGCTCACCAAGCTGTTCCGATTTCTTTTTGTCCCACCTGTACAAACTGTGTTTACTCTTGTATCGCCCACACTGTCGCCTAAAACACATGCACTGTTGGGAAACTTTGACGTTCCGTCAAAACCACACGCTCATTCGTTGCTCCAGCACTGAGCCCATGATCATGTATAGCATGCGATGTAATGAATCTTCTCATTTCACTCTCCCAAGAGATGTGTGCTCCACTCACAAACGTTAGGCTGCTTCTAGGCATTGTTTACCTTAGGCTTCTAAACTTACACTACACTTAAAATATTTTTCTGTTGAGCACGTAGAACATTCTCTCCAAAAACGTTCCCCGCGCAAGTGTAGATGTACCGAACACCCCGTAAATGCTGTTGAAGATAAAACCAAGCAATCTGTTAGTAAAAAGTATGTATATGATCCACAAACTAATAGAGTACTTTGGACTGCATGGTTTATACATCCTGCGCATAATTTCCTTCAATATTGTATTTTTGCCCACTTATTCACCTCCTCAATAATAGTATACACCACATCGTTTCTTCAATATCGTTGTTATCATTCTTGTTATTGTTCTTTGTCATTGCCGAGTCTGAGTGTCTTGCTCTTCAACTAGAGAGTATTTAGAGTGTGCTCCTCATAATATCATCAGAATATGCGTTTGATGTTTGATCACTTGCTCTATTTGGTCATTCCAGCGACGCAGGCAGCATCATGTAGCTGTGCTCCGAAGCTGTCGCACGGTGATAAAACTGCGGCGTAGTTCGGTCTTTCAGTAGTCATAAACCAATGAAACCGCGTCTTCAAGCTCTACGACACTGACGTAAACGCTCGCGACATCACCGTCTTGTCCGCCATTTCGATCTTCCGCTGCGCCGCCTATAGTCGCTGGAATGGTCGAATATATAGCACCATCCGCTGACTAGAGGGAGCTGCATTGCTGGCACCAGCCCAACCTAAGTTCACTGACGTTGGCCGTTAAGGACACACTGGAAACATACGCGCGCACGCGACCGCGTGTATCACTGCAGCGATTCGCCCGCTCACGCGGGCAGGGAGACGCGGTCATCGCGTTCTCTTTTGACTGACCCCAACATGTTAATGCGTTTTTGAATGCAAAGCATTTCTTAGCGAACTTCGGCGACTTTAAGCGCATCTATCTATCTATCTATCTATCTATCTATCTATCTATCTATCTATCTAGCCGCCTATGACTTTTAGCTTTCCTGGCCGTTTCAATAATGGTATCGATACCAAACTTGGTACGGCATAGCATGACTGTACGAAGGACGTATTTGACTAGTCATAACATGAATAGCATGCCATGCATGTCACGAATGACGTGATTTACATTTCATGGTCGTGCAGGTCTTGTGGTGGTTTCGGTCACATGGCATGTTGCAAAACTGGTATGATATGGCATGATTGCATGGCAAACACAAGTAACAGACACTAACATAAAAATCATGACATGCGTGTCATTTAACAACATGACTACATGCCACACTGATGATGCGCTCGCGGCCGTTTCAGTGGCTTCACACATGCGCAAAGTTGGTATTACGTGACACCAATGGATGGCGAAGGTATGTGACTGGGTCAAACATAATAATCATGAGATGCGTGTCATGTAAGAACATGACTACATGCCCCAGAAAAGGCGCCAGTACGTTTCGACGTGACGCGGTGCGCGTGCTCGCCGGCGTTTATTTCGTCGCGTCACGCCGGCGTTGCCTTGCCAGCCGCCGGTTCTGCCATATACTCGCAGGCGCGCGCCGCACTGCGTTTCTTTGACGCATGCGCGTTTCAGCGCGTCCGACGTTCATCCATTACGAAAAGAGGGAGACACAGTGTTGTCTGGATAACGCATTGGCATGATATGCAGCATGTCGCATTTCGTGCCCGTTGCCGTCGGGCCGCGCCGACGGACGCTGGTCCCGCCTGGCGTCAGACTATAGAATGCTCGCGTTTCAATAACGCGTTGCTGCGCCCATAGGGTTTGCTAAAATTAACTAAAGGAGACTCTGTCACTGCGATCGTTCAGTGACCATGGGAATGATGGGGTACACACATTTGCCTAGTCTTCGTGCTTGCGGGCGGCGAATCGTGCTTGCGGCTTCGTTTATTGCTGTGTTTCGGTTTTGTTGTGAAAAAAAAAAGATTCAACCCTTTTGAGTTTCGTTACCCAATTTGGAAAGGTAAGTTTAAAAGAACAGGGTGGTGAAGCGCAGCCACTGAACATTTGCTGATTTTCGTTTCGTGAGAAAGCAGCTCCAAACCACACAAACACACATGGAGCCGAAAGCAGGCCAAAAGAACGAAGATTAGCAAATGTGTGTGCTACCCATCATTCCCATGCTCGCTGAAGTGCCATGCGTTGCAGCTCCCATAGACACTAGCGCCAGAGTTCCCTCTAGTGTATATTAGGAAATTCTATGGCTGTACCCAGCGTGCGCGTGCGTCAACGCCACTTTAGAGTATATCGGGCCCTTCATGATGCGCACGTGGCGTTTTGCTACCTCCACATATACCAAATTTGTTGTTAGATGACGTCAATCGATGACGAAATATATGACTGGTGCAAAAATAATAATCCTGACACGCGTGTCATGTCACATCATGACGACCTACCACGCTCATAGCGTGGTCGTGGCCGTTTCGGTAGCTTCACAAATACTTAATTTGGTATCACGTGACGTGAGTTGATGATGGAGGTAAACGACACATTCAAATTTGATAATCATAACACGGGAGTAATGTACGGCCTCATTTACCTTCACCTCATAACGTTGTGCTTATTTTAAAGTGACATATCAACATTTCTCATTCGTGCTTGGCATATTATCGATTCCCACTGTACTTGGGATCTGCCAAGTTTTTGTGCGTGCGTGCAAAATTATTAGACAATATTGCGGTCAGAACGTAAACATTAAGGCTTGTGACCGTTTAAGAGAATCTGAAACGGCATAGCTACAAGTACGATGGCGAAACATACGGTCGCACAACGCACCTCCACGGGTACACGAATCACATAGATCAAACAAAAATGCACGAGCATTGATCATACACCAATTTGCACGTTTATTTTAGCTTTAAAGAGAGTTGCTTTGGCAAAAACGCTTGGCCTGCGCGGAAGGCGCAGCTTTGGCAAAACCGCTTGGCAAAACCGCTTTGGCAAAAACGCTTGGCCTGCGCGGAAGGCGCAGCTTTGGCAAAACCGCTTGGCAAAACCGCTTTGGCAAAAACGCTTGGCCTGCGCGGAAGGCGCAGCACAGTCACAGCTAAAGCTAGAAGAGCGGCCTTTCAGAGCCTTTCAGAGCCTTACTACTGCAAGCACATTTGCTTGATACCAACTCGGGCAATAATAATACATTTTTCGGTAGTAAGCCGGCATTTGCCATGCTATTTTTCGTCATTCTTCTGATAAGCGGGGTATCCACAAAACACTTGCAAGGAATTTTGTGCCAATTCTTCTTGCAGTGGCTGATAACGATGAGGAATTATGCCTGAAGTGGGTATGCGCCACAGGTTATAGGGAAAGAAGAACAAGCTTTTGTATTGGGTTGGAGCATTGGACAGCCCACTCGTTACGCTAATCGCATTGTACGGCGATTGGTTGTTCTTTAGCTGTTCTAAAACGCTTTATACGTCGTAAGCACTGGAGTATATAGCTCAGTGGTAAGCTATGGTGTGTGATGCAAGTGCTGTACTGTTCCCGGGTCAATGTGCAAAAACTACATCGGGTGTTTGCAATATTTGTGTGGGGGTCTAACTGAAAAAGGAGCAGTCGCACGAATTTGTTTAGACGGGTGCAGTGTGGAGGCCTTGGGCTAGGACATCTGTTTATCAAACAGTTGGTAAATATGTTTTTTTTTCGCGAGACAAGATATCCTTTCCTACTAACAGTGTGTCAAAGAAGGCTAAGCAGACTGTTGCCTGAGTTCGTTGTGAGCACTCATGTTGCCACAAGGGCTGTGCAAGGATACAAGAAGGAAGTTGTGGTCAGCGTTTGGTTTTTGTGTGTTCGTTTTTCGACGTACTACCTGTGGTCTGTAGGAAAGACAAAAACTGCACAAAGATTTGTGCGACACTATGCTCCCCATCCCATTGTAGAGAACGCTATATACAGCACGCAAGGGTCAGAACGTACTTAAACGAGTTCAAAAAAAATGCCGGCAGCTCCAAATGCGAAAACCTTCATTTTTTTTAAATTACACACCGGAACACTGCCTGTAAGAACCTTTCTAGAGGAGCATGGGTTTTATATGCCTTGGCGATCTCACTGTCTAATCTGTAAAAAACCGGAAACTATTGACGATGATTTCCTGCACTGTTGGGAAAAAGTTTACTTTTAGAACTTATTACAAAGGACAATTTAAAAAGAGTTTCCGTTATACCCTCATGGGATCAGGCATTTGGCATTAGAGAATGAGGATGGATTTTTTTTTTCGATTTTATCATGATGACTGCCTCGCACAGTATATGGCGTTCTAGAATGGCTGGATTTCACTATTACCATGACAGGATACCAGCAAGACAGTATTTCAAAGAAAATATCTCTAGATTTTTCGAGTAGTAAGAACTGACGAATGTCTACCTTTATGGTTAGAAAGTTAGAAGCCCTACTGACAATGAAGGAATTTTAGGACGTAATGTGTTATAGTAATTCTTGGCGGCCTTAGATATTTGTTTTTTATTTTTTTGTATTGTTCGTTGTGTATTGCAATATATATATATATATATCTTAGCACCACGTGTGTGAAGTTTAACCGGAAATAAACAGAAAACCGGAGTAGCTTAGTGGTAGAATACTGGACTAGCACCCAGTGGACCGGGTTCGAGCCCCACTGTGACATTAATGCTAGGTTTTTTTTTTTTCGAGTGATGTGGTTATGGACACTGGCAGCGGCGGCAGCGGTGGCGGTAGTGACGGCTGACAACTGCGCGTGACCCACGTTGTGATCTCGTAACAGCTTTCGCTGTAAAATTAGCTGCCTTACAATGGTACAAGCGCGCATTCTCAGGATTTAAATACTTCCCTACTCAGAGCTTCAGCTTTCATCGAGCGGGAAAGTAGTTACCGGAGCTCTTAACACTGCTTAATTAAACTAATAAGTGGCTACTTGCCTAGACTTTTCAGCCTCAGGCAGTACATGGGACAGAAGAACATGAGACGTGGCAGCTGGTTGTTTCATGGAGACAAATAAAGCTTGTTCCAAAGAGTTAAACTTTTGCTTGGAAATCGGCGCAGTTGAAAGGCAGCATATCGGTGGCATCTCGGATGACGAAGAGCACGAAAGGGACGTTCAACTTCCAACATACTCACAGCAAGCGACGCACAAGGTGACAATTAAAACGCATCACCATGCGGCAAATAAGCACCGGCCATGCCCAGCGAACTTGTTCAAGGGCGCATCTATAGGGAACCGAAGCTCTAGTTTACGGAGCGATGACAACGCCGCGCCTGGCCCGGGCGGCGAGCTCTGGAACACTTGAGAAGAGACGCAGAAGAGGTCGCAGGCGAGTGTGTTTCGCCGAAACGGGAGCGCGTGCGACGGGCGCGCAACGCGTTCTGAAGTCGCTGCGGGGAACTTGGGTGCCATGCCGTCAGCTTGGCGCGCTAAAACGAGACGCTCGCTGTGTGAAATTGCCTTTCGCGATAGAAGAAGCGGCTTCACGGATGCGTCGGCGGAAGCCCGAAGTATTCACGGAAGCCCGAAGTATTGTGTTGTGGGCTGCCACAACAATGCAGAAAACACCGAGGAACGCTCTCCACGTGTAAAGCTGTATCAGTTTCCCATCTAGCTTCAGCCGGCGAACACAACCACACTCGCGAAAGTTAGAGCAAGCATGACACGAGAGGCGGAAAAAAATTTGGCCCCATATCTGCATGTTAATCTGCAAATGTCGTCGAAAGACGATAGTTTTGCGTGTGGAGAGAGGGAAACATTTATTTGATGTTCTGCGCAAGAAAATAGGTGAATGGTATTCTGGAGGTACTGCGTTAGAGTGCCTCGAGCGTGCAGCGGAGGCGAACGAGCGCGTCAAGTCACCTCACACGTGAGACATGAGCGCCATCTGGCAGTTTTTTTGAAAAGAAGCACGTTGCTCTGAGACGGGTGTGCGCGAACGTCTCAGAGGTGATAAGGTGTAGAACGCAAGGCGACGGGTAGGTGCCACCACCATCTCGTCTTAGCAAAGCGTTGGAAACACTCGCCTTTTCGTCCAAGCGTTGCATGGTCAGCGCAGCGTGGTAAGCGCTATACGGTCCTTCAAATTACTTATGTATGCCTTTTCTAGTAAAAGACGTACATGCAGAATATATACGTGTTGTTATGGTGCCCCAGACGTGCGCAGAAATTGTTTCTTAAATGACGATTGCACATGTACGAACGATAAATCTTCAGCAACATTGGTGGGCGCTGTGGATGGCGTCGGCCGTTTCAAGTAACAAGTGCCGTTAAGATTAGACAAACAGACGAATTTACAGACATACGACCTAAATTTTTGCGTCGAAGGTCCCCAAGAAAGGCTATCATCTTTCAAAAAAGGCGAGCACTTCAACTTGACTCGCTGTGGTAGCTTGCTGCTTCGCGGTGACGTCAGCCGGTCATGGTCTTATGGCACGGAGGACATGACTCTAAAACTTCTCGGACATTTTAATGCCACGACCCTATAACTTTAGTTTTTATATATTTTTTCAGCGCGCCACAAACGTTTGCACATGACAATACATAGCTGCTACTGCTAGATACCACATCAAAACAACATATATATTGTTACACAAGGCGATGTAAATTAATGTTACACAAGGCGAGGTAAATTAATGGGGGTTTTAATGGGCCCTGAGTCCGCGATCACAGTCCAATGATGATGATCACCGCCATGGCTCGTACCCACTCAGGGGGATCGCAGTGGAGGCAACGTCGTCTTCCTTCTCTGCCCACGCTTCCCTTGTTTTTCCTAGTAGTGATACTTTGTATCATTCCTCCTCTTTCAGACGAAGCCCTCTGGGCGAGTCATTCTTGCGTCCTTCGTGTAAATGGCTTCAGGCGGGCAACATGCGTCACCTCCGTCTTGCATGAACGTCGGCCACTAGTGGTGACACGTGCAATTTCATAGTTGACCTCGCTGACACGACGGAGTACCACAAAAGGACCGGCATAGTGTGCCAGTAGCTTTTGGTTCAAGCCACGTCTGCGTATTGGGGTCCACACCCACACTAGATCACCGGGGGCATAGGTTACCTGCCTGTGTTGACTGTCGTAGCGAGTTTTGGATGACTCTTGCGCTGCCAGTGTACGTAAGCAGGCAAGTCGACGGGTCTCTTCCGCACGACACAAGGTTTCAGCAATTGTTAAATCGTCATGGATGACAAAAGGAAAGATAGTGTCCAGCGTATGTCGAGGCGAGCGAGCGTAGAGCAGATAGAAAGGGCTATAGCCTGTCGTTTCGTGTTTCGACGTGTTGAAGGCGTACGTGACGAAAGGTAATACTTCATCCCAGTTTTTGTGGTCAGAGGCGACGTACATTGACAACATGTTGATCAACGTTCGGTTCGTGCGCTCGGTGAGACCGTTAGTTTGCGGATGATACGCAGTTGAGTGTCGGAACTTGGAGGCACACAAACGAAGTAATGATTCGACAATATCAGCGGTAAATTGTCGACCACGGTCACTTATTATCACGCGAGAAGGTCCGTGTCGGAGGATGACTGAGTTCAACAGGAACTCAGAAACCTGGACTGCCGTGGCGGAGCATAAGGCAGCCGTCTCGCAGTACCGCGTCAGGTAGTCGGCGCATACAATTATCCACCGGTTACCTTTTGAGGAGCGTGGAAATGGTCCCATCAGATCAATGCCGACCTTTTCAAAAGGGGAACCGGGAGGCTTTACAGGTTGCAGGAGACCAACTGGACCCGAGGAGGGCCGCTTGTGGCTCTGGCACTGCATACAGCTGGCCACGTAGTTCTGAATTGTTTTGCTCATTTTCGGCCAATAGAAACGCTCTTTCGTGCGACTAAGTGTTCGTGCGGTGCCTAGATGGCCAGAGGTGGGGTCATCATGCGTGAGACGCAGGACAGACGTTTGGAGGGACGCAGGAACAACCAGCAGAAAGCGGGCGCCCGTCGTGGACAAGTTTCTCTGGTAAAGAAGACCATTTCGGACGCAGAATCGACCTTCGCTTAATGAATTTCTCGCTCCAGGGAAGAGAGCTTTCAAGCTTGGGTCATTACGCTGCTCAGCGGCGAAAGTCACGGCATCAGGAAAGCCAGACGACAGCGAAGCGATAAGGTGGTCAAAGTTATCGCCTTCACAATCTGTCGATGGTAGTGGCATTCTGGAGAGGCAATCCGCATCAGCGTGTAGACGGCCAGTCTTGTATGAGATGGTGAAGACATGTTCTTGCAAACGAATGGCCCATCGTGCGAGGCGGCCGGATGGGTCACGAAGGTTGATCAGCCAACACAGGGAATGGTGATCTGTGACGATAGTGAACGGGCGACCATAGATGTATGAGCGAAACCGTTGCACGGCAAAGACTACCGCTAGGCATTCCTGTTCGGTCACTGTGTAGTTGCGTTCAGGCTTGCTTAAAGAACGACTTGCGTACGCCACAACGTGTTCCTTTTTGCCAGAACGCTGAACGAGAACGGCACCAATACCGATGCCACTTGCATCTGTGTGAATTTCCGTGGGCGACGAAGGATTGAAGTGCCGAAGTATTGGCTGCGAAGTTAACAAACACTTCAGCTTGTGAAAAGCGGCATCACACTCGGAGGTCCACTGAAACAGGCTGTTCTTGCGTAGAAGGCTCGTCAGGGGGTGAACCACATCCGCAAACTTGGGTACGAACCGGCGGAAATACGAGCAGAGCCCGATGAAGCTGCGCAGTTGTTTCACAGATTTAGGACGCTCGAACGATTCAACGGCCGCGGTCTTTTGTGGGTCAGGTCTAATGCCATTTTTATCGACGAGATGTCCTAACACCAATGTCTGTCGCTCGCCAAAGTGGCACTTTTTTGAATTCAATACAAGGCCAGCTTTTTCAATGCAGCTGAGCACGAGGTCTAGGCGAGTGTTGTGCTCCTCAAACGTACGGCCAAAAATTACATCATCAAGGTAACACATACATATATGCCATTTTAAACCACGCAATATAGAGTCCATAAATCTTTCGAATGTCGCAGGAGCATTACATAATCCGAATGGCATAACGTTGAACTCGTAAAGTCCGTCGGTCGTAACAAATGCCGTCTTTTCTTTGTCAGCTGCGTGCATCGGAATTTGCCAGTAACCTGATCTCAGGTCAATAGATGAAAAGTAGGACGCGGAATGCAGGCAGTCTAGAGCGTCATCGATGCGCGGCAGTGGATAGACGTCTTTCTTGGTAACAGAATTCAGTCGGCGGTAGTCAACGCAAAATCTCCACGTACCATCCTTCTTCCTCACTAGAATGACGGGAGCAGCTCACGGACTCGCCGATTCCTGTATTATTCCCTTTTCCAGCATCTCTTGAACTTGTTCGTTGATAATCTTGCGCTCCGATGGTGCCACTCGGTAAGGTTTCTGCCTAATAGGATGCGCCGATTCGGTGTGGATCTGATGACGTATCCGGGACGCTGGGATTAAGGGCCTTTGGCTGTATTTAGAAAAATCGAACACTTTCGAGTGCTTAGACAGAACGTCGAGCAGGGTATGACGTTTGCTTTGGTCAAGTGACTTGCTGACCATTTGTAGCAATTGGGCATCTTCTGAACCTTCTAAGCCTAGATGTTCATTTTGGCTTGTAGCATCAACAAGCGCAACCAGCGTCGTACATGACTCGGGTCTAAATACTGCAAGTTTCATGCCGCCTGGCAGAATTGCAGGCTCCATGGAACTGTTCATTGTCCACACACCTGCCCGTCCATCAACGACTGGCACTATACAATGGGGAATGAGAATGTTCTTTTTCAGGCATGCCGAGGGAATCGGTTCGAGCGTGGCGTCAAACGTGCCACAGTTGTTACTGGAACATGTCACAGGAACACATACAGCAGAAAATGCAGGAACGACTGTATCCACGGAGACGAAAAAGATGCATTCCTCCGGACAAGAATTTTCCAAGAGCGCCGTTGGGAAAGTACCGTGTATAGAAAGATGCCCACTTCTGCAGTCTACAGTTGCCCCACACTCACACAAGAAGTCAATACCCAAGATAACGTCATGTGTAGACCGCGGAATAACCGCGAACTCTGTGCAAAACACCTTGCCACACAGCGACACGTCCACAGTACAATATCCCACCGGACACAACACGTCACCACTTACACCACGAAATGTCACCCCACGGTTCAGGCAAAACATCACTTTTGGTCCTAGCAGGTTCTTAAAATTTACACTCATCACCGAAATTGTCGCGCCTGTATCCACAAGTGCCATAGTAGCCACTCCATCGACAACTACACGAACTTTGTTCTTCAACATAAACGCTGACGGGGGTATATCTGTAGATAGCACCTGTGATCTTGCGGCTTCACCCCCACTGGCCGCACCGACTAGTTTTCCGGCGGCGGTGTACGTGCGCGTCGCCGTGGAGACGGCGATCGTGGAGCACGGGGAGCTGGAGGTGGCGTCAAACTTCGATCAGAGGCCGGCGAGGGGTAGCGTGACCCGGTAGGTGCGCGTGGTTTCCGTGACGTGGAGTGCGGATAGTCGAAATGTTGGTGATACAAAGGCCAAGACTGTCGCTGATATGGGCGGTGGTCACAAAAACGTGCGATATGACCCGGGACACCACAGTTGTAGCATACCGGACTTGGTCGAGGGGCACGTTGTTGCTCAGAGTAACGACTCCTCTCGGAAGGCATGGGATAGTGGTACCGTCCTTCGGGGGCCCTGTAGGGAGGCGATGTTGGGTAAACAGGTGGGCGAAAACTTCGTTCGTAGTTGGGAGGTGGTTGACGGGGGAATCCAGCCTGCCGTGTGCCTTGATATTCATAAGCGTCTGTTGCGTTTATCGATGGTTGCCATGGTGGAAGAGAAGCAAGAGTTCGCACACGTTCTGGTTCGCTTACATACCCATCCTGAAAATCGCTGGGGCGATGGTAGCTCTGCTGACATCGAAGCAGCTCTTCTCTAACGATCTGCCGTATGGTCAAAGCAAGGTCGTTAGGCGGCACTGTTTCAACACTAGCCACAGTGGGGACGTTGGACAGGCGGCCGAATTTCGGAGAAATTCGTCGCATCTTGAGGGATTCAAAGGTACGACAGTGCTCCATCACGTCGGACACGGAGCTCAAGCAGTCTTTCCCAATTAAGAAATTGTACACGTCTTCGGCTATACCCTTGAGAACGTGTCCAACCTTGTCTTCTTCAGACATCCTCCCATTCACGATCTTGCACAGCTTCAATATTTCTTCGATGTATGTCGTACATGTTTCTGCTGGAAGCTGTGCCCTCTGAGACAATGTCTGCTCCGCGCGTTTCTTCTTTGCGTCTGAATCGCCGAAGCACTTCTGCACTTCTTCAACAAAACGTTCCCAAGTCGTTAACATGTCCTCGTGGTTCTCGTACCACATAAGGGCGGTGTCAGTTAACGAGAATACGACATGATTGAGCTGTTCGTTCGAGTCCCAGCCATTGCTTCTGCTCACCCGCTTGTAGTTCTTGAGCCACACGTCGACGTCTTCTCCTGAGGTCCCGCCGAAGTTTGGTGGCACTCTGTAGTACGGCACGGAACCCATCGTAGTTGGCCTCGAAGCGTTGGATGGCTGCTCTTGGGCCATTACGATCGGTGAAGGTGGAAGTCCGGCGAGGCGGCGGCTGCGACGAAGTCCTGGTAGTGAAGCTCCCGTCTTTGAGTTCGTCCTACCCAGCACCTTCCACCAAATTGTTACACAAGGCGAGGTAAATTAATGTTACACAAGGCGAGGTAAATTAATGGGGGTTTTAATGGGCCCTGAGTCCGCGATCACAGTCCAATGATGATGATCACCGCCATGGCTCGTACCCACTCAGGGGGATCGCAGTGGAGGCAACGTCGTCTTCCTTCTCTGCCCACGCTTCCCTTGTTTTTCCTAGTAGTGATACTTTGTATCAATATGGTTTCCATAAACGTCAACACAGCACATAGATAGAGGGCGTGGCTTCATGTCGGCAGAACAAGACTTAGCTCGAGGAATACGTCGTACTCGGTATCACTGAGGACCCGAGAAATGCATTTCGCAGTGACTCGGGCGTCCTCGTCTTCCGTCATCTGCTCCACACCATAAACTTGACAAACGAATCTCCTTTTGTTCGATTCGCTTCTCGGAAGTGCTTGTCCAGCTCAGACATTTTTGTGAATCCGCACTGCAGGTGGTGCATCGTGAGGTGACTCAAACGCAGTGCGTGCTTTCTGCAGGAGCACGTAGCCAGCGGCCGCGCATTGGAGCGATGGGAAAACGCACAATCTACATCCGATATTTTTACTTTTCTATCGAAAATGGCACTGTCTGTCCGGAGTCGCTAGTACACTGTAGCATGGCACAACGTATAAGCAGTTGCCTTTCTATCTCTCTCCTTCCCTCATCTCATTGCGTATTTCGTGCCCTTCTCCCAGTCTCAAAGGCACTGCGTGCGCTGACCTTGCCATTCTCTGACCTTTATTTCTTGCCCTAAACAACCACTTCCAGGTGATCCACAATGGTTGCGGTAAGTAGTGCCCCAATTTTTTTAGATGCGGAGCATCTAATACTCGAGGCTTGTAGTGCGGCGCCGTCCGCAAGCTTCCTCCTCCTTCTTCCACCATCTGTGCATCCCTTCCTCCTCTACACACCACACGCGCTTCACTCCTCCACCATCTGTGCACCCTTCCTCCTCTACACACCGCGTGCGCTTCTCCTCTTCACGAACATTCGCTAGCTGTATAATGTAGCGCGCATGCGCCGTCACGCTTCGAGAACATCGGCAGCTGACGCGCGCGCATGCGCCGTCGCGCTTCGAGAACATCGGCAGCTGACGCGCGCGTATGCGCCGTTGCTCTTCTCCCCCTTCTCGAACATTCGACAGCTGACGCGCGCATGCACCGTCACCCACCATCTGTGCCGCGCGCGCTTCTCCCCTTCGAGAACATTCTACAATTCTCCTGATTCTCCAGTGGACGCGCATGCGCCGTCGCGCTTCGAGAACATTCAACAGCTGACAGTGCATGCGCCGTCGCGCTGTATATATACTCAAGGTCGGCGCTCGCTCGCTCAGTTGCCGCTCGTCGGTTGGTTTGTACGGTGCGTCGACGTCCAAGGTCGCGGTGAAATGAATTCCAACGAATCCACAAACACAATGATCGACGTCCCTTCGACCAGCGCCGCCCTTTCGCATACGTGTGTACGTGTTCACTCATTTAACACCCCCTCCTACAACCACGTTAACCAATTTAGCCATCGACCCAAGTAAGTCGCAATTTAACACCCCATTTCACAACCACGTTAACCAATTTAGCCATCGACCCAAGTAAGTCGCACTTTAACACCCCGTTAACCAATTATATGCTCCGCATCCTCCTCAGTGTTCCCCCGAGGGAAGCTGCGAGGGAAGCAACCTCATATGCGGTTGTAGTAAGCACAAGCATACTTTACGGGGTTGCTCCCGCTAATGAAGGTGTGCTCCTTGGGACTGATCATTGTGAGCTTTGAAAATGTCCTTGGAATGCTGAAGATGCCTCTTGAAAATCTGAGCTTACTGGTATTTTTTTTTTCAACCAAGCACGTCTAACATTCGAGAAGCTTGTGAAAACGACTTGCGATAGAACGACTTTTGACCGAGCAAGCTCTTTTGCTCAATCGCTTCTACACTTTAATATGTGCTGTCAATAGATGGTGGCAGTAGACCATCGTTTTATTGACATTCAATGTGAACAATATAAAGCGGTAAAGCAATGTCGAATCATACAGTTCGAAAAAAAAGTTGTTTTCGCTTACATTTACTCTACTGTTCTTGAAGTGTCCTGTCAAATGGGCCAATTGAATCTTCGACCATTTTTTTTCGTTTTTATGATCCGTGCACGAAATTGTAACCTTTAAAAAGTAGTACAACAGGCACGTTGGGCTTAGCACGCGATTTTAGTATGCAAGCATAGATGCGACTTCAAGCTTGCACGTGCACTACCCGTTCCACTGGTGTGGTGCTAGTGGTGCTCAACTGTTGACCCCCAAGTCGCAGGATGGAATTCCGGCCATTCATGGCGGTCAAATTCTCGGTGGACGTGAAGTTGTTTGAGGCCTGTGTAGTTAGACTTAAGTGCACGTTAAAGAGTAAAAGGTGGTCTAAATTTCCGGAGCCCTTCTCAACGGCATCCCGCATAATTATATGGCGCTTTTAGGACGTTAAACCGAACAATTAATATTGCGATTATAGGTGAACACCCTTCAGCACTTCCACAAACACTCTCATGAACGGCATAATAACACCTTTTTTTCCACTTACATCCTTCTCTTAGGTCGTACAAGCTGAAAAAATGATGTTGAAACAATAATTAAAGTGTAAAATTGAAAAACACACTTTTACGTCCTTGTGGGCGTAAAAAGTTTACTGTGTTCTGATCAGAGGCAACGACCACGGGAAGGACACTGCAGTAAGTGCGCGACTGTACAACAGAGACTTTGGCGTTTCTTTAGTTAGGGCAGTGTCAGCAACCCTCCCCACCAACGTTCACTTCCTCTGGGAAGTGGTGAGGACTGTCGTTAAGGAGGAGCTCCAGAAAGCAACTCACCCAAGGTTCTCCAGCGATGCCCTCAATCGTGGACGTTGTACATGAAGAAGTGTGGCAAGCAATTATTCAACCACAGTCTCAGGTGCGCCTCCGCGCGCAACCGGAACCTTAGCCACAGCTGTCGCATGCGCAAGTCGTAAGGCAAGACCTCAGGCGTGCAAACTTTGCACAAGCTCCCGTTATGCCACTGACGTTCTCTTGCAATATGCCATCCCCAATTCCACAAGCGAGACCCCGTAAAAGTGATGTATGGCGAGCGGCAGACCAGTGGCCCCTCTGCTGCTACGGTGGGGAGGCAGGTCATCTTTATAAGACATACCACTATCGTCGGGTTGGGATATGTGGCTTAATTACTAGTCAGTGCACACTTCCCTCGTAATGGTGAGCGTCCCTAAAATTGAAGTAGTTCTATCGTCGTGCTATGTCTTTCAGAACACTCAGCAACATAAATCGTGGTCGACCGTACCAATGCGCGATAGGTCGCCGAATCCACATCCATCATATACTTTCCCGAGGTGTTCTAAGACCGCGACGGCAAAGCTAAAACCAGCAACCTGTGGAGGGAGAGCCGCTGATTTTTGAAAAACCGAAAACCCTTCATTGTTAACCAGATTAGACGACGTCACTGACACAGTAATGAATAAGACGGAAAAGTGAAGTAATGGCGAGGTAACACGCATCTGAACGGCAAGTCACAATCGACGACTTCTAGACTATAGTATTAATAGACACTGGTGCAGACTACTCAGTAATAAGTAGCATGCTCACAAAGAAGCTGAATAAAGTGCTCACTCATGGCACCGGTCCGCATACAAGCACCGCTGGAGGGCACTTAGTCAGCGCCGTAGAATTTTGCACAGCGAGAGTAGGAATAAGAGGCTTCGTGTACGTCAGCAGCTTCATTTTTCTCCCCGAATTTTCCCGTGAGGTAATTCTGCGCCTGGACTTCCTGCAAGCAAACAGTGCCATTATTGACTTGCTGAAATCCCATGTTTCTTTTTTAAAGCTAGAAAACGCTGTTGCCGTGTATCACGCGGAGCAGCCAATCGTTTCACCCCTTCTTATTGTGAAGGAAGGTGTGACAGTGCCACCACGTAGCAGCGTGACACTTGCTGTGAAAAGTGACGGTTGTTGTGAATATGTCAGACTATAGCTGATGGAAATATCGGACTACTACTCTAAAACGCGATACTCATGATGAAAGGTCTAGTGAACCGGCATGACGGATATACGGATGTGCTATTGCTAAACTTTACCGACCAGGTACAGCATGTCCTTAAGGGAACAGCCATATTATCCCTTCATGACTACGTACAAGTCTGGGATGTTTGTACCCTAGATAAAACACCACCAACTTCCTAAACACTGAACAGTGTCCTTCAGAAAATAGCTATTGACCGACAGCTGTCATCTCTGCAGAAAGACCAGATTGTGAGCTTGATCAAGAAATTTTGAGTCGTTATCCACTTCATCGAAAGTCGGACACACCCCCATAGCAAAGCACCGTATTGTAGTCAAAGGACATGTTAGACCAGTATGCCAGCATCCAAGTAGCTTCTAAAGAAAGGTAGGCGATAAAGAAGCAAGTACAAGAGATGCTCGACGACGATGTCATACAGCCATCCAAAAGCCAATGGGCATCACCAGTAGAGCTTGTCAAGAAAAAGGACAACACCATGCGGTTCTTTGCTGACTACAGAAAACTGAACCTCGTCACGAAGCGGGACGTTTACTCCCTCTTACGAGTCTACGATACGTTAAACAGCGCAATTCTCATGTTTTTTTTTTATCGTAGGACTTGAAGAGCGGGCACTCGCGAATATAAGTGGACGAACGAGATCATAAGAAGACGGCATTTGTAACAGGCGATGGACTCTATGAGTTAAAAGTACTCCCATTTGGTTTGTGTTCTTCTCCCGCTACTTTCCAGGGGATGATGGGCACTGTGCTCTCCGACCTCAATTGCAGTCATAGCTTATCTATCTTGATGATGCAGTAAGTTTTTCCACTACATTTAAGCAGTACGTACAGAGATTGAGATCGTATAGCGATTGAAATACTTACGATCAAATCCTAAAAGTGCCACTTTAGATTCCGTGAGCTTCAGTTTCTAAGACACATTGTTAGTTCTCCGCACAGACCCGGATAACACCACTGCGGTGGAAAATTTCCCAAGGCCAAGAGACAAAAAGGCCATCAGCCGTCTCCTGGGGCTTCATGCTTACTATTGGCACTTCGTTCAAAACTTCTTCATGACTGTTGAACCACTGACTCGGCTTACAAAGGAAGGTGTACCTTTCACCTGTCAGCCAGAGCAAGAAGACGACTTCTCTGAGTTACGACGGCCTTTGCAGTCACCTTCCATACTTTCTGATTTTGGTGAAGATGCCAAAACAGACATTCATATGGGGGCCAGCAACGTTGGCCTCGGTGATATTCTTATTCAGTGGCAGAACGGGGAAGAAAGCGTTCGTCTGTGTCCTCTTTGAGTGTGTATTTGTTAGTGCATGTTTCATCATGAAGAAAAACTTATCGCTTACGCAAACCGCACTCTGTCGAAGGCCGAGTGTAATTATTCAGCTACATAAAAGGAATTCGTCGCAGTTATATAGGCCATCAGTAAGTTCCGCCCATACTTATACGGGAGACCATTCCGAGCAATCAGTGACCATCGTTCATTGTTTTGGCTTGCGAAGCTCAAGGACCCTTCTGTAAGGCTTGCTAGATGGAGCCAGCGTCTGCAGGAACATGCCATCACCGTACAAGTCCGGTCACAAGCACAACGACGCGTATTTCTTGTCACAAGCACCAGTCAAGACCTCATCCCTTGAGCATGAACAAGATTCCACATTTCTTGGAGCTGCGAACGTGTCGGAAATGGCTCATGATTAGCGAATGGAACCAGAGTTTATCCTTCTTATTGAATACTTAAAGGAGCAGCAAGTCAAAATACCGCGAGTTTTCGTCTGTGTATTACGTTCGTATGCCCTCCGCAACAACTTTCTCTACAAGAGTAACTTCAAACACACCAATAAAACGCTTATGCTTCTCATGCCATCGTCACTGCGAGCGGAAACCTTAGAATCGTGTCATGATGACCTAACGGCAGGTCACTTGAGCATCAGTAGATGTTTAGGGAGAATCCGCCAGAGATATTGTTGGCAAAAAAGTATGGATTCTACAGCATTGTGTCAGATCATGCCATGAATGCGAAAGGCGCAAAGTACCGCCTTTGAAGCCAGCAGGTCTTTTCAAACCGATAGAGCCACCGAAAGTTCCATTTAAGCAGGTCAAAATGAATTTGCTACAACCATTTATTAGGTCCCTGTTCGAAAAGCGTTGGATAGTTCTAGCGACCGACCACATGGTCCGGTATGCTGAAACGTTGTCTCTCACAAAGGAATAGCAAATGAAGTGGCTCAGTTTTTGTCACCCAGATAGTGCTGCGACATGGTGCACCTAAAGTCCTTATAACTGACAGAGAAACTGTGGTCACTGCCAGCCTAGTACAGTCTGTTGTGAAAGTAACGCACACTGACCATAAAAGAACTACAGCGTGCCATCCGCAAACTAACGGGTTAACTGTAAGGCTGAACAGGAGGCTTGCTGACATGATCGCGATGTATGTGGACGTCGAGCATCGGACTTGGGACAGCATATTACTGTACGCTACACTTGCGTACAGTAAGGCAGTACAAAAGACAGCCCACTTCACGTAATTTCAACTTGTTTATGGCCAGACAGTAACAACGACATTAAACGCGATGTTGCTTGTCAACATTATGAATGAGGAGAACCCTAACATCAGAAAATATGTAGAAAGGGCAGAAGAGGCGCGGCAACTGGCACGACACCGCACTATTATAGAGCAGGACGTCGACGCGCACCGTTACAATCTAAGACGAAGGGACATAAAGTACTCTGCTGGACACCAAAGGTGGATCTAGACGCTTGTGCATGCACGTCACCTATCAGAAAAGCTTATGTGGCGCTATTTTTGCCCTTTCAAGGTCCTCTGTCAGCTGGGCCCATTAATCTACGAAGTGATCCCTGAAGGTGAAGTATGCACAACACGACGCAGGAATCTCCCGGAGTTGTACATGTATGAACCCATTAAACGAAAGGAACTGAACAACAGGACTGACTCACGTGCTCTAACACCAAGACAAGTTCTATTCTTTGGAAACTGTCAGCCAGCTGTACGCATCGCGACAATGCATCCTATAGGAGGGGGGACTGATTCTCCAGTTTGACATTCGCCGAAGGTGCGTGCAACAAGTTGCGTTCGTAAAAGCCACCACACAAGTGGCGAGAAAAAGCCATCCTGCACGCGCCACGTTGTAAGGCCACGGGACCGGCATGAGCCTCGAGGGGTGAAAAAGAGAAGCCGACGAAGTTCGAGATAGCGAGCAAGCCACACTTTTGGCCAACCATTTTGTTTTAAGTTTACGGACACAAGTTCACCCTAAATAAATGGTTGTTATACTACCGGACGCTATAAGTATTGGCAATAATATCATATATAACTAAATGTGTGTGCATGTATGTATGTATGTATGTATGTATTATGTGCGTGGGCGTGTGTGTGCGTGCGTGTGTGTGTGTGTGTGTGTTTGTGCGTGTGTGTGTTTGTGCGTGTGTGTGTGTGTGTGTGTGTGTGTGTGTGTGTGTGTGTGTGTGTGCGTGCGTGCGTGCGTGCGCGCGCGCGCGCGCGCCCACTGACTATATACTTGATCTGTATTACCAAACCATTGTAGTGATCATCATCGTATGTCACGCGGGCTGGGGCTCTTTGGCTCGTGCATCTGGATTGAAAATATAACCGAGTTACTGCCGTACCGGACGTGGTCTCATAATATATCTATCTATTTATCTATCTATCTACGTATACCTGCTCTCGGAACTGTGCTATTAACTCTACAAAAAGGGGCGTTAGGGAATGTTGCTAATTCATCATACTTCAGAAGCACGGCAGATGCACGGCCACTGGATCAAGTGCGGTTTCATCCAGCGGCAGTGGCAGAAGCCATACCACAATAACGAACAACGGACAAGAAGTAGACTGGACACTCTGCTTTTTGTCCGTTGCTCGTCATTAGGTTCATGTGCAATCATCGTGTGTTCGTTATTGAGCTATGGCTTCTGAATTACACATATTAACTCTAAATATCTGTATTTGAAAATTGGGACTAGCTGATATGAGTGTTAAACTAACATAAGCGTCCGTCACAATATAGATTCATATGTGAGAAATGCCATCTACATCATGGTTAACATCATACATGTAGTGTTCCTACTTAAAATAACGGAACAGCATTAAAGCTTCAGTATGGAACTGGCGTCCATCTAATCTGCTTTATTTTTCACTTCCTCCTCTTTGCTTTCCTGCCGCGGCTCTCGTGCTTCTTCATCTTCTGTCCAAAGGCTCATACCGCTTCACCCTTCCCGCTTTCTTTTAATTACCCCTCCTGGGGTAATACTTGAAGACATTCCCAATTGAAGCACATTCAACAGATCCACGTTCACCAGTGTACCAGACAGTCTTCAAAATTCCGTTCTGGGTGGCTGTCTTGGTCACAGAGTAAGGCCCATAAAATTTTGCACTGGAATCTCTTATTCCTTTTCTCACTAGTACGAGGTCGGTGACTTGAATGTTTGGCATGTCTGCTCGATGCCTCTTGTCGAAATTCTTTTTCATTCGTTTTCGGTACATCTCCTCCTGTGATTTTTGTTGCCTCTCCTCGACAATCTTGAGGTTTTCCAAGAGTCCCAACTCACGATCTGCCTGCAGAATAGGGGTCTCTCCTGTAGAAGCGTACTGTGGACTGCACCCCAAGCCACTTGTGTAGGATCGGTTATGATGTTTTACGGCTGCTTCTAAAGAACATTTCCATCCCCCAGGAAAATTATCGTACATCTTGATGTATTGTTTCACGTCCCGTATGGCACGTTCTGCAAGCCCATTCGCCGCAGGATGGTATGGCGCACAGAACTTGATCGATACATTGTGATCTCGAGCCCATCTTACTAGCTTTTCACTCTTGAACGCGGGGCCGTTATCGCATACGATTGTCCGCGTAGTTCTAAACATGTCTCTTTCGAGAAGGGTTATGACGCTATTTGCATCTTCTTTTCCTGCTCGTGCCGCGACCATCCTGGTGCATTCATCTATGGCCAGCAGAAAGGCTTGCGTTTTTCTGACTCCTTCCCGTTTCTTGTTAAGTTCGGGCGAAATCCAGGTGAACTACTTCAAAAGGCACGTTCGAGTGGCAAGGTAGTATCATGGTGTCCGTAGGCTGTTTATACTTGACTTTGTGTACTTGACACACATGGCATGAACGAACGTACTGACTGACGTCTTTCTTCATGTGAGGCCACGTAAACCTCTTGACCAACTTGTTGTAGGTACGCCAAAAGCCGTCGTGTCCTCCAGATTCTGGGCTATCGTGGTACAAGTAAAGCACTTTGGAAACAAGAGTTGGTGGGACTTGATACCGACCTTCAGTAAAAACCAGTTGTTCTGAGCCTTCCCACAGCTTCACTTCATTGATTTCTTCAGATTTTTCTGTGTTGTTTTGTACCATCAATCTTGATAGAGCATCTGCATCGGTTAAAAGCGGTCCTGGTCGGTGCGAGATGGTGAAGTCAAATTGCTGCAAGTAATTCACCCATCTGGCGATACGCCCTTTAGTTTGGGTCATATTCAAGAGATGAGTGAGTGCCTGGTGATCGGTGAACAAAGTGAACTTCGTACCTTCCAGGTACGTGCGGAAGTAGTCAACGGCCTTCAGAACCGCCAGTGCTTCCTTTTCTGTAGTAGTGTAGTTTGTTTCAGACGGCTTGAAAGTGTAACTGTAGTAACCTACTACGTGTCGCTTTTCTCGGCCAGATGCTTCAATACATTTTTGATACAACACTGCACCAGTCCCATAATGTGAGGCGTCAGTGTTCAATTCAAAGGGTAAAGTGAAGTCTGGTATACGCAGAACTGGGTCAGAAGAAATTCTGTGCACCAAGTCACGGTAGACTCTCTCACATTCGTCACTCCATTCAAAGGGAACTTCTTTCTGCGTTAAGCGCGTGAGGCATCTAGTTTTGACAGCAAAGTCCTTTATGAAAGATCGGAAATGTCCTGCCAATCCCAAAAACACACGCAGTGAATGGACGT
>WOVY01009535.1:0-10000 GCA_013436015.1 Rhipicephalus annulatus
TATATATATATATATATATATATATATATAATAGATATATATTGTAGTGTTCCTACTTTAAAATAACGGAACAGCCTTAAAGCTTTCAGTATGGAACTGGCGTCCATCTATAATCTGCTTTATTCTTCACTTTTCCCTCCTTTTCTTTCCTGCCGCGGCTCTCGTGCTTCTTCATTCTTCTGTCCAAAGGCTCATACCGCTTCACCTTCCCGCTTCTTTTAATGACCCATCCTGGGTAATACTTGAAGACATTCCCAATTGAAGCACATTCAACAGATCCACGTTCACCAGTGTACCAGACAGTCTTCAAAATTCCGTTCTGGGGGGCTGTCTTGGTCACAGAGTAAGGCCCATAAAATTTTGCACTGGAATCTCTTATTCCTTTTCTCACTAGTACGAGGTCGGTTTGACTTGAATGTTTGGCATGTCTGCTCGATGCCTCTTGTCGAAATTCTTTTTCATTCGTTTTCGGTACATCTCCCTCCTGTGATTTTTGTTGCCTCTCCTCGACAATCTTGAGGTTTTCCAAGAGTCCCAACTCACGATCTGCCTGCAGAATAGGGGTCTCTCCTGTAGAAGCGTACTGTGGACTGCACCCCAAGCCACTTGTGTAGGATCGGTTATGATGTTTTACGGCTGCTTCATAAAGAACATTTCCATCCCCCAGGAAAATTATCGTACATCTTGATGTATTGTTTCACGTCCCGTATGGCACGTTCTGCAAGCCCATTCGCCGCAGGATGGTATGGCGCACAGAACTTGATCGATACATGTGATCTCGAGCCCATCTTACTAGCTTTTCAACTCTTGAAACGCGGGGCCGTTATCGCATACGATTGTCCGCGTAGTTCTAAACATGTCTCTTCGAGAAGGGTTATGACGCTATTTGCATCTTCTTTTCCTGCTCGTGCCGCGACCATCCTGGTGCATTCATCTATGGCCAGCAGAAAGGCTTGCGTTTTCTGACTCCTTCCCGTTTCTTGTTAAGTTCGGCGAAATCCAGGTGAACTACTTCAAAAGGCACGTTCGAGTGGCAAGGTAGTATCATGGTGTCCGTAGGCTGTTTATACTTGACTTGTGTACTTGACACACATGGCATGAACGAACGTACTGACTGACGTCTTTCTTCATGTGAGGCCACGTAAACCTCTTGACCAACTTGTTGTAGGTACGCCAAAAGCCGTCGTGTCCTCCAGATTCTGGGCTATCGTGGTACAAGTAAAGCACTTTGGAAACAAGAGTTGGTGGGACTTGATACCGACCTTCAGTTAAAAACCAGTTGTTCTGAGCCTTCCCACAGCTTCACTTCATTGATTTCTTCAGATTTTTCTGTGTTGTTTTGTACCATCAATCTTGATAGAGCATCTGCATCGGTTAAAGCGGTCCTGGTCGGTGCGAGATGGTGAAAGTCAATTGCTGCAAGTAATTCACCCATCTGGCGATACGCCCTTTAGTTTGGGTCATATTCAAGAGATGAGTGAGTGCCTGGTGATCGGTGAACAAGTGAACTTCGTACCTTCCAGGTACGTGCGGAAGTAGTCAACGGCCTTCAGAACCGCCAAGTGCTTCCTTTTCTGTAGTAGTGTAGTTTGTTTCAGACGGCTTGAAAGTGTAACTGTAGTAACCTACTACGTGTCGCTTTTCTCGGCCAGATGCTTCAATACATTTTTGATACAACACTGCACCAGTCCCATAATGTGAGGCGTCAGTGTTCAATTCAAAGGGTAAAGTGAAGTCTGGTATACGCAGAACTGGGTCAGAAGAAATTCTGTGCACCAAGTCACGGTAGACTCTCTCACATTCGTCACTCCATTCAAAGGGAACTTCTTTCTGCGTTAAGCGCGTGAGGCATCTAGTTTTGACAGCAAAGTCCTTTATGAAAGATCGGAAATGTCCTGCCAATCCCAAAAACACACGCAGTGAATGGACGTCATATGGTTTCTTCAACTGGGAGATCTTCTCGACGGACTCTTGTCTTGTGCTTTTGGTGTTCCCATCAAAGACTCTTCCAAGAAACACAACTTTTTGTTGAAAGAATGCACTCTTCTTAAAATTAACCTTGAGATGTGCCAAGCTCAAGGCGTTTAACACCTGAGACAGATGTCCTGATGCTCAGCCTCTGTTTTGGAGAAGACTATAATGTCGTCTATGTACACATTACAAAAAAACACCAAGGAATGGCTTTAGGACTTCGTTCATGATCTTCTGGAACCACGGCTGGCGAGTTTTTCCAACCGAAAGGAAGCCGGGTTGTATTCGTAGAGATCGAATGGCGTGATAAAAGCGGTGTACATTTTTGTTTCTTCGGTTAGTGGGATCTGCCAGAAACCTTTGCATAAATCGATGCGGGAAAAATGTCGGCAACCCCCGGTCTCATCTATAATTGTGTCGATCTTCGGCATAGGAAATGGTATGAGTTCTGTCTGACGATTGAGAACCCTGTAGTCGGTGCATAATCTGAAGGTTCCGTCTTCTTTCGGTGCGATCGTTATGGGAGAAGCGAAGGGTGATACCGAAGGTCGTATGATATCAGCATCTAGCATCTCCTGCAACTCTTTCTTGAGCCACATCTTTCGCTCTCTTGACATATTGTAAGGTGCTTTTCGATGACGGTCTTATCAGCGAGTTCGAAAGGAACCTTGTGGGACTTCATCGCCTGAGGAGAGCTTCCTATGCATACAAGTTCAGGGTAGGTCGTTGCGATATCCTCCGCGCACTTGACAACTCGTAGATTATCTTGTCTACCCTGATTTGTCTCGTTCCTTGCTACTCCTTCGACTAGAACCACATCGTCCCAGTACACGTTGATCTTTAGTTCTTTATATCTGGTCTTGATAGCAAAAAGTCGTACGTTACCCCCTCTATCACCAACACTTCGCTCTCTATTTGCTGACCCTGGAACTCGATGTTTACCAAAGGCCCACTGATCATGCAACGTTACTTTTCCATCATAGCCTTGTACTCGTAGGATTCTTCCACTATGCAAGCGATTTGCATCCACCAGCTTGGCATTTATAATGGACACAGAAGCACCGCTGTCTACCAGAGCCATCATATGTTTGTTTCCTACTTTGACGGGAATGTGAAGTAGGCTAGAGCAACTTAATAAACAGTCTCATTTGGAGTCATCGGGTGGGACTGATCACCCTCGTTTATTAGTTTTTTTCTGTCGAATACTCCTGAGCTTCAGTGTCAAGATTATTCACTCGACATCTTGGAACACGCCAGGGCAAGTTATCTGTGCGAGTAGCGAGGTGGCTCGGTTCTCGCTGAGCGCGGCTTGACCAGTCCGCTTACTCCGACTGAAACAGCTGCTTGACTCGGCGGTTATGCTTGTTTCCGAAGCTGATGGTATGTTCTGAAGACACGCGAGGAGGTCATCTAGAGTCTTTGGTGACAGTATTTGCACTTGCTTCAACACGTTAGTGTGCAATCCATGCATTATTAAGGCAACTACGGCCGTAGATGGAAGCAAAGGCTCCGCCAGCTTTAAAAGACGGCGTTTTCTCAAAGAAGTACTCGACAAGGCAACTTTGCTCAGACTTGAAATTAAGCGCCGTGTTCCATCTTTCTACTGGATTGCTTCGGAATGCAGTCAAAAACTTTTTCCTCCACTGGCTCCAAGAATCGTCACTGTCTTCCAGAATGCATGTTTCATACCACTTTCGCGCAACACCTCTCAAGTAAACGCGCATGTTGGTGATTTTAGCCTCATCAGAGAGCCACTTGTTTTTTCCAGCGGCATATTCGTAGAAATCAAGCCAACTTTCTGGATTTGAAGACACACCGTCGAAAGCATCAGGTTCTACGAATTTAGGTGTCGGTCTCTCAGCATTCAGAGAGCTTATAAGAGATGTCATTATTTGGTTTTGTTGAACCATCTGTTCCTGTTGCAGCTGAAAGGCTTTTAAAACGAGGCTCACCTCTTCCGTCGAAGATCGTGATCCTGAGTGTTGTCGACGCACTGGTTCAAGAACTAGGTCGTTGAAGGTTTGCCACACGCAAGTTCACTTTCACAGCACCTTTCCGTCGTAGTTCAGTAGTGTCTACGGCTGCCTTTTCCACAACCAGGTTCACGAGTTCTTCCGAGCTGAGCTCACGAGGTAGGTCTACCGCTGCTTCGTCTTGAACTTGGTACTTCGAAAAGATGATCTCCTCGGAGGTCTCGTCTATGAAGAACGTCACCCACATGATGGCTTCGATCCCGCCGACTGCGCCAAAATAATGTAGTGTTCCTACTTAAAATAACGGAACAGCATTAAAGCTTCAGTATGGAACTGGCGTCCATCTTAATCTGCTTTATTCTTCACTTTTCCCTCCTTTTCTTTCCTGCCGCGGCTCTCGTGCTTCTTCATCTTCTGTCCAAAGGCTCATACCGCTTCATATATATATATATATATATATATATATATATTATATATATATATATATATATATATATATATATATATATATATATATATAAACGCATGCGACTACACCTGGTTTTACTCGGCATGACCCAATTGCGTATAGGCCTTCTTCCTAAGAAATTTGAAACACTGCAATGGCTCTGCGGTAGACTGTCTGACTGGCATGCACAAGGCCTGCGGGTTCGATTATAATTCGAACTGAGATTTTCATTCCTTCCTTCCGTCAGAATTTTTAGCTCCTCTACAACGCCGTCAATATCGACCTCGGATTTACTGCGACACCAGCTTGCCAACTAGAAAGCGTAACGCTTTCTAGTTACGCGATTTGTAAGGTCTCTTCTCCCTGTTTCTCGTTTGATATATCCTGTGAATCACCTGTAATGGATACACGTATATCGGCTCGTCTTCATCAAGTCATAGTTGAATGCTGGCGTTATCCAGGAAAACAGACGAAGAATGTGCAGTTTCCTGGCTATATACTTCAAGTTGGACTTGATCGAAAGTATATATGGCACAAATTATCGGTGGAAAGGGTACATAGCAAGCAAGTTATTTTGCAAAGTCATGGCATTTGAAATGTGTTCGTCGTATACACTCATATATTCCTATGCAACTACTAAAGCCCATACCAAGTTAAAGATAGGCAATTATAAAATACTCGTGTTATTCAGTATATATAAAGACAGTCGATTCTAAACCGAACAAATTATTGGGATGAAATTTAAAGGTTTATGGCGCTTCAAATATACTTGAGGAACTTCGTGTGTTTTCTACAAGATATCTCCACACTGCGAAGAGGGCCATGGCTCCTTGAAGACAAACAATGGACTTCGGAGACGCATTCTGTTTGGATGTGTCATTTACGTATGTCGTCCGTCTGCGTCGCCTAATACCGAGCTCTGTACTTGTGAAGCTACCGAAATTGCCACTAGCGCTTCATGAGCGTGGCATGTAGTCAGGTTGTTACATGACACGCATCTCATGATTAGCATGTTTGCACCAGTCACATACTTTCGTCATCCATTCACGTACTGTAATACCAAATTTGGTATATGTGAAGCTAGCGAAACGGCTACGAGTGAATCATGAGCGTAGCATGTAGTCATGTTGTTACATGACACGCATCTCATGATTAGCATGTTTGCAACCACTCACATACTTTCATCATCCATTCACGTACTGTAATACCAAATTTGGTATATGTGGAGCTAGCGAAACGGCCGCGAGCGCGTAATCAGTGTGGCTTGTAGTCATGTTGTTACATGACACGGATGTCGTGATTATCATGTTTGAATGTGTCATTTACGCATGTCGACCGTTTGCGTCACCTAATACCGAGTTCGGTACATGTGAAGCTAGCGAAACGGCTACGAGTGCATCATGAGCGTAGCATGTAGTCATGTTGTTACATGACACGCATCTCATTATTAGCATGTTTGCACCACTCACATACTTTCATCATCCATTCACGTACTGTAATACCAAATTTGGTATATGTGGAGCTAAGCGAAACGGCCGCGAGCGCGTAATCAGTGTGGCTTGTAGTCATGTTGTTACATGACACGGATTGTCGTGATTATCATGTTTGAATGTGTCATTTACGCATGTCGACCGTTTGCGTCACCTAATACCGAGTTCGGTACATGTGGAAGCTAGCGAAACGGCTACGAGTGCATCATGAGCGTAGCATGTAGTCATGTTGTTACATGACACGCATCTCATGATTAGCATGTTTGCACCACTCACATACTTTCATCATCCATTCACGTACTGTAATACCAAATTTGGTATATGTGGAGCTAGCGAAACGGCCGCGAGCGCGTAATCAGTGTGGCTTGTAGTCATGTTGTTACATGACACGGATGTCGTGATTATCATGTTGAATGTGTCATTTACGCATGTCGACCGTTTGCGTCACCTAATACCGAGTTCGGTACATGTGAAGCTAGCGAAACGGCTACGAGTGCATCATGAGCGTAGCATGTAGTCATGTTGTTACATGACACGCATCTCATGATTAGCATGTTTGCACCACTCACATACTTTCATCATCCATTCACGTACTGTAATACCAAATTTGGTATATGTGGAGCTAGCGAAACGGCCGCGAGCGCGTAATCAGTGTGGCTTGTAGTCATGTTGTTACATGACACGGATGTCGTGATTATCATGTTTGAATGTGTCATTTACGCATGTCGACCGTTTGCGTCACCTAATACCGAGTTCGGTACATGTGAAGCTAGCGAAACGGCTACGAGTGCATCATGAGCGTAGCATGTAGTCATGTTGTTACATGACACGCATCTCATGATTAGCATGTTTGCACCACTCACATACTTTCATCATCCATTCACGTACTGTAATACCAAATTTGGAGCTAGCGAAAACGGCCGCGAGCGCGTAATCAGTGTGGCTTGTAGTCATGTTGTTACATGACACGGATGTCGTGATTATCATGTTTGAATGTGTCATTTACGCATGTCGACCGTTTGCGTCACCTAATACCGAGTTCGGTACATGTGAAGCTAGCGAAACGGCTACGAGTGCATCATGAGCGTAGCATGTAGTCATGTTGTTACATGACACGCATCTCATGATTAGCATGTTTGCACCACTCACATACTTTCATCATCCATTCACGTACTGTAATACCAAATTTGGTATATGTGGAGCTAGCGAAACGGCCGCGAGCGCGTAATCAGTGTGGCTTGTAGTCATGTTGTTACATGACACGGATGTCGTGATTATCATGTTTGAATGTGTCATTTACGCATGTCGACCGTTTGCGTCACCTAATACCGAGTTCGGTACATGTGAAGCTAGCGAAACGGCTACGAGTGCATCATGAGCGTAGCATGTAGTCATGTTGTTACATGACACGCATCTCATGATTAGCATGTTTGCACCACTCACATACTTTCGTCATCCATTCACGTACTGTAATACCAAATTTGGTATATGTGAAGCTAGCGAAACGGCTACGAGTGAATCATGAGCGTAGCATGTAGTCATGTTGTTACATGACACGCATCTCATTATTAGCATGTTTGCACCACTCACATACTTTCATCATCCATTCACGTACTGTAATACCAAATTTGGTATATGTGGAGCTAGCGAAACGGCCGCGAGCGCGTAATCAGTGTGGCTTGTAGTCATGTTGTTACATGACACGGATGTCGTGATTATCATGTTTGAATGTGTCATTTACGCATGTCGACCGTTTGCGTCACCTAATACCGAGTTCGGTACATGTGAAGCTAGCGAAACGGCTACGAGTGCATCATGAGCGTAGCATGTAGTCATGTTGTTACATGACACGCATCTCATGATTAGCATGTTTGCACCACTCACATACTTTCATCATCCATTCACGTACTGTAATACCAAATTTGGTATATGTGGAGCTAGCGAAACGGCCGCGAGCGCGTAATCAGTGTGGCTTGTAGTCATGTTGTTACATGACACGGATGTCGTGATATCATGTTTGAATGTGTCATTTACGCATGTCGACCGTTTGCGTCACCTAATACCGAGTTCGGTACATGTGAAGCTAGCGAAACGGCTACGAGTGCATCATGAGCGTAGCATGTAGTCATGTTGTTACATGACACGCATCTCATGATTAGCATGTTGCACCACTCACATACTTTCATCATCCATTCACGTACTGTAATACCAAATTTGGTATATGTGGAGCTAGCGAAACGGCCGCGAGCGCGTAATCAGTGTGGCTTGTAGTCATGTTGTTACATGACACGGATGTCGTGATTATCATGTTTGAATGTGTCATTTACGCATGTCGACCGTTTGCGTCACCTAATACCGAGTTCGGTACATGTGAAGCTAGCGAAACGGCTACGAGTGCATCATGAGCGTAGCATGTAGTCATGTTGTTACATGACACGCATCTCATGATTAGCATGTTTGCACCACTCACATACTTTCGTCATCCATTCACGTACTGTAATACCAAATTTGGTATATGTGAAGCTAGCGAAACGGCTACGAGTGAATCATGAGCGTAGCATGTAGTCATGTTGTTACATGACACGCATCTCATTATTAGCATGTTTGCACCACTCACATACTTTCATCATCCATTCACGTACTGTAATACCAAATTTGGTATATGTGGAGCTAGCGAAACGGCCGCGAGCGCGTAATCAGTGTGGCTTGTAGTCATGTTGTTACATGACACGGATGTCGTGATTATCATGTTTGAATGTGTCATTTACGCATGTCGACCGTTTGCGTCACCTAATACCGAGTTCGGTACATGTGAAGCTAGCGAAACGGCTACGAGTGCATCATGAGCGTAGCATGTAGTCATGTTGTTACATGACACGCATCTCATGATTAGCATGTTTGCACCACTCACATACTTTCATCATCCATTCACGTACTGTAATACCAAATTTGGTATATGTGGAGCTAGCGAAACGGCCGCGAGCGCGTAATCAGTGTGGCTTGTAGTCATGTTGTTACATGACACGGATGTCGTGATTATCATGTTTGAATGTGTCATTTACGCATGTCGACCGTTTGCGTCACCTAATACCGAGTTCGGTACATGTGAAGCTAGCGAAACGGCTACGAGTGCATCATGAGCGTAGCATGTAGTCATGTTGTTACATGACACGCATCTCATGATTAGCATGTTTGCACCACTCACATACTTTCATCATCCATTCACGTACTGTAATACCAAATTTGGTATATGTGGAGCTAGCGAAACGGCCGCGAGCGCGTAATCAGTGTGGCTTGTAGTCATGTTGTTACATGACACGGATGTCGTGATTATCATGTTTGAATGTGTCATTTACGCATGTCGACCGTTTGCGTCACCTAATACCGAGTTCGGTACATGTGAAGCTAGCGAAACGGCTACGAGTGCATCATGAGCGTAGCATGTAGTCATGTTGTTACATGACACGCATCTCATGATTAGCATGTTTGCACCACTCACATACTTTCATCATCCATTCACGTACTGTAATACCAAATTTGGTATATGTGGAGCTAGCGAAACGGCCGCGAGCGCGTAATCAGTGTGGCTTGTAGTCATGTTGTTACATGACACGGATGTCGTGATTATCATGTTTGAATGTGTCATTTACGCATGTCGACCGTTTGCGTCACCTAATACCGAGTTCGGTACATGTGAAGCTAGCGAAACGGCTACGAGTGCATCATGAGCGTAGCATGTAGTCATGTTGTTACATGACACGCATCTCATGATTAGCATGTTTGCACCACTCACATACTTTCATCATCCATTCACGTACTGTAATACCAAATTTGGTATATGTGGAGCTAGCGAAACGGCCGCGAGCGCGTAATCAGTGTGGCTTGTAGTCATGTTGTTACATGACACGGATGTCGTGATTATCATGTTTGAATGTGTCATTTACGCATGTCGACCGTTTGCGTCACCTAATACCGAGTTCGGTACATGTGAAGCTAGCGAAACGGCTACGAGTGCATCATGAGCGTAGCATGTAGTCATGTTGTTACATGACACGCATCTCATGATTAGCATGTTTGCACCACTCACATACTTTCATCATCCATTCACGTACTGTAAT
>WOVY01009536.1:600000-760747 GCA_013436015.1 Rhipicephalus annulatus
ATCAGGATGAAGAAATGGACATGTGCCGGGAACGTAGCGCGTAGGCCGGATAACCGCTAGTCAACAAGGATATTTGACTGGATTCTGAGGGAAGGCAAGTGGGTGAGGAGAAACAGAAAGTTAGGCGGGCAGATGAGAGTAACAAACATGAGAAGTTCGTGGGTATAAAGTGGCAGCAGCAAGCACAGGACCGAATTCATTGGCAGAACATGGGAGAGGCATTTGTCCTCCAGTGGGCGTGGTCATCCTGATGATGAAGGTGATAATAAATACACCTGTATTTATCTTGGAGCATTATTGTCCACCTTTAAATTCATATTGATTTTTTCAATAGCCAAAATATGGGCTCCTTTTGTCTACAACGATGGCTCTCAATCCGACAGAAAGCTCTAAAGTTTAGAGCCACGTGTCACTGGAGAAATGTCATTGAATAGGCATTTATGGTCTTACTGATGGGGGCCGCTGTTGATGAGCAAACGGTATAAAATAATTCGAATTAGCGAAATCGAATCAAGTAAGTATCAGCTTTGTAAAACTAACTAAAACAGAAAGAGAGAAGGTAAATGACTTGCAGTCTTCCAGATAAATGTGGCGCGAATTTTCTTTACCTTGCATAATCACAATGCATTTGCTTTTACTAAATATGCAAACTTTCTCATAAATGATTCAATATTTCAAACTTGGTGCTAATCCTATTCGTTATTTATGTGACAAATACAATGATGTAATATTATAAGAAACGAGCTCATTCTAGCATCAGCCAAAAATATTTGTCAGATTCATCCCAACGACTATATTTCGAGCGTCCAGAAATCCTCAATACTATTATCTCATCTAAATCTCATTGAACGAGTATTCATTTTACCCTTGAACTAGAGAACTGCCTGTCATTGTTTTGTAATCGTAACCTGAAAATAAAACAGCATCACATAACAAACGTGTGCGTTGAGAGAAGCATGTCGTTCTTATTTTGCAGATTGTAAACATAGAACCGGCGTTAGGCATTATCGAATAGAGGAGGTAACTATTTTTTTGAACTATTTAGCTGATCATTACTACGTAAGAACTTCGACAGCTAAGGTGATGTAGTCATATCTGTATCTAGCGAACATTCTCTCCTAGACTGGTTTCTTCACGATTCACCATGCATACGACCGCATATATAGCGCACGTACGAGCGTAACCTATTCCGTGAGAGATATACCGTAGCGAAAATCTCTCTGCCATACCGTTCTTGGCGATCGCCTCTACGTCCTCCTTGGAGCACACCGAAGGCATGCACAGTCCCGTCCTCGCAGTGGTCGTGAAGAATGTCCCAGCATCCTTGGCGAACTGTCGCATCACCTGCGCGAGTTGTGTATGCGAGAAGAAGAAAAAACCACAACATACGCAGTGAGTATAGCGGACACAGCGTGAACGTTATCGTCTGTTGGAGTCACCATAGTCTGTCATTTTTTTAAAAGAAGCGTGAAGTTTTTATGCCAGTATACAAGGGTTTCTTCGGGTAAATAAAAAAAATAATTGCTGACTCGCTTTCCTTGTGTTTTTTGCGTGTGTGAGTAGTATGAAAAACAACTATTAGATAACAGATTATGCAGACTTGATCAAGTTCAAACGCATATACAACATCACCGTAATATTTTTTTTCAACCTCAAACCCGTTTGCTGCATCACATTGAAATTAAAGAGCACGCAGCTATTAACTGGCATTCAACTGAGCTGCGTTCTTGTTGCTTCTCAGCCCTTTTCCTGAGAGCTATCTTCCTTCAAGTCATGCGCCAAGCAGCCAAATTGTGTACGATTCAACCGCAGGCTCTAAAATCGGAGATATTTCTCGACGCGTGCGACACCACCGTCATCCGCTATACCGTAATGCACACGAAAACCACTCTCAGAAGCAGCTAATTTTGCTGCCTGCGTGGCGCAGTATTCACCTCACGTATTGTGTGAGGAGATACCTGAGCTCGTCTCACGGCGTCCACACATAGGCGGACGTGCGTTCAAACCTTTCTTGGCGGTAGTGGAGAGCATGTTGTTTGTTGGGCTGAATGCACACCTGACGATAAGGAATCGACATAACGATATAGGAGCTCAGTGTTGAACTGTCTTTGCAGTAAACGTCTGAGACCGCATGCACCGACACCGCCAACCTCTATATTGTTGTACTTTACGTCGGGCGCAAGCGTTAATGCTCCATGGCTGGCTTTAAGCGCTCCACCGACGCAATCGCAACGCGAGCATGGCACCTCCTTGATAAACGAGGAAACACTCGAGTATAGCGGAAGTGAGGCTGACCGAGTTCTCCGGGAAGAGGGTCAAGTTGACGGCTGCGAAGTGCTTGTTGACGAAGCGGGGCTTGGGCGGCAGCGGCGGCCTCGATTTCACCATGCAGTACTGGCCTCGGAACAAGAGGGCGCCGTCCTCTGAAGAAGTGTCGGGAACCGCCACGCTGAGACACTCCTCGTAGTCCCCGAAGTCGGTGAGCGATCCGTCCAGGAGGCCCGGAGCCAGCTTGCCCGACGCGTCGATCACTGCGTTTGTTGCAGGGTGAATGTGATTTAACGGCATCGTCAAGCGCTCTTCATAGTATGTGCACATTTTGTGCAGCTGCATGTCATAGTCACATCCAGACCACAGGACGACGCCGTGCATTGTAAACATGGCACCCTTAAGGGAGTTTCAAGCAGGCAAAATACCCTTTTGCTTGAATAAATTTGTGGAAGTTAAGGTGTAAGAGGGTTTTCGTTCCCCAAATAGTACCTAAGGGGAAATGGTCAATCTAAAACACCCTTCCAGAGTTAAAGTTGTTTCATGTTATCGAGATCATAACTGGGACTAGCTTATTAATAAGTGTCTAGATCTCCAGCGAGTCGTACAGTGGAAATCGATGATATGCGATGCACGAATGAGAGAGGTTGATATGCCACTCTAAACTAAACACAATGTTACGAGGTGAACATAAATTAAACCATACATGACTTCCATGTCACGATTATCAAGTTTGAACGTGTTGTTTACGTTAGTCGTTCATGCACGTCACGTGATACCAAGTTTGGTATACTGGGAGCTAGCCAAATGGCCGCAAGCACGCTATTAGCGTAGCATGTAGTCATATTTTACATGACACGTATGTCATGATTATCATGTTTGGACGTGTCATTTACCTCCATCGCCCGTTCGCGTCCCCTAATATCAAATTTGGTATACTTGATAGCTAGCGAAACGGCTTTGAGCGCGTTATGAACGTGGCATGTAATCACGCTCTCACATGGCACGCATCTCATGATTATCATGTTCGCACCAGTCATATACCGCCGTCATCCATTCACGTCCAGTATAATCGCAAATTTGGCATATGGGAAGCTAGCGAAACGACTGCGAGCGTACCATGAGCATGGTGTGTAGTTATAACTTACATGACATGAATGTCATGATTTCCACGTTAGAGTTTGTCACTTATCTTCACCATGCAGTCATGTCACACCGTACAACTTTAGCAATATGTCATGTGAACGAAACAAGTGCAAAAGCATAAAGGCCATGAAATGTAAATCATCAAATACATGGCATAAATGCGATCATTTTCATGTTATGACTAGTCAGTTATGCTCGTCATAGTCATGGTATCCCATATCAATTTTTTATTGATACCATTATCTAAACGGCCAGGAAAGCTAAACGTTGTACGCGGCTTATAGAGAGATATATACACGTTGAACGTAGCCGAAGTTCACTAAGAAGTGCTTCGCATTTAATGTATGCCACATTTAAGGCTATCTAAATCATACAATGCGTTTGGGCCTCCACTTTTAATGTTTATTGAACGTTTATACGAAACGAAAATATCCCCACCGGCGCTAAAGAGCGGCGAAAATACTGTGCATATACATATACCAGGTGTTTAAGGTTAACCTTTATGGTTACTTTTTAAAATTCAACACTAGATACAACACGAGAACCACATTTGCAGGTCACTTATGCATACAGAAAACACAAGGTAAAATAGTAATGGTGGCTGTCAGTGGCCCAATTAAATATGATTTAATGCAAACCGAAAGTAGATGCCTGTTTTCTTTTAGCTTTCATCACGGTTAGAAGTCCTGGTTTTGACACATACGGCATTTCCGACGAGCATTCGCTCAAACGTTTACACGTTAGAACATTATAGTCATGACCCGGGTTAGTCAAGACCTTCGTTTTATTTTGATAACGCTGCACGCGTGGCACCCATGGAGGGAACATTGAAACCAACAGCCGGTAGCCCTCTTTCACATCAGGTGGTGCTACGGGTGGCTGCTCTCGGCATTTTGTGGCTCACCCGAGTGGTAGCCTCTCGCCACCACTTCCCTGCATTCGTTTTCACCAGACGTCTTTGTACACTGTGGAGGAACTGTCCCTGCGCACGCCTCACTGCATTGCACTTGCAGCCTCGCGAATGTTCTACACGCGTCGGTTAGCGGCAAATAAAGCCAAAGTATATGTTTTCGGTGACTAATATTTGAGATGTTGTAGGATCAAAATATGCTTTTCCTCATTTCATGAACTTCTAGGTTTTAACGATACACTTCGAGCGTGGTCATCACTTGGGTTAATCGAGGTTCAGCTGTATGTATGCATAAGTCACATGAATATGTCACTCATGAAAAGGGTGATTAAAAGAGTAATGCCGAATACATGCTCGCGTATCTCACTCAAAACCTCTTTCAGTCGCGACAAAGTCTGCGCTTCATTCTACTTAAAACTGCCTTGCCCTTTTTTAGTTACAGTAGTAAGCGAAATACGACTGGCAATTTCGTCGGCCAGTGTCCAGTCATTCTTTGCTATATATATATTTTGCTATATATATATATATATATATATATATATATATATATAGATATATATATATATATATAGATATATATATATATATATATATATATATATATATATATATATATATATATATATATATATATATATATATATATATATATAGAAGTGTATACCTAAGGGCTCGTTTTTCGTGTTTTAACACAATAATAATGAGATCTAACAGACAGTAATGCCAAGGAATGTACAGGGGCTCTAACCACTATGCTCTAACCACTGAGCTATCCCAGCGGCCCTCCCTCCATCCACTTTTTGGGGTATAAGAGGGACAATTAATCAGCTGCCCGCTCATAATAAGTTCACGTGCTACGTGACGCCAAACATGCGCATAAGAGTATTTTCACACTCGTGGTTTGGCTTATAGATGGTGCTGACTGTCACTCCTACTTCTAAATTCACATATAAACCCAAAAAAGTGGATGGAGGGAGGGCCGCTGTGATAGCTCAGTGGTTAGAGCATCGAACGCGTTATTCTAAGGTCGTAGGTTCGATTCCTGCTCACGGCTGGTTATTTTTTCATCCACTTTTCTTTCTTCTTTCTTCTTATTTACATTCCTTTGGTTCTAAGAACTTCCCCTGTACATTCCTTGGCATTACTGTCTGTTAGATCTCATTATATATATATATATATATATATATATATATATATATATATATATATATATATATATATATATATATATATATATATATATATATATATATATTAATATATATATAAAGAAACAGGTGTACACTTAAGGGCTCGTTTTTCCGTGTAGTTTCACACAATATTAATGAGATATAGAAGACAGTAATGCCAATGAAAGTATAGGGAAAGATATTAGACCGAATTGTAATGCAGGTATGAAGAAAACTAAGTGAAAAGATAGCTTGCCGTGGGCAGGTTCGGTTCGTTCGAAGGTCGCAGATTGGGATCCTTCCTTCCTCTCTCTCTCTCTCTCTCTCTCTCTATATATATATATATATATATATATATATATATATATATATCCTCTCCTGACGAAGGGAGGACCCCTCCCGGAACTGTTGTGAATTAAATATATTTATCCTTATTGACAACGCTCTCGTTGTGCCACATCCCATACCTTCACGATGACTAACTGGCCCATTGAATTATCACTCCGCCTACATATATATATATATATGTGTGTGTGTGTGTGTGTGTGTGTGTGTGTGTGTGTGTGTGTGTGTGTGATTCAAAAAAGTAATTTTGTGGGTTCGGTGCAAATATAATCGGGAGAAAAGGAGCACACTTACGAAATTTTTATAGTTGTTTACTCAACGTTTCGGCCGTGCCACGGCCGAAACGTAAAGTAAACAACTATCAAATTTTCGTAGATGTGTTCCTTTATTCCTAATCATATATTGTTACGCATGCCTTGGAAGAAAAAGAAGATGGGTGAACATGCTGACGGCCCCAAGAGCTGGAGGAAGAAAGAAGACGACGAGACTGCGATCATCATCAGCCTGTTGGCCGCTCCGGCGCTTCTCTTCGCGACCAAAATAAACGGCCCCCTTCAATCGTATACGTCCTGGTCCTCCTTGTGCGTAACAGATTGGTGGAAGCGTGCTGGGTAAGACAAGCCCAACGACGGGAGCTTCACTACCTGGACTACGCCGCAGCCGCCGCCTTGCCGGACTCCCGCCTGCACCGATCGTAATGGCCCAAGATCACCCATCTAACGCTTCAAGGTCAACTCCAATGGGTTCCGTGCCCTACTACCGAGTCCCGCCAACCTTTGGAGGAAAATCGGGAGAGGATGTCGACGCGTGGCTCGTCCAGTACAAGCGAGTCAGCAAGTCCAACGGCTGGGATGCCGCCGCTCAGCTAAGCAATGCGGTCTTCTGCCTTACGGATACTGCGCTCGTGTGGTACGAAAACCACGAGGACACACTGACGACGTGGGACGTTTTTGTTGCAGAGCTGAAAGCGTGTTTCGGCGACTCGAGCGTCAAAAGGAAGCGGGCAGAGCAGACATTGTCTCAACGCGCGCAGCTTCCAGGTGAGACATGTACCACGTATATAGAGGATGTGCTGAAGCTCTGCAAGGTGGTCAATGATCAGATGTCAGAAGACGACAAAGTAGGGCATTTGCTGAAAGGCATAGCTGAAGATGTATATAATTTTCTAATCGGAAAAGAGCACCTGAGCTCGGTGTCCGACGTGATTCGGCATTGCCGAACTTTCGAACAGCTGAAAATGCGCAGGATTGCTCCAAAGTTCGGCCGGCTTACAAATGTTACAACGGTTGCCAGCATCGACACGAGCACCTGCCCAGACCTGTCCTCGACGATTCGAGAGATTGTTCGCGAAGAACTTTTTCGCTATAGAGAACAGACGCATTCAGCAGTTGATCACCATTCTGTAAACGACCAACATTCGGTATATGTGCCACGTGAGGCTGTGACTGCGCCGCCGCCTTCTACGACCCCTTGGCAATCGATGGTTAGTGCAGCAGCTGTTGAGTACAGCGCACCCCCACAGCCAAGGAGAGCACTACGGTTGCCAGCTCCTCGCCATGACCGACGCCCCCAGCGTCCGCCTTCTTCACGACGCCCAGTCTATCCCTATGATATACGGAACGAACCGACCCACTCCGCCAGAGAAGACGATGTTCGATTCATCGACGAACAAAGAGAGTTTCGGCCTCTCCCAGTTTGCTACTCCTGTGGTGTACCAGGACATATTTCGCGATTTTGCAACCGTCGACGTGTAGCCCCACGGTATGGCTACCCACCAAACTTTGCACGGCCTTCCGAACGACTTCGCGATGACCCGCGAGCAACGTGCTATGGCCCACCACAACACTTCACACGATCGTCTGATCGACCGTACGATGACCCTAATGCAACACACCTGCTGCCTCGCGACGACTACTGGACACGCAGCTTCCGGAACCACTCCCCTACATCTGACAGGAGCTTGACGCCTCCACCGCCTCGTGTTCCCCGTTCTCCTTCACCACGGCGCCGCAACACGTCTCCTCTGCCACAGGAAAACTAGCAAGCGCGGCCGATGGAGGTGAGGTCGCCGGAGACGTGCTAACATCAGAAATACCTCCTGTGTTGATGCTCAAGAACAAAGTACGTGTTTTTGTTGACGGTGTGCCTGTGATGGCTTTGGTGGATACGGGGGCAACCATTTCGGTCATGAGTGCGTGTTTTAAAGATACCTTGGGGCGGAAAGTATTATTTAGGTGGAATCAAGCTGCGAAGTTTTGCGGAGTGAGTGGGGAGGCACTGCATCCTGTTGGTGTGTGTCAAGCTAACGTATTTCTCGGAGGCCGTGTTATCCCAACAGAGTTCGTGATTATTCCGCAGGCGACACATGATGTTATTTTGGGTATGGACTTTTGAGGGAGTGTGGTGCGACTGTCGACTGCCGCACAGGGACAATAGTCTTGAGTGATCACGTTCCGCCAGCACTCTTGGAAAACCCCGTGGATGGTGAGACGGCATTGTGTGTCTGTGGCGACACTATCATACCACCGTTATCAACCGTTCGTGTACCTGTTGGTTGCAGCGACAGCTATTCCGCCAGCTTTGATGCCAACGTAGAACCAGTGTACACCAACTGCATGAAAAAGAATGTGTTGATCCCACATTGTGTGGTGTCGATCAGACGTGGACGCGCTGGTTTATGGACTGTCAATTGCTCTACAGAACCCGTGATGTTACCAGATGGTCTAAAGTTAGCCGTCGTGAGTGGACAACACGAGGCCTTGCTGGTGACCGAGCTTAGAGATGCGCCGGAAGAGCATCATAGTCACAATTTCGAATCGGCTCTTCTGCCAATGGTGAATAAGTCGCTGAGCACAAGTGAACGCCGAACATTGGTCAATGTACTTTCGAAGCACGTCTCTGCATTCGACTTTGCGCAGAAAGACAAAGCGCCCCTAATCCCTGCTTCTCGAACATGTCACACTATCAACACGGGTTTGGCCAATCCGATTAGACAAAAGCCATACCGTGTTTCGCCATCCGAGCGGCGGATTATTAATGAGCAGGTGAACGAAATGATTGAAAACGGTATCATTCAAGAGTCAGTAAGTCCATGGGCAGCTCCAGTAATTCTCGTTAAAAAGAAAGACGGATCCTGGAGATTTTGCGTCGATTATCGCCGATTGAATGCTGTAACAAAAAAAGACGTGTACCCACTTCCACGTATTGATGATGCCATAGACTGTCTGCATTCGGCCTCTTACTTTTCCTCTGTAGACTTAAGATCGGGCTACTGGCAAATTCCCATGCATCCTGAAGATAAAGAAAAGACAGCCTTTGTAACACCTGACGGCCTTTTTGAATTCAACGTGATGCCATTTGGACTGTGCAACGCGCCGGCGACGTTCGAGCGATTTATGGACACTGTTCTTCGTGGCTTGAAGTGGAGCATTTGCATGTGCTATCTCGACGACGTCGTCATCTTTGGCCGCACCTTCAGCGAACACAATTCACGTCTTGATACTGTACTGGCTTGCATAAGAAACGCTGGCCTTGTTCTTAACTCAAAGAAATGCCACTTCGGAGACCGACAAACCCTTGTTCTCGGGCACCTAGTCGATCAGGAGGGCATCCGTCCAGATCCCCAAAAGACAGCAGCCGTTGAAGCATTCAATGTGCCGCGCTCTGTGAAGGAGCTCCGCAGTTTTTTGGGGCTTTGCTCCTATTTTCGCCGCTTTATACCCAAATTTGCCGATGTCGCGTATCCGCTGACATGTTTGCTACGGAAGAATACTCCCTTCGAGTGGACTCCGGAGTGCGACTCCTCTTTTCGTCAACTGAAGTTCCTCCTGACGTCGCGGCCTGTTCTTCAACACTTCAACCCATCAGCTCCAACCGAACTGCACACAGATGCCAGCGGCATAGGAATTGGTGCCGTCCTAGTCCAACGCTATGGTAACCGCGAGCACGTGATTGCATACGCAAGTCGCTCCTTGAGTAGGCCCGAACAGAATTACACTGTAACAGAACAAGAATGCCTCGCGGTAGTATTTGCGATTCAGCGGTTTCGGTCTTACTTATACGGACGCCCTTTTACAGTTGTCACCGACCACCACTCATTGTGTTGGCTCGTCAACCTTCGGGATCCTTGCGGCCGTCTAGCGCGCTGGGCACTTCGGCTCCAAGAGTATAACTTCATAGTCTCGTACAAAAGTGGTCGACGACACGCCGACGCAGATTGCCTTTCGCGCATGCCACTGAGCACTACAGAGTGTGACGCCGATGACCTCGATCACCTCGTAGCTTCTGTGTCACCGAAGTTTCCCGACCTCAGTACTTTCAAAGATGAACAGCGAAAGGACACCAGGCTATCATCGCTTTGCACAGCTCCTACGGCATGCCATTTCTGTGTACGCAACGGACTCCTATATAAGAAGAACTTTTCCAGCACTGGTGCACGTTTCCTCCTGGTAGTGCCAGAAACCCTTCGGACAGCGATTTTAGGTGTGATGCACGATGATCCTACGTCCGGACATTTAGGTTCTGCGCGGACGCTTTACCGTGCTAAGGAACGCTTTTATTGGCCAGGAATGCGACAGTCAGTCGAGGCGTATGTGGCCAGCTGCACACAGTGTCAACGCCACAAACACCCGTCTACTGCTCCGGCTGGTTTTCTACAGCCCTTGCCACCTCCAAGCACACCTTTCCAACAGGTGGGCATTGACCTCATGGGCCCTTTTCCAAAGTCGGCTAAGGGCAATCGCTGGATAATTGTATGTGTCGATTACCTCACGCGCTACTGCGAGACGGCGGCCATACCAACCGCAACTGCCAGCGACGTCTCTGTGTTCCTGCTGCAGCACGTTATCCTCCGACATGGCCCACCTCAGGTGATCATCAGTGATCGTGGGCGACAATTTACGGCAGACGTAGTAGAAGAGCTGCTTCGATTGAGTGAGTCCCGCCTTCGTCACTCGTCGCCATACCATCCGCAAACAAATGGGCTCACGGAGCGTACCAACCGAACAATTGTAAACATGCTCTCTATGTATGTGGCATCCGACCACAAGAACTGGGATGACGTGTTACCATTTATAACGTACGCGTTCAATACCGCTAAGCACGAGACAACAGGCTATAGCCCCTTTTTCTTGATGTACGCACGACCGCCACGGTACACACTCGACACAGTTTTGCCATTCTCGGCGCACGAGAACCTCTCAGTCACCAAAATCCTCTGCCTTGCAGAAGAAGCGCGTCATATTGCTCGTCTACGCACTTTGGCATCACAGGAAAAATCGAAGGTACGCTATGACGTCCGCCACCGGCCTGTAACTTACCACCCAGGCGACTTAGTGTGGCTGTGGACTCCGGTACGAAGACGCGGGTTATGCCAAAAGTTCTTGGCCACATACGACGGACCGTTTGTCGTTCTCGACAAAATCACGGAAGTCACATACACAATAGCTCGCCTCACGAGAAGTGGTAGAAGAGCCGCTAAAACCCAAGTAGTCCATGTCGCTCGACTAAAGTTGTACACACCAAGGTGAATCGGTTACCTCGCCCGGCGGGCTTCGTCTGCGAGGGGAGGAATGTTACGCATGCCTTGGAAGAAAAAGAAGATGGGTGAACATGCTGACGGCCCCAAGAGCTGGAGGAAGAAAGAAGACGACGAGACTGCGATCATCATCAGCCTGTTGGCCGCTCCGGCGCTTCTCTTCGCGACCAAAATAAACGGCCCCCTTCAATCGTATACGTCCTGGTCCTCCTTGTGCGTAACAATATATATATATATATATATATATATATATATATATATATATATATATATATATATATATATATATATATATATATATATATATATATATATATATATATGGGTTGCCCTGTCACACTTGTGTTTACAGCGAGAGCATTTCCGACTTCAGAAAATACAAGTATAACCCTATATAACGTTGTCTGCTGAAGGTACGACTCGAAGTGCGAATAAAAGAAAGTTTAATGACCGAATAAAGGTGAACGGTATGTTTTCTTGTAGACAAAATGGAAAACTTTCTTCGCTGGTATTGTACACCGAAGCACTCCTCAAGTCACTTGCTACCAAACGTGCAACCGCATCATGTTCTTTTATATGACAGATATATTTGGCCAACAACGCACCCACAGGCGAATATAATAGTACGCTAGTGCTTAAAATCAACGCACGTATTAGAGCCGGTGTGTCACACTCACTTTTCATGACCTCCTTGTCCAAGTTTCCGAGCCGTCGAAGTACTCCTATGAAGGCAGACGTGCAGGGCGCCGACAAACCACCGTTTTCCTGGCCCATCCTTAGCACCTCGGGCAGGGCTTTCTTCAGGGCTCCCTGGACGACCTGCCGCATAGAGGACTCCATGTCCTTCCACTTTGAGACCAGTTCGTCTTCGTCGTAGCTGATCGTCGCCCGAACGGTGCACGGCCACAACGTTGCCAATGCGAGCACGACAGGCAGCGCTAACTCAACGCTGAAACACCGCATCTTCCAGGCTCTGTCCAGTAGAGGCTGCGCGAAGTTTCTCTGCAAGCTAGTCGCTGTAGGCGTGTTTTCCTTTCCTTATCATTTACTTCAACCAGGTTTCGGCTTACACGCACGCTTATAACGAACGCGTTTTTTTTTTCGTGCTATTGCCCTCTAAGTTTTTCTCAAGACGTGTCCGCTCGACATTAGCTCTTCTCCAGCTCAGAACGTAGCTCACACGAAACAGTTGGATGACCCTACAGTTGAGTCTTTACAGCCGCTGGAAGGCGAAGCGCCGCTGCACGTGCTCTCCGACTGCCTGCAAAATGCCTTAATTTGCAAGTCGAGACATCGAAAGGAGTGCCATACCTTTCCGCTAACAGAACGGAGGAGGACAGGTGATGAATAAAAAGAAAGAAATAACAGTCCCAGCTCCCTGCGTGAGAGAGGAGGACGCCCGAAAATTGGGCTCAAAGCGGGCGCGGGTGGTCCTTTCGACGGCTCCTTCTCGAATCGTCACGGGGCGCAAGGCATGCGTGCAAAGACAAAAAAAAAGCCCGTCAGTGTTTGCTCAAAGATGCAGGAGAGGGCACTTTGGATCATCGGAGCAAGGGCCGTGCGGCCCGCTGATTCAGAGAGGAGCAAACATGGGTACCTTGTTTTTTTTTCTTTTTTTGGTGTGGGTGTGGGGAGGGCATCAATATTGCGAGGCGTGGATGTTTACAAACGAAAGAATACGGAGCAAAACGAGAAAAATGGCGGTCATCCACTTGGTTCGCCAGAGTGCGCGTGTAATGCAAACTGCAAGTATGGGTGAATGACGAAGATATAAGATAGCGCTTAGATAGACAGGTGAAAGCTGAAGTGCCAGCCGAGTACAATTTTCCCCATCGAAAGTGGGTGAAACGAGGTGCCCTAATAATTCCTGAAGGGCGCCGCTACCTTGAGAAAGGCGCCCCGCCACGGTGGTTTAGTGGCTAAGGTACTCGGATGCTGACCCGTAGGTCGCGGGATCAAAACCCGGCTGTGGCGACTGTATTTTCGGTGTAGGCGGAAATGTTGTAAATCCGTGTGTTCAGATTTGGATGCACGGTAAAGAACTCCAGGTGGTCGAAACTTCCGGTGCCCTCCACTACGGCGTCTGTCATAATCATATGGTGGTTTTGGGACGTTAAACCCTCCATATCAATCAATCATCAACCTTGTGAAGGGCTAATGTGGCTAATAGTGACAGATGAGAGGCTGATGAAAAGGTTTATTGAGAGGCCTATCAACCACGCAGACCGCGGGATCAAATCCTGACTGTGGTGGCTGCATTATTGATGGAGGCGAAACAGTGGTGGGCCCGTGTTCTCAGATTCCAGTGCACGTTAAAGAACCCAAGGTAGTCGAAATTCCGGAGCTCTACACTACAAAGTCTTTCGTAATGATATGGTGGTTTTGGGACGTCAAACCCCACATACCAATCAATCAAGAGGTCCATTGAAAAGGCTTCCCTGCCGCTGAGAGTGAGAGGCTGTGCGTGAATCATCTTCAAGGAAAGTAAAAAGCGAGAAATCAAGAGGAGGTGATCATAAAAAAAGAAGAAAAAAAAACAAGGAAACAAAAAGAAATTGAGGGAGGGCCGACGCGGAAAGCCACGAGTGACAAATGCGAACCTCGAAAGAGCGTGCGCTTCTGCAAAGAGGAAGCACTTGCTCAACTGCAAACGCAGCAGCCACTTAACCACCAGACCACGGCATTGCACGAGACACTGGGGACGTGAGATTCGCATGTGCCACGCTAAGGTGACGAGGTAAAAATGGGCTGCTTCGTAAGCTGCGGCTAATCGCACCCAACGAACTCACTGACGTTCGTCCGGGTGTCGTTCTCGTCGCGCTCTGTCTGCGTGTTGATGGTCAGAATGAACGCACTACATTTGCCACGGTTGGCCCCGGCGCCCTAATATGAAAATGTGATTAGCTGCGTGCGAATAAGGCCGAGTAAAAAGAGAGAGAGAGGTTGAAAAAAATAAGAGACGCAACTTCTGCAGCCCCATAGTTGGCAGCACGGCTCAGCGCCTGTAGGGGAATGGGGGAACAGCACTAAAGCTGTAAAAAATAGAGAAGAGAAACCATGCGCATATACGACAGAGAGAGGGGGTGCGGTACAGGTGATATTTACGTCAGTGTTAATCGCAAGATCTGTGCGTGTGCAATACACTGTTTGCAGTGACGAAGAGATTAGTGGCAGTTCACGACGCTATCTTAACCAACAAATTCATTAAACCTCTGTATCTATTAAAAGAGTATTTATTGGGCAGTAATTCAAGTTTTGTACTTCGAATTCAAATCCATGTCTTCATAAACCAAAGCAGAAAAACGCTGTTGAGCTACAAAGTGGCTTTTCGGTTCATACCTTTCTTACAGTGAGTTCATGTTTCGCTTTCCCGGATGTTCCCTTGGTCTTCAGGTGAGCTGCCATAGTTTTCCTCGCAACGAAACGCAGCATGCAAGCTCATAAAATAACATTGTTACATCTTATTTACTCATGACTACATTATGCACCTTCACGTTGATGCCGTTCCATCGTCATCACCAAAGCGGAAACTCACTATACAAAAGCTATTGCCCATGCCAAAGGAAACGAAGAACTGCCTAGCCTATTGAAAAAAACAGCGTTTGCAGTGTCTATCAGTGCGTTTCGGCGCGCTTGATGACACTGGAAACGCTGCACAGTGTGTCGCAGTGTACTAAAGCGCGCTTGTGGGCACTGGGACACACTGTACAGCGTAGCGCAGTGTCTTGAAGCACGCTGAGAGGCACTGGTCATGCTGTATACACTGCAGTTTATACAGCACACTGAAAACATTAGCGGTACATTGGAAGAACTTTAGGTGCGATCGGCGCACTTTCTTTAAGACTTCATAGTTATTCGCGAGATGTCGAGCATAAACTTTTCCGAACATGATGGTGTTCTCATCTATCTGAAGTTGAAGTTGAAGTTGAAGTTGAAATTTATTTCACCACAACGATACACCGTGATTTACACAAACAAGAAACAATTGTGGCATGGAAAGTAGGAAAAAAGCTGCGCTATTGCAGCTTGACTAGCCCCACCTCCCATTTGTACAAGGCAACAGAAACAATGGCACACCAAACTCCATACGGTGCTCACGTATGATTGAAAGAAAAAAGAAAAGAAAATAACATTCTAGTGGTAGTTTATGAAGTACAGAATAGATGCACACATGGGTGTTTACAAACAAACAATTATTGGGGAAAAGGCAACCAAAATAAGACGCTATAACAGAAAAGGGTACACTTAAAATTTCATGCATTTACAAGTACTGGGTGCAATTTTTCTGGGTTTATAGCTCCTTATACAAACAGGTTTAATATATCACTACTTGAAAGGAGACGCAATTGCTGTTCTGTGAGCTTGAACGTATTTAGTATATGGGGAACAGAGTGCCTTAGCATTTGGAGTCCGTAATTTGTTCGTGGTCGGGGGATGTGCCAGTGTTCAGAACTCCGCATCGGACGCAACAAAATTTTCGGCTGTAAATGGTCTAAGCCTCTCAGGTTTGTGCAATTCTTTCGAATTTCAGACCTCAAAGACAACAACAAGTTATGTTCATATGCAACACAAAATTTTAAAACTTTAAACTTGACAAACAAATGGGATGTGTGTTCTCTGTAACCTATATTTGCAACAGCCCGTAAAGCGCTTTTTTGAAGTGTATACAACTTTTGTTTTGATGTTTCAGTTCCAGAAGCCCATACCAACTGACAATAGCGTAGATGAGAACAAAAAAGCGTATTGAAGATAAGAAGTTTCTGGGGGAGCGGTAGAAACGACTGACACCTTCTCAGCGCGCCAAGGGCTTTTCTTAGCTTAATACACAATTGTTCAGTATGAGAATTCCAGAACATATGTTGATGAAAGATGACGCCCAAAGTTTTGACAGTCTCTGAAAGTTCGATATTGAAATTATTTAGCATCAGTTTTTGTGTGTACGTACATGTCATTCCTTTCGCACGGAAAAGAACGGCCTTGGTTTTAGAGCTGTTGATCTGTAATGAATTTTGGCAGGACCATTTCGAAAAATTGACTAACGTTTTATTAGCTGCTTTTATCAAATCGTCTATATTTGTTCCCGTAAAGAATAAGCTTGTATCATCTGCATAAATAATGTAAGTTATTGAGTGATCCACATTTACAATATCATTGATATAAAGGTTAAATAGAAGAGGTCCTAATATGCTTCCCTGTGGTACACCGTGTTTGATTTTTTGGGGCATAGATGTTTGCCTATCTATAGACACACACTGGTACGGATCACTAAGGTAGCTTTCTATTAAATCGAGCGCGATGCCTTTAATCCCGTAATAAAACAATTTTTCTAACAAGGTTTGGTGATCAATTCAGTCGAACGCCTTCGAAAAGTCTATGAATACGCCTAATGTTAGCTTTCTTGCTTCAATGTTGCCCAGTATCAACTCTTTTTGATGCAACAGCGCTGTCTCCGTCGATACGCCAGACCTGAACCCATATTCTGCTGTTGTAATCACAGAATGCGAGTCCAAAAATTTATACATTCTAGTGAAAATGATTTTTTCTAGAGCCTTTGAAAATATAGGTAATACCGATATTGGCCGGTAATTACTCATTTCATTTTTGTCACCACCTTTATAAATCACTGCAACTTTGGCATTTTTCATCCGCTTAGTGAACATGCCTGTGCTTAAAACAATATTATAAATATGCGTCAGGCAGGGTGATAATAAATCAATAGCAAAGATAACCGGTTCCATTTTTATGCCGTCAATGTCCTCACTTTTGCTTTTTTTAAGTTTCATGAAAACGTTGTTTACCTCAGTTTGCTCCGTAGGGTCAATAAATATTGAGGGGGCTATAGGTGTTGGCATGTAACTTAATGCATTTCTGTCGTAAGTACTTTCTGACAAAGAAGTAAAGTACCCATTGAATTTATTGGCTAATGCTTTTCCTTTAAATATATGATTATCAATTGTAATTTCGTCGACACCAGGCGTCCTAATACTTGAAAATATAATTGTGTTTAGTTTTTTCCACATTTGCTTGACATTTACAATACCGTTAAAAATAGTATGGTAATAGTCGCGTTTGGCTTGCCTTAAAGTTTTTGAAAGACTGTTTCTGTAGGCCCTAAACGCTTTCAGTGCATTCAAATCGCGATTTTTCAAGAACACCTGGTACAGTCTGTTTTTCGTACGTATCATTTTCAATATACTTAACGTTACCCAAGGCTTACGTGCGCGGTTTGGCTTAGTTATTTCTTTGTACGGAAAGTGTTTTTTATATACCGAAGAAAAAATTTCTATGAAATGGTCATATGCAGTATCAGCCGTAGAGCACGCAAAAACTGCGTTCCAGCTTGTTCTGGCGAGTTCTTCTCGGAACTGCGACAGTGTAACCGCGTTGATGTCTTGATATATTATATTTACAGTGAAATTTTTTGCCGTATTATACGTATCAGTTACTAAATAGATAGGCAGGTGGTCGCTAAGTGTCACACTAATGGTACCAGAAAATAGGTCATTAATTGCTAGGTTAGTAATAAAAAGCACACTGCTGCACACTACTGCTGCACATATGTAGCGTTCGTTTCAGTTAGGCAGTGGATGTATGTGCGAGTGCGCTAAAGCAATCATACGTCGAGTGCGCGTGTCAGGCGCGCCGCCAGGATTTTGCTGGGGAGGGAGGTTACAACGACAATTGCGTTTTTTAAAGAGGCAGAGAGGCACAGAACTTAAGCGTCATGACGATCGTTATAGCGCGCGAACAAATCGCGCTATAACGAGCTTTAACGATCGTCATGCCATACCAACTAGCCCAAGCTGCCACACTTCTAAGTTATGAGGCGTGTTATTACTATGCTTACTTTTTTTTTTTGAGGGGGGGCAAGAATTTGGGGGGAAAAGACCCTAGCCCATCCACGCATTCCCCCCCCTCTCGTGCGGGTGCGCTTTCCTTGAAGTTTGAACGAGTTTCGTCGACGTATTTCATGAACGGCATCGATAGAACTGATAATTCACAACAAAGCATGACAGTAGTATCAGTCTTATAATCACGACCAACCTACTCTAGCAGTGAGTGGTTCCGGCTCGTACCACAGAAACTTGCACGTCTCCGGCAGCAGTTATCCGCTGCAATGCCGAATCTCGGTGTTGTTAGCTTCTGATTTGTGTAGTCCAAAGTTAAAATACGACCACTCATGGGTCAGTTAGGATCGAAACTGCATTTTATCGGTTATTAGACACTTTCTAACTGAGTATCTACGATCTTCACAGCAACTGTAGTCCACGATGTACGGCCCTAAGCCTAATGGTGTTTCGGCTAGAGTGAACTGCTACAGCTGTCTTAGGCCGAACGTAAACGAGGAGGACGAAAATACCTCCAAACTATCGAGGGATGAAATATACGGTGTTCAGTGAGCAGTTCAGGTGAACGCTGTTTTCTACATAGGTATGACTAACCGCATAGGCAGTCACTACGACTGCCGGAACACATATGTCGCCTCGCTAACAAGCTTTGCGGCAAAACATGCCAGATGGGTGTGATCCAAGGCAATAAACGATTGTATCGGGCCAGTTGGTAAGTATCCATCTTGCTAGGAAGCGCAGCCACTACTACACAGAACACACAAAACAAGCGCTTATGTTGTGTGTTCTGTGTAATAGTGGCTTCGCTTCCTAGCAAGAGTGATCAAAGGCAACCCGCGAAAAATAAGCCAACAATCACCTGTTAGTTTCGCGCGAGAACGAAGAGACGAAGTACTGCGCATGTAAACGAGAAAATCAAATTATTGTTGACGTGAATTTTTTTAAGATGAGAAAAAAAATACATCCACTCACCTCATTCAGGTGCGTTGTAATGGGTAGCGTGGCAGGCTCAGCATGTGTGGTAAGTTGAGGTAGTAAGTTCGGCTCACGCATTTTTTTCTTTGTTTTTTTTTCTTTTTTTGCTGCGTGCGTGTTTCAGCCCTAATTAAATGTGCGCATGACCAAAATTACTCAAAACAATTTAAAAGCCAGATTTCAGCCGATAATGGGTGTCCTATTGTACAGCGCTAGCGTGCCTCATGCAGCGTGGCACTGTCCCAGTGTCAGCGCCACACTGGTCCAGTATTCAGGTATGGCACTGGGCCACTGCCACTGACTTTTGCGATAGCGTATTAGAGTGCGAATCAATGGGGACCATTATCAGCTACGCGCTATCGTTTCATTCTTTGAAAGCTCCATATGAATATTCAAAAACATTGTAATTTTTCTGTTTACAACGTTTTGTTCGTATTAAATGCCTCGTGTTTTTCAATGTTGTTAGGTCAGGCAATACAGACATGACATGCAGCTAGAGAATAAAACGTAGAGGATACGCAAATATGCTATTTAATGTGTTTTTATGAGATTAGGGCTGTTGTCAAGATAAACGCCGCAGCGCACCGGAGTCGCCCATCGTCTGTACACTCTTAGTCATATCCTGGCCACAATACACGCCAGTAGGCAGGAAATCAAGTCAAGTTGTGGCCGCTTAGAGTCATTTAGTTGCGCGGCTCCGTAGGCGTGTCTCACAGTAACAAGCCTGATTCGAAGTGGCGTTCAGAATAGGCGGGACAATTATTAGCCGAGATTTTAAGTCAAATTTTTCTTGGCTAGGTACGGACTGCGGTTACTCGTGACATTTCCGTAGGTTGCCTGGCCCTGACGTGGTTGCGTAAAAAAAGCATTATTTTACGCATTCGCGAGTGGTTTCTCGCAGGAAACGCGGTGGATATTAAGTGTATAGGTAGTTAGAAAACCATCAGCATCACAATCATCTATATATCTGCGAGACTAACATAAAAACCTCACTCAGCACTGGAATTGAACTCGGGACCACATGCACGTGAAGCAGATGTATTACCCATTACACCACAGTGCCACCGCATGAAGCCGAGTTTTTTTTTTTTTTGGGGGGGGGTATATATCTACCACGGGGCTTTCTGAAAACCATCCAAGCAAGCTTCAACTTTGTTTGTGCAATTTGCATTTGTTTGCGCATGCATTTGTTCAGCAAATAGTTTGTAGAGCTTTATGAACTCGAGACAGCCACGAGGAGCACTTTCGGCTCCGACTTGGGTTCGTGGTGAGCCGTTCCGCAAGAACAATTAACGTGTGTTCGTGCGTTGTTTTAGTGTTACCCCGGGAACCGCGGGTGTTTAGCTCCCCAAAATTTGCGGATACTAGTGCGACGAGGCTATATTCGTCTGTGAAAACCTACGGATGTTTCTCACACGTACGTGTGCTGTGAGCAATGTCGCTTATTTGTGTCACGAGGTACACGCGTGTCAGTGACAGCAGCCTATTGTCAGCTGTACGATGACAATGCGCTTCCACGCATAAACGTTGCATGGGTATTTTAGCGTGCCTACTCTAACATTTGCATTTCGTACGCATGAACTGCCGCGAGCTGAACGCTGGGGCAGCAGCGCTTTTTTATCATTTTGACGATTACTTACATACACATTTAGAATCGGTGCGCATTATTTCGCGATATAGAGTGGTTTTTACTCATTTTCAGTCTTTAACTGATCCTATCTATGGGGAGTGGCTACTATTACCTTTATTCAGCATCACACCACAGTTCAAGTGAATGCCAAAACACGTGCCATGGTCAAGTATGACGTACACAACTTAGCGACAGACAGGTAAGTCTCCATTCAAATAAGTAATGCTTCTCCACATCTCTTTCGCGAGCGTCCGCGTGCAGTTGGGATCAAGAAATGGTGCAGAACGAACCTCAAAATGTTTATTGTTACTGCATGCACTTGCTCTTCAGAAAATGCGGATTTTTTATAGCTGGTACTTTATCTCCACAGCAGTACACTGACTGTCTTGGTAGTGGTTCACTGTTACATGTCCATGCTGGAATATGGGAACTCTCCTTAATATTCACAAGAGTGAGCAAATGTCGGTTTCATATGCTCTCCTGCTGACTTCTGCACCTGACTTCAGACTTCTGTATACTTGATGTTCAAGTTCATCATCAAATAACGCAACCACTAATCAAACACTAACCAACCGATTTTAAATTTTGATCTTTCTCTGTCTCGCTGCCTTCCGGTTGTTTCTTTTTGCCATGTTTTTCTAAAATCAACAGTTCAACTTGTTTTGTAGAACAGGAGCATCAACATACATAGGCCAGTGTTTCAGTAAAACACGAACTTCTCAGCTTCCACTGTTCTGGCCTCTGCTTCCTTTTTAAATGCGAAGCATTTCTTAGCGAACTTCGACAAATTTGAGCCTATCTATCTATCTATCTATCTATCTATCTATCTATCTATCTATCTATCTATCTATCTATCTATCTATCTATCTCTCTCTCTCTCTCTCTCTATATATAATATATATATATATATATATATATATATATATATAAGATAAATATCTATCTATCGATAGATAGATAGATAGATAGATAGATAGATAGATAGACAGACAGACAGACAGACAGAAGACAGACAGACAGACAGACAGACAGATAGATAGATAGATAGATAGATAGATAGATAGATAGATAGATAGATAGATAGATAGATAGATAGATAGATAGATAGATAGATAGATAGATAGATAGATAGATAGATAGATAGATATAGATAGATAGATAGATAGATAGATATAGATAGATAGATAGATAGAAGATAGATAGATAGATAGATAGATAGATAGATAGATAGATAGATAGATAGATAGATAGATAGGAGCAAGAAGGGCGACCCCTACAATGAAGTACACTCTGCGATTGATGCTATAGTAAATGAAAACATTGTCCTTACTCTTCACATAATGAGAGTGTTAGGAATGCTCATCCAGCATAACACTTAAAACGCAGAAGCTATAAAAACTACAGGCCGCAGTACAACAAACCACAAGACTTTAAGGAGAGTGGCAACTAAAAATTAAGGAATGGAGGAAACAACACCTTTCCAAAATAATTCATGATTTTGTAATCAGTAGGGTCACCTACTCGTCCCGCTCCTACTATATAAAAAAGGGAGATATAGAAAAAATGAACTGTTATAAGACAGACATATAAGCGTGCTCTGGGACTTTCTAACTACTCAAACACCGAAAAACAATTGCTTTTGGGTATCCACAACAGAGTGGAGTAATTAATCGAAGGTCACTTAACGGCCCAAAAAGAACCTAGCGGCCCATGGAAGAACCGCTACGTTCCTGGACTACGAAATTGACTGAAGCCCTGCCAGCTTCCGGCGCTTTTTGGCACAGACAAGAAACAGGCCGCCCTACCGCCGTTTCCAGTCCTCAATCAGTTCCTCACCTGGAAACCCAGAACAGCTATCTGCGCGCGATCGTCGTCGTGTTTTCATAAGCAGCCGCCTGTCACGGACCAGATGGCACATACCACCGCGTCGAATTCGGTCATGAACTTGCACTTTCAAATGCAGTTTAGTTTTCTGCCTCATAAAGAACGCTGCCGTTCAAGTTATGTATTCCTGTTCGCGGTGTCGTGCCCCTTTGACACCCTTGACGCCTGTCGTAGATTGCTGTTCCAGCAGTTATTTCTGTACTTAATTAATTCTCAACACACCCTTTTTTTGCTAATCCATTCTGGTGACGTGGAGGTCAACCCAGGTCCCGAAACACTTGCTGCAGCCGTTGAATCAAACGCTAGTAGAATAGCACAGTTGGAACTCGTACGAATATTATGAAAGACGAGCTGGCTGCAATTCACACAGCACATCGAACATCGAAGGTATGGTCGCCAGTATTTCCTCTCGTGTTGACACTTTAGACAAGATAATCGGTACTTCCCCATCTCCTGATGGCAGTACTGGTTCCAAAGCTACCGCAATCGTTCAGGATTTATTATGTGAAATGAAACTTATAGCGGACAAATGTGACGATTCCGAAAACCGCCTTAGACAATGTAATTTGCGTTTTTTGGAATCCCGGACATTAGGAACGAAACCTGGCCCAAGTCGGAAACAAGCGCAATATATGCATGTTTAGTTTTTAAGATATCTTTGCAGTTGCTGTATTATCATGGTTGCTATATTTATTTTAGGAATTTGGATTTGATTTTTAATATCTTTTTATTTATTTATCTGTTTGGTGTTGTTAGTGTTATTGACTTCACATTGCTGATTGTTTGCCACTGCTGTCGTGCTAAAAGGTGGCTGTGGGCCTTTGTCAAGCTGCCTCTTTTGGAGAGCAGCTTTTACCTGCAGCTGTCCTTCATAAAACTATTGATGAAAAATAAACATCATCATCATCATCATTATCATCCCGTTATTATTAAGAGTAATATTATTATTATTATTATTATTATCATTATTATTATTTCATATTATTATTATTATTATTATTATTATTATTATTATTATTATTATTATTATTATTATTATTATTATTATTATTATTATTATTATTATTATTATTATTATTATTATTATTATTATTATTATTATTATTTCTGTTCGTAGAAGCTCAAAGTATCTATCGCTCCTAAAGACATTGAAAGAGCCCATAGAATAGGCCGCCACAAGGAAGGTATGAACCGCCCAGTTATCGTCAAGCTAGGCCGTTTTAAAGACAAATCCAAAATTTTCTCCGCTGGTCCTAAACTGAAAGGCACAGACTTCGCGATCCGGGAAGACTACTCTGCATGCGTACGCCTTGCCCGCAGTAAACTTTACGAGTTTGGCCAACAAACAAAAGCTGATTTCAAAATAGGTTTTCATAAACTAAGCATAGGAGATAAAAAATATATCTACGAAGTGGTATCCGATTCCGTAATCGAACAGAAACCTTTGCAGCCACGGCTGGCTTCCAAGATTCCCGCCAGAGCGCCCTTACGTGTACCCAAAGACCACAGCCCTACTTACGATTCCGCATCAGTTTTACTTGCGAAGGTCAGAAGCTGTCTTCCCAAGAGGGCAGCTTTTGAGGCCATCTTGGAGGATAATGCCACTGACTTTGCGATACTAACTGAAACATGGCTAATTTCTTCGATTAAAGACGAAGAACTACTACAGGATAACACATCATACCACGTGTATAGACTTGATCGGAGCGGGCGTAGGGGTGGTGGTGTCCTAACCTTCGTCAAAAGGGTTTGGCCTTCCTTCCATGTTAAAACTGGCACTAATCATGAGATTCTTTGCGTAAATATATCCTTTACTTCTAGTGTAAGTATACTTATAGCGTGTTACCGACCCCCTGACTCCAATGTCTCGTTTATTTATGACCTTACTTCCGTCATGCTTGATATTTACTGTCACTTTTCTCGTGCCAATTACTTCATTTGTAGGGACTTCAATTTTCCCGACATCAACTGGAATAACCTGTCCGCACCATCCCGCTATTCCAAAGTTTTTCTACATTTCGTACTAATGTTCAATTTCACCCAAGCAGTCAATATACCGACACGTGGCAGAAATATTCTTTATTTGGTTCTATCTTCTAAGCCTGGTCTCATTCAATATATTCGTGCATAAATGGGCTAAGTGAACAGGAAACTGTTTTGTTCGACATGCGTATTCCGATTCTTCGTCGACTACCCTAGATAAAATATATTCGGGATTACGAAAAAGCAAACTTCTTTTGCATCAACACCGATCTTCAAAACTTCTACAGCCTTTTTAAGGTTTCCGCCCTGCAGAGCACAGTCGAACAAAATTGGCTACTTTACAAACATAAAATTCAAGAGCTAATTAAAAAGTATGTTAACCTCATTCGTATTCGCGGCAATTACCATCAACCATAGTATTCTAATGCCTTAAAAAAACTTTCGCAAAGGAAGAAACGTCTCTTTCGAGAGGCAAAACGCCGCACCACTGCAGCGAAGTGGTCAAAATACTTCAAGTCTTTTCATTATTACACGCGTCTTTTACGACGCTTTGAAGAGAAGTTTTATCACCATGACTTGTTAAGCATTTCAAGCGTTAACCCCAGTGAATTCTGGAATCTCTTGACCCCGAAACACAACCACACACATACAACTTCTTTGCGGAATTCCGACGGTTTGGAGGTACCGCAAGACCAACGATCTGATATCATGAATACATTTTTTCTGTTCGTTCTCACCAGTGAAAATACCTTTGATAGCCCCGATTTACCCTTTCAACATCCCTTCCAAATTCTTCCAATTAGCATTACTGCTTCGGTGATCGCTAAACTATTAGAAAAAAAAATATCGTGTGCTTCAGGACCAGATAAAATCACAGCTAAAATACCTAAAGGTACGCCAACGTGTTCCAGCAATATATTAATAATAATATTCACGCAAATGATAAAAGACAGTACGCTTCCGCATGACTAGAAGCTAAGCAGCATATCTCCAATATCTAAAGCGGGCAATTGGTCTGTTCCTTCAAAATATCGTCCAATTTCTTTACCTTTTTTACCTTGTAAGCTGCTTGAGTACATAATATACTCTAGCGTGGTAACCCATCTTGAAGACAACTCCTTCTTTTTTAAAAATCAGCATGGCTTTCGCTAAGGTTTTTTTCTGTGAAACACAACTTTTTGAGTTTCCAACGGAATTCCACTTAAACCTCGACTCTTCGTTTCAAAACGATGTCAACTTCCTCGATTTTTTAAGGCGTTCGATCGCGTTCCACATTAAGGACTTATGCTAAAACTATCCTCCCTTAATGTAGACCCGCTCATACTGTCATGGATACAAGCCTTCTTCACTAATCGATCCCAATACACAGTCATCGGAGGTCACTGTTCCTCGACTACAAATGTAATATCTGGTGTACCTCGAGGTTCTGTCCTTGGCCCTCACCTCTTTCTAATTTTTATTAATGACCTTCCCTCAAGTGTTACATCTTCGATACGTCTCTTTGCCGACGTTTGTGCCGTTTACCGCCGTATATGTGATGGCTCTCATCAACTTGTCCTCTAAAATGATTTAAATGTAATTGAAAATCGGTGTTCTTTATGGATGATGCAACTTTATATTTCTAAGTTTAAATCTATGCAAGTTTCTCGTGAGCATTCAAACCTAAATTTTACCTATTCTCTGCAGTCTAATCATCTGGCAGCAGCGGCATCGCATGAGCGTCATCTAAACCTGAATCCTCTGTTCTACGCAGCCGTCCTTGTCTGTGGCTGTTTCTTCGGTGATCATCTTCGTGGTGCTGTGCTGCCGATTAGCTCTTTTGGACAGCGCTGAGTCGCCCACGTGGGTGAATCTGCGACTGCGCAGCCTCTTAGTGCTGCGTCGCTGATATCGGCAAGTCCACCGCTGGAGATCGCTGCTATCGCGGCGACACCCTATAAACAAGCCGGCATCGACGCCCACTCTTCACTGGCAGCAGCGGCATCGCATGAGCGTCATCTAAACCTGAATCCTCTGTTCTACGCAGCCGTCCTTGTCTGTGGCTGTTTCTTCGGTGATCATCTTCGTGGTGCTGTGCTGCCGATTAGCTCTTTTGGACAGCGCTGAGTCGCCCACGTGGGTGAATCTGCGACGGCGCAGCCTCTTAGTGCTGCGTCGCTGATATCGGCAAGTCCACCGCTGGAGATCGCTGCTATCGCGGCGACACCCTATAAACAAGCCGGCATCGACGCCCACTCTTCACTGGCAGCAGCGGCATCGCATGAGCGTCATCTAAACCTGAATCCTCTGTTCTACGCAGCCGTCCTTGTCTGTGGCTGTTTCTTCGGTGATCATCTTCGTGGTGCTGTGCTGCCGATTAGCTCTTTTGGACAGCGCTGAGTCGCCCACGTGGGTGAATCTGCGACTGCGCAGCCTCTTAGTGCTGCGTCGCTGATATCGGCAAGTCCACCGCTGGAGATCGCTGCTATCGCGGCGACACCCTATAAACAAGCCGGCATCGACGCCCACTCTTCACTGGCAGCAGCGGCATCGCATGAGCGTCATCTAAACCTGAATCCTCTGTTCTACGCAGGTATTCCGACGTCAATTTTTTTCCTCTTGTTAATTTTTCACTGCTGCTGCTGCTGCTGCCATCAAGTGTATCTTTTTTTTTTTTTTTTTTCTTCCTAAGTGTGTTTCTTACTTGTACCATGCCGACGAATGCAGAACTGTCAAAACAAGTTGAGGCGTTGGAAGACAGGCTTAACAATATAGCTAAAGGTACAAGTGAGCTCATCTTTGGTAAGATCCTGCTGAGGATGAGGGAATCTGGGATCGACGTTGTTGAACTTAAGAGAGAAGTTGACTCGCTGAGTTCCAGTGTTGATCTCTCTCTAGCACAATCCTGCCGATACCTGGGTGCTTTCATCAACAGCAAACTAATATGGACTGACCATATCGCACAGCTTACTGCCGATGCATCCAAAACATTTGGTTTCATCAGAAGATCTCTGTCCTGCTCACCGGCCTCAGTTCGTAAGCTCGCCTGCGAGACCTATGTCCGTAGTAAACTCAAGTATGCCTCTCCAAATTCACGCCAATCTTATTTGACACCCTTGAAGTCATTCGAAATCGCGCGGCTCGTTTTATAACCTCCCAATACGATTTCCTCACAAGTGTTACTACTATAAAATCACCACGGTCTCTCACATCTCTGGATCTTAGACGAAAAGTAGCACGCTTTTGTTTATTTTACAAACTGTATTTCAATTATTCTTACTTACATGGTTCCCTGCTTCTCCCGGCTATTCGAAGTTCGCGCAGTCTCTTCAATTCTTTGAGCGCCCAAAATTGAAAAGGTTCAACCAACGCTTTTCACAAATCTTTCCCCCGTTAACAATTGAGGACTGGAATCGGCGTCCAAATTCAATAGCCAACGAACGTTATACTCAGAAGTTTAAAACCCACTCGAAACTCATTTTACAACCGCAACGTCGTAGTTTCTGTGTAGCCAGTTGCCTTTCTCTCATTTTTATGCCACTTTTAATCATGCTATTATTTGTATAACGAGTTCTGCTGTTAATATTGTCCTGTAATTCTAATTCTCGAATTGTAGCCAACTTTATGTTCTTGGTCTGTAATTGCTTTGTGTATCCTTGTTCGACCCTTCACTCATTATAAAATACCCAGTCAGGGGCCCTTTAGGGAAATTAATCATGATGATGATGATGCTGATGATAATGATAAACACTTTCACGCACCAAGGCAGTCTTGCAGATACTCAGACGTCTCGGGCGACGCACTAGTTGCACACTCAACGACAGGATTATCTTACCAGCGGCAACTCGTGCGAACCTTAAATTTAAACCCCTGCCCAAAAACATGCTAGCAGGAATACATGATGAAAGGAGAAACGTAAGTACAGAAGAGCTCGCGCAAATCTTTCAGGATAACGGAAACGTACTTAATGTCGACGCTGCCCAACAGGCGAGACACCATTACACCGAATGCGTGGTGACCGGCCATGGGCCACCTATTACTGCAGCCACGGCAAAAACAACCTCTGCCTTGGAGGCAGAAGAAGCTGCCATCGCACTGACCATCTCTGTTAAGGCAAATAATTACATCTTGTCTGATTCTGAAAGGGCCCTCATGAACTATATGATCGGCTGTGTTGATCCAATCGTGGCCAACATCCTCAAAAATAACCAACGAAGCGATAAGCTAGACCTTGTATGGGTGCCCCCTTATGCGGGGAATCCAGGGAATGAGGTGACTGACCTTGTAGTCCGAGGTTTAATCAAGCGGGAGGAAAAATCTTCCGTTCTGGACTTCCTGCAGGAAGAGATCACCACATATAACAAAATTACCGCTTATTACAGAGAGAACCACAAAGCATACGCGGCCCCACATACTAACCTCACAAGGGCACAGTCTAAGATCTGGAGGCCAATTCAACAAACTCTTTTCGGAGCCCTCATTGCCCTCTAAAGTTTATCCAGAAGACATTCGACCACACTGCCAACATCGTGACTGATAGAGAGCTACCCATAATCACATTCTTTGGGAATTTAAGGGGAGCTCTCCACCAAGGACATTACTACCAGCTTTCTCCATCGAAGAGTGGCAGTCACTTCTAATAATTGATATGTGGGGTTTAACGTCCCAAAACCGCCATATGATTATGAGAGACGCCGTAGTGGAGAGCTCCGGAAATTTCGACCACCTGGGGTTCTTTAACGTGCACCCAAATCTGAGCACACGGGCCTACGAAATTTCCGCCTCCATCGAAAATGCAGCCGCCGCCGCCGGGATTCGAACCCACGACCTGCGGGTCAGCAGCTGAGTACCTTAGCCACTAGACCACCGTGGCAGGGCAGTCACTTCAATCGTCGACTGATTACCTTGTTTAGGCAGAAGCAGTTACCTGGGCACTAGATGGTCGTGGCAAGTTACTGGTCACCACCCTCCACACCACCAGCACGCTGAAATCAATGACCATGTTGTGCCTTTAAATAAAGTTGTTTCTCTCTCCCTCTGCTCTGCCGAAATCGGCGGATTTGACCGGAAGTTCACGTGAATATTCTGTGTACCCGCTTTTCATCCACTCACGGATGCATGCTCACGGTCGCTGGCCGCGGTGGACGACCAGGTAACCGCTTCGCACTCCCTCGCTAGATTTCCGCACACCAACTGCTCCCATCAAGACGCGCTCGTTTCATTTGCAGATTTGGCGAGAGCAATCCCACTCGGATCTGCGTGCTCCGTGCGCAATCCGGCCTAGCGCTCGCGAACGGCCATTGGAATTCAGCAATACCGGGGAATGGATTATAATACCCCCATCCTTTCCAATCTTTGTGGGAAAGCAGTGCACTGCTCCAATACGACTAAGGATAAATTCCGGTACTCTACTTGTCTTGGCAACTTCACTAACTTTCGTTAGCGAAGTTGCCAAGACGTTGTTTGTTTTAAGTATATTATAAATTTCAAGGATCGAGCATTTTCTTTACCTGTTCAGATCTTTTATTTTATTTTATTTATTTATTTATTCAGTGAGTACCCCGCTTTGCTCAAAAAGGCGTTACAGCAGGGGGGTTACAGACTGGAATAAAACAATTCTTCGTTTATACAGCACACTTGCTCGTCTTGCAGCTGGTTCCAATCTCTAATGGTCATCACAAAAAAGGAATTATAAAACATGGTCGTTCTTGCTCGATACTCTTTCACTTTGCGTCGGTGGTCATGTCGACTAGATATGTAGCTGGGTTCACTGAAATAGTTATGACGGTCAATCCCAGTCCGCCCATGAAAAACAGAAAAGAAAAACTTCAAACGCAGTTTTTTCCTGCGTAAAGAAAGCAATTCCCAACCCAATTCAGCTTTCATAGCACTGCAGCTGTCTCTCCGCTCATACCGCCCTAAAACAAACCGTGCAGCTCTGTTTTGTATTTTTTCAAGCTTATCAATCAAGTTCGCCTGCATCGGGTCCCACACAGGACATGCGTATTCCAAAATCGGTCTAATACATGTGAGATAGGCCGTATTTTTTAATGTTCGGGGTGCCAATCTTAGGTTCCTCTGAATGAAATTTAGAGCCCTTGCCGCTTTGCTAACAACGTGATCAACATTGGCATTCCATGAGCAATCATGCGACAAAACAACGCCAAGATATTTGCATGTTGGTTCGGTAATAACAATATGCGTATCTATGGTGTACGCCGTTACTATTGGTTTCTTTTTTTTGGAAACTCGCATATGAACGCACTTTTTGGGGTTTAGCGTCATTTGCCACTTCTGGCACCACTGTACAATACAATCCAAATCGTTCTGCAAATAAGCACAGTCACCTTTGTTCTGAACCTGTCGATATAACACACAATCGTCGGCAAATAAACGCATGCGCGACGAAATACCCACAGAAATATCATTTACAACAGTCACACAAAAAGCAAACCAACAACAGTCACACAAACAACCAACGCCAACAGTCACACAAAAAGCAAAATTTGCGGTGTGCTTTTTCTTTCATTTTGTTCCACTCGTTTGTGGAAGTCCTGTCTATATCATCATAATTGTGAAAATTTGGCCGTATTTAGAAGACATCAACGCTACAAAGGATTCGAAGGATTCAATGTTTTCAAACATGGCGAGAGGGGGTCCGCTAAAATAAACTTTGTGATCATGTTGCAAGAGTGGTTTGCACATCAAGCTCGTGAAATAATTTTTTAGCACCACCTCAACTTCGTATTCCTGTGCTTTCCGTAGCACAACACCAGTCTAAAGTTCGCCTTGCCCCGCCGCGGTGGTCTAGTGGCTAAGGTACTCGGCTGCTGACCCGCAGGGCGCGGGTTCGAATCCCGGCTGCGGCGGCTGCATTTCCGGTGGAGGCGGAAATGTTGTAGGCCCGTGTGCTCAGATTTGGGTGCACGTTAAAGAACCCTAGGTGGTCTAAATTTCCGGAGCCCTCCACTAGGGCGTCTCTCATAATCATGTAGTGGTTTTGGGACGTTAAACCCCACATATCAATCAATCAATCAAAGTTCGCCTTCAAAGGATGCCATCGATAGCGTGCAGGGACGGTGTCTTTCGGCATGGTTTTTGGTAATCTTTATCCGTCCATCGGTGCAGCAAGATTATCAGAGTGTTAGTGTATTCATGCAGATGATTATGCAGAACCAAAAAAATATCTTAGATTTGTGCCACTAGAAGAAACGATAATTCAGACAAGGTCCTTCTGCCACCGTCAACGCTGACAAAGTATGCCGAATATGCGGATAACTGCCGTTCATAGTACGCATTTCATCGCATCGCGGAATGCTCTTCACTATGAAGGAAGTGACGCGTTTGCTGAATTGTGAGTGGTAATCTTATGTTAGAACATGATTTAGCTGTTACACGTCAGTATTGTCGAAGTGTCTGACAGTCCCTCGCTATCCGGGAAACTACTCTACTTGCACAAAAATGTCGATTTACCGAGTAACGCTTGGCTCAAACCAAGACATGTCGCACGCCTGCAGACACCTTCAAGTGAAACCGATTCTCGCAATGCATGAAACCACCAACTTTTTTAGTTACACGGTATTACTGCACTTTGTTCAGGCATGCATCAAACAGTAGAGAGATGGCTATTGCTGGGACAGGAATTTTTATTTGTGTCAGTCAAGTCAACTTCAAATGGCAAAAAATAATCAGATCATAGCAAATAACGTGTGGTACCACTGCACCTTGTGCGTAGCTGGCGTTATGAATTTTTCAGCCGAAGGTCGTTTCTGGTCGAGTACTTGATACGCTCTTCGGTAAACTCATAGTTCCCCTTCATATATAATATTTTCCTTAATAAATTCCGCTGCGCCTCAGTGTCCGTGTTCTGCACCTTCTTTGCCTAGTCCTCGTCTTTCAGTGCGTCGCTGAAATCAAAATGAATCCGTAACAACTTGCTCAATTTTCAATTCTCATGGTAGTGAAACCCCTTACTGATGAATAAACAATGCTTACCACCTTCTGCTCTCTCAGCGATTCTATGGCATATGAGAAGGTACCTAGTTCTATACAACCAAGCAATTACACTGAACAAGGGTGTCTATGTAGGCTAGTTGATATTTCATTGCAAATATTGAGTGTAGCGCCGCGTACAAAAAGGTAAAAAGTTCCTATCAACTACTACTTCCAACAACTTTGTACGTGGCACTGCACTCAATTATTTTAAAGCAATTACACTTTTTTATTGGCGCGAAAGTGTTCGTTAAATTATTGACTAACTAAAAAAGTCGGGGACACGTTGAATCTTCTTAAACATTCTTGCTGGGTGAAAGCCAGTCGCTACGCGTTTAGATACTTCCTTCAGCTTGTCATAGCTAAACCAGACGCATCTGCTGTTCATCCCAATAAAATATCTGCCCATTAAAATTTGCTTGACTGCATTTCTGACTGAATGTTTGGCTTGTCAAAAACATCAAAGAAAAAGGAGGTGGGAGTAAACAAGCCCTCGTGAAAAAGCTGCCAGGCAGGAAGGCCATCAGTCAGTTGTCATTAGATAGAGACTCAAGCCAAGCTCTTCACTAAAAGGTGGTAGATCCTACGTCCCATCGAAATCAAATATATATGTGAAGCATGCACCAAGTGTGCTACGAATTACATTTAGACTGAGCATGACGTTATTAGGCTCGTTAGAACGTCTAGAAATTTTATACGCATTCCCGTGTCTAAAAAACAAGCAGGCGTGTGAGCTGGTTGTTCAGAGTTGCGTAGCGATGCCACTACTAACGTGCACGCCACCAGCACCAGGATAAAATGTTCTTGTATTCGTCATTCATATTGGTTACGCGACACGTAGTGCTGAAGCGTGTGAAAATTTTATTTTTTACTTGAAATTCAGCGCCATCTGATGACAACACTGGGTAACTTATGGACTGACATAACGTCAACAATCCACGTTACAGCACAGACATGAGTAAAAGCACAGACTTACACGAGCAGAGATTACGAAAAAAATAGTTGAACGAAGAGCATGCGGCCCGCATGCTTGAGACCCCTGTTATACAGCTAAGAAGAGCCACCGAATGATTAATAAAAACAGTGCAATTGCGCCAATAATTTATATGATATACTGCAAACGCATAGCCATGTTGGAAGCTGTTTTCTAAGCGTTTTTCCTACTCAGTACTGGTTCTCCTGTGGAAGCGCATTTATTTTGTTTACCATTGTCAAAAAGTGTTATTTGTGACTTCATCGCGAAAAAGCAAAAAAGTTATTGAGGCATTTGTACGGCATGGTAGGAGTTATAGCACGCACGCTTCGCTTCTACCGTGAAACTTTTCATATCGACCCAAAGATCCTTCGACTTCTAACGAAAACAAAGAAAGTGTGTTCCATCCTATGACTTCAATGGATGGCATGGTTACTTTCATTTCACCTTTATTTTTATTTATAATGCCTCATAGCAGGGTTGCCAGATCCTCGAAAAAAAGGAGCCAGAAAATTGACCAAAATAGCCAGAAAAGGAGCCAACTGGCCGAGGTCGATTTATTTCGGAGCCAGAAAAGTAGCCAAGTGTAATTTAAGCTTGTTTGCACATTGCCACAGAAAAAGAACAATCGAACACATCAGCTTGACCTTTGTCACATAAAAAAGTATATATAAACATAATCTCCACTTTTCTCACACCACATTAGACTACTGAGTCGACTAGACCAGAAAACTCAGGTGTACATACTCGAGTTGACTTTCTCCAGCATTTCCTGCGGCACCGAAAATGTGGAGCTTGTGACTTATTTCAGCCGCAGTCCAAACTTAATTCTGAGGATCGCGAAGAGTAGTTTGTGGGACATTCCATTCCGCAAGTCACTTTTTGTGAGAGCGACGGCTGACTAGAGAGTTGACTAGACCAGAAAAATCAGGTGTACATACTCGAGTTGACTTTGTCCAGCATTTCTCGCGGCACCGAAAATGTGGAGCTTGTGACTTCTTTCAGCCGCAGTTCAAACTTGATTCTGAGGATCGCGAGGAGTAGGTTGTGGGACATTCTATTCCGCAAGTCACTTTTTGTGAAAGCGACGACTGAAAACACCCTCTCTGCTTCGGCGTTCGATATAGGTAGAAAAAGGAGCTTCATTGCGCTGTGTGCAATGTCTTGCATTGGATTAGCACCTGACACATCCCGGTAGGCGTATATTTTGGTCCATAACTCAATAGCTGGCATGTCTGCATTCACATCGTCAACTTGTCGAAAGTGCCGCACTTGTTCCTCAATGCAGTGCACAGCACAACTAAACACGTCTTTTGGCAAGGTTTTCAAAGCCTTCTTCGCATTTGGTCCTAAAACAGATGATGGGCTAATGGCTCTAAGCTTTCTGTTCAATGATGTAGTGTTCGGAAGACATTTCTGAAGATCAGAGGCAGAAGCCTTGAGGAAGGCAAAACAACGCTGTTTCAACAATATTCGCTCTTCACTGGCCAGATACAGTTCATTGATATGGTCATTGAAGCTGCTACTGAAATCTGCATCATCAACGCTTAAATATATTGACTCGAGGTTCATCAGGTCCAGGTCGCACAGGCTCGCTTCGTCATGCTGTCGAAGCACGGATGGCTTCAAGATTCTTGCGAAAAGGTGGTTGTACAGCTTCTGCAGCTCTTCTAAAATTTTAAGTGGGTCCACGTCCTCACCTTGGAATATTTTGTTCGCTCTTTTGAGGTCAGTGAGAAGCGGCTTCAGAAACAGAAGACACGCGCGGTTCTTCTCGTCATTGTACATCTCTTTTATCAGCCGCACGCTGTAGGGCTTGTCATGCACATTCGTGAAATGCATCTTTAGAACATCACACTGGCTTAGTATCCCCTCTATGCAGTCAGCAATTGCTAGCCACCGTGTGGCAGAAAGTGAAAGAATCTTCAAAGGTTCAGTTTGTTCCTGAGCTGCGTTGCTGTACAGGTTTCCGTACGCGGCCTGCCGTGAGCTGCTGTGGGCGAAGTAATTGTGCGTTTCTTTCACCATAAACTGCAGGCACCCTGGCATTGCCTCCATTGCTTTTGAAGCAACAAGGTCCAATGAGTGACATGCACACTTCACAAGCGTTATCGAAGGATTCTCATCTTTCGTTTTTTTTTTCAGATAGAATTATTGCGGCCACACATGGCGTTTGCGCCATTCGTTGCAAGTCCAACGCAGTCTTTGGGGCTTAGCCCGCCCTCCAGCATTGCCAGATGCACAGCATTGTAAATGATATCAGCTTTTCCATGTTCCGTCTCCACCAAGTGCAGAAAAGTAGTGGTTATTTTCTTTGCAGTTGGGCTGTAGTAGCGTACCGACACACACACGAGCTTTCTGACTGAAATATCTGTCGACTCATCGACCAGTAGCAAATATGGCTTCGTTGAAATGTCTTTGCGCAAATATTCGGCAAAACATAGTCCTAGGACTTCTGTAATAAGTGCTGTACACTTGGTTCGGTGCATCACGAGGTTGTACTTCAGCTCTCCTTTCAGTAAATCCAAAAGCTCATCCACACATCTTATTGACATATGGCAAGCGGTGAAAATGGCAATTTTCAGAGCGCGTATTTTTTGCTCTTCCTCAACCGCGAGAACAGGTGCGATGACATCTCGCAACTGGTGCTGGTCCTTAGGTGCAACTCTTGTGCGGTGCTTCCTGGTTTCAGCATGCTTAGTCAGGTCGGCGCAGTGTGCCCGTATGTCACCGGAACAAATCTTGCACCGCACGAATGCTTCACTCTTTTCTGAGAAGGCAACTCAGCCTGCACAAAGGTAAAATACGCACTTTCAGCACAATGCTAGCGTTTAAGTAAATCACTCAATCCGTTTATTTTACTTTTCTATACAAGAACCTTGCTGGAAAGTCACATCAATTCAAGCTATGTTTGGATAAAAATAAGCGTTAGGAGTATGTTTACGTGTGTCTGGTCTCTCTTGTATGCCTGAATTTACAGGTAAATAAACTTGGTATACCCATGCAGCTCATAAAACGAAGTGCCAAACATTGCAATACTCCTTGCTATCGCAATATATTGTTACCACATGTGTAGTTTAGGTATGTGCACCTGTGTAGCGGGGAACATAGTGGTGGCAGAAGAAGAGGACGTTCGCTTGGTGGCAAGAGCATCAGCATCAGCATCGGCAAGAGCTCGCTGCTGCGCGTTCACTGCTGTATACCGTCGAGTCGACCGTTACGTTGGCTCTGAATAAACCCCTCTCGTAGACGTAACAGAGTGGTGGAGGTCCTGGGTAAAGCCAGAACGGTTAAATCTTGGTGATCGGTCGTACCTTGGCGGCTGCCGGTAGTTGCAATACCTGGCAATGTGTCCTTCGAAGCCACAGTTGTAGCAGACTGGTAGAGGACGCTCGCCGCACCAATTCTGAGACCGCTCAGCTGTGAAGGGTCGGTGACGAGCTTGCTGAGCGGGGGCTGCCCACCTCTGTGTGGCGGGGCCGTGACGAAGGCGTTGGCCATATCGCTGGTGGGTCGCGAATGAGTCACGACGTGGCCGCGGATTTCCAGTTTCGCTGATGTCTGCCACACATACCGATGGTGGCAAAGGAGCTAATGGCGCCGCCATGTAGTAGGGTGGATTGGTAGGTGGATGCGGAATGGTTTCGTCAACCCTACCACCTTGTCGCTGCAGCTCTTCACGCACGTAGACGTAACAATATATTCGGAACCACAGAAGCCATCACGACGAAAAGTTCTCGTTAACTTTTAATCACCCACCTCCAACTAACCAACTAACCGCCAACTCCCCACAAAGCTCCTGCCGCCAGCCTTTCTGTGCACCATAAAACGTTTTAAACATTGGAACCGAACTGATTTTCGAGTATAAACGCACGGAAATTTCCACTGAGCCTCCTCAGAGAGACGTCCGACAACAATGGCAGACAGGAACAGCATAAGGAGCATGGAAAAACGCTTAGCGATAAAATACCGACCTGTTGCACAACTGATAAGCGACATTAACCTTTCCGAAAGATTCTTACCTTTTAGGTTGGGGTCCTGCAGCCACAGCTGCCGAAACATCCTCCGTGCAGTGGCATTCTTGCCAATGGAGAAGCCGTCACCAGTGTATGGTGTATGTCGGTGTATAACTTCCAGCTGCACGTGCACGCCGCAACCGGCATTGGTCCGGCAAAACGAAACGAGGCCAGAAAGAAACACAAAGAAACTACACAAACTGTGTTACAGTGTTGCCGAACCATGCTTTCATTCCGCCAAATATTTTAGGAATAAAGAGAGCACAGTCATCAGTTCTCCGATGAAGCCATTGCTTGTGGAATAAATAGACGGCACTTGTTTTGTGGATGTTTTCACGTATTTTAGCGTATACGGTAGCTGTTGAGACTAGCGCCAGAACAATAGCCAAAAGCTAGCCAAGTAGCCAGCGCTTTTTTTTTTGTCGCAGTAGCCAGTTTGGCGTAAAGTAGCCACATCTGGCAACCCTGCCTCACAGGTCTCGAAAGAGGCATGGGGGGGGGGGGCATACGGTGCAAATAAGATCCCTTAAATACGCGTAATAACAGAAATTTACGACACAGCAGAAAATAATGCGGAGGAGTAAATACAATCTGCAGTTACAGTACATAATATAATGCAGCCAAAGTACAATTGCGTCATTATACACCATGTATTGAAAAGCAAAAGTTGTGCCAATGCTACTATAAGACAAACGTAATCAGAATAAAAAGCAACCTTGGTTATTTATTTATTATTTATTATTTACACATACTGTCAATCTCAGAGAGATTAGAACAGGTGGACAATCTAAGGCAGTGATTAAGTACAGTCAATCGAAATGAAAAATAATAAGAAAAGATTAACAAACCAACAACAAAAAAGAAACATATAAACACATTTGTCAAAGTACAATCATATTGGCACTTTACTTAAATAACAAGAAAGATCACATGCACCATATTAAGTTTGCGAGGCTATCAAGTCGCTTTCTACTAGTTTTGTGAAGGTGGCTAAGGATGTGCTACTGGTAATGGAGGGCGACAGGTTATTCGATTCTCTGATCGCAAGCGGGAAGAACGAGAATTTGAAGGCATCTGTGTGAAATATGTAAGGGGCAAGGGTATGAGAGTATTTGTGGCGGGTAGTTCTAGCTGCGGATAGCTTTATGTAGTGGGACTTGTCTATGTTTAGTTGACCATGTAACAGTTGATACATCAGCTTTAAGCGTGCCAATATCGCCCGGTTTTTTATGGTTAGTAGTCCAGTCTTTTTAAGCAGCTGCGTAGGTGAATCTGTTCGGTTAAATTTGTTAAAGATGACCCTAAGCGCTTTTCGTTGAACACCGTCAGGCTTGCTGGTTAGTTTTTTTGTGTACGCGAACCAGGCAGTGTTTGCGTACTCCAGGATGGGTCGTATAAGTGTATTGTAGGCCAGTAACTTTGTGTGTGGTGGTGCTTGCTGTAATCGCCTTTTTATAAATAACAGTCTTTTCAGCGCAGATGATGTGATGTAATGAATATGAGCGTCCCACCATAAGTCATGTGACAGAATGACCCCTAGATACTTATGTTTCGTGATTTTAGAAAGGGTAGCTGAATCGATGACGTAATTGAAATTGGTTGGAGTATTTTTTTCTAGTTATAGATAACAGCGCGGACTTTTTTTCACTGATGTTCATTTGCCAATCACTGCACCAGGCTGAAACTGCGTCTAGCGCTGTATTTAAGGCGATATGGTCATCGTGTGAGTGGATTTCTTTGTACAGTATGCAGTCATCTGCAAATAATCTGCATACAACATGAATAGATGAAGGAAGATCGTTCACAAAAATTTAGAATAATACCGGCGCCAAAACACTGCCTTGCGGTACGCCAGAGGTCACCGGTACGATTGAAGATTGGACATGGTTTAATTCCACGAACTGCGACCTGTCTATTAGGAAGTTAGTAATCCAGTCAACAATTTGACCCTTGCCTAGAAGAAGTTGGAGTTTCAAGATGAGTTTGCTGTGCGACATCCACTCAAATGCCCTGATGAAGAATCTCGGTGTCTTCCTGTCACCTCTGGGGTTCCCCAAGGTAGTGTTTTGGGACCATTGCTTTTTTTGTTGTATATTAACGATTTAGTAACTGTTGTTGACCCTACTGTTCAAATTCGACTGTTCGCTGACGACTGTGTTTTGTTTCGGGAAGTCACATGTACTAATGATCAGAACGAACTCGAGATAAACATTGAAAATGTGCGGGAGTGGTGTGTAGAATGGGGAATGGAATTAAATTTGGAAAAAAGTGTATATCTCTGTGTAACGAGAAAGAAAAACCCTAGTGAACACGTGTATAAATTAGGATCGTCTTCTCTCACACAGGTTGACAGTTATAAGTACCTTGGCATTACGCTAACAAATAACTTATCATGGAACATGCACATAGATAATATTTGCTCGTCTGCCTTTCGGAAATTATGCTTCCTAAGATATAAGCTCAGAAATTCCCCTCCAAACGTAAAGCTTCTTAGTTATTTCACTTTCGTTAGGCCGAAGCTGGAGTATGCGAGTATCGTGTGGGACCCCCATACTAAACAAAACGTTAAAAAACTTGAAAGGATTCAGCGGAAGGCCATTCGGTTTGTTTATTCTAGGTTTTTGCGAACGGACTCCCCCACAGACCTAATGCTAGCTAATAATATTCCTTCCCTTCAGGATCGTAGAAAGAAGTCCCGCCTTGATTTTCTGTCTCTTTTATATAATCGCAAACTTTCCCTTGATCCAACCCCTTTTCTTTCTCCATTAAACACAAGACCGACAAGACATCACCAACCAAATGCACTAACTCCGTACTTCGCGAGAACGGACACGTTCAAATTTTCATTTTTTCCACGCACCATTTCAGACTGGAACCAGACAATCGAATCTAGTACTTGCGATACTGAGTAACTGTGCACTGTTTTGTTTTGTTTTGCGTGTATTGTATTTCTCTTTGTATTACGCCATGCCCTCCTGCTTGGACCGAAGTGTGGTCCGCAGTATGTATTAAATAAATAAATAAATAAAAATGCTTTCGAGAAATCTAGCAGAATAAGATCAATTCGTTTTTGGCGATCGATGCTTAATGAGGCGTCATGGACGATTTCAATGAGTTGTGTTACAGTAGACATGCCCTAGCGGAAGCCATGTTGAAAAGGTGACAGTATTTTGTGTTCTCCTAGGTGTTTCGTTATGTGCTTTAAGATTATTTGTTCGAGCAGTTTACCAACCGTACATGTTAATGAGATGAGCCGATAATTGGAAGGTCCGTTTTTATTTCCGGACTTTTGTATAGGAATCACTTTTGCTATTTTTCAATCCTTTGGTAGGGTACGAGACGACAATGATTGGTTAAAAAGCAGGCACAGGTATTTTGTTATCCATTCGGCATATCTTTTTGCAAATGCGTTAGGTATGTTGTTTGGTCCGGAACTTTTTTTGCCATCCAACTTCAATAGTAGGTTGAAAACTCTCTCTTCTGAAACGAATGATCGCCTAATAGATTTCTCGTGTCTAATTTCTATGTGAGGTTGTTTTCCGTCATCAACTGTAAAAATTGATTGGAAATAGCTAATAATTACGTTTGCGGAATAGGCATTTTCTTCAGGCGTTTTGTGGGTAATTTTACGGACCTTGGCATTCATGTATTGCCAAAATTTTGTCGGGGAACTTTTTATGAACCGAGGTAGAGTTTCTTCAAAATACGTAGACTTGGCGGCCTTTGTGTTATTTTTCATGTCAGTTATACCTGCACTCAGATTTTTTCGGCTATAAATATTTCGTTTCTCTTTTAGATTTTTTCTCAAACGCTTCACTTTTCTCTTAGCATGTATAACGACACGTGTGACCTATGGATTCATCTTTCTGGTCTCCTTTTTCTTCGAAGGAACGTGGTTTTGTAAGCAAAAAAAGAACAATTTCTTTGAATTTATGCCACAGCGATTTCTATAGCCGCAGTGGAGTCAGAGGCTAAATCTTGAAATGATGGAAATTCGTCGAACAGTAAGTTATGTATTGCTACGCAGCCGATTGTTGAACAGCCGGTTGGTGGGCGAAGGGCAGAAGCGAGAACTGATGCGCGATTTCCTCACGAATGAACACTTTAGGCCTGTCATCAACGCCACTTAGTCAGAACTGGCCTACAAGCCAGCGAGCGTTGCAGCTCGTGGTGGGGAGCGACGGGTCATCGAACGCTGCCGGCGGAGCTCTTCGTTGCTCTGGCACAGTGTGATGACCTCAGCCACTGTGCCGAGGTTTATGGCGAGCAGCATCGTGAAGGCATCATCGTCAATGCCTTTCGGGATGTTTCGGATCTTGTCAGACTCAGACATGGTGTGATTGGATTTGTTGCACAGGTCCAGGACATCTTCAATATAGCTGGTGAATGACTCACCAGCCTCCTGATCGCGTTCACGTAAGCGCTACTTGGCTTGCAGCTTGCGAACAGCAGGGCGGCCCAACACGATGATTGTGGTCTTAAAATCGGACTAGGTGGCAAAATCGGACGCGTGGTTGTGGTACCACAAACTGGCAACACGTGCAAGGTAGAACACCAAGTTGGTCAGCTTGCAGTCCTCGTCCAATTTGTTGGGGACGCTCACGCGCTCGTAATTGCGAGCCAGTCCTCCACGCCAGTGCCATCCACGCCAGTGAAGATAGGTGGATCGCGGATTCTGGTGACACCGGGACAAGGGGGTGGCATTGGAGGAGGCGTTTGCTGAGAGGCGTCGTGGGACAAGGTAGATGGCAGGGTACGTGATGGTAGCTCCAAGGGCATCCAAGGGGACCGCAGCACTCTCCACCAATTTGTTAAGGCGTTTATTAGCCGGCAACCAGCGGGCATACACAATGGTGATAATATATATATATATATATATATATATATATATATATATATATATATATATATATATATATATATATATATATATATATATATATATATATATATTGCAACAAGCGAGTTCCCATGGAAACCCTTGTTACTATTCAAGAAGCGTTAGCCACAACAAGCTGGTTCAGGCAGGAACCCGGCAAGCACGAGCCAAACGGACGTGAGCGTCTTCTTTCACCCTGGCCCAGAGCTGGCGCCACTATGCTCCAGTGCAATTACTCCCCGTGCAGAAAAGAGCCAACCTGGCGATCTAAGGAAATTACACGACAGGAGAGTCATAGCACGGTTTGAGGCGTAATACGTGAACCATTTCACGCCCACGGCAGCGTTGGTCCGAAGGCGGATACGTGGGCTGAACTTCATAGATGACGGGACATGTTTGTCGTGCCACACGGTAGGGGCCATGGTATTTCGACGAAAGCTTTGGGGAAAGGCCGGGAGTGGTAGACGGGACCTAGAGCCAAACCAACATTCTTGGGTTATAGTGGAGACTAGACGTGGAGGCATCGTGGTCAGTGTTCTGGCACCATCGGTCTTGCGCTGTAAACGAGTGAGCGAGTTGACGACACTCTTCGGCATAAGCAGCTGCTTCAGAAACGGGCGTCGCTTCGAAAACATCAGGTCTGTAAAAAAGAATGGTGTCCATGGAGCATGATGGTTCACGTCTGTATAGGAGGAAGAAAGGAGAAAAGCCGGTGGTTGTTCGTGGTGCAGAGTTGTACGCGTACGTGACAAAAGGGAGCACTTGGTCCCAATTAGTGTGGTCGTCAGAAGCGTACATGGCAAGCATATCACCAAGGGTACGATTTAAGCGTTCTCTCTTGCCGTTAATTTGAGGATGGTAGGCCGATGTTTTCCGATGGACAGTGCGACATTCCTTGAGCAGCTCGTCGACGGCGTTCGAGAAAAACACGCGTCCACGGTCACTAAGTATTTCATGATGTGCACCATGTCGCAAAATCAAATGGCGACGAAGAAAGGACGCAACGTTTTTCGCAGTGGTAGCAGGCAGAGTGCATGTTTCAGTGTAGCTTGTCAAATGATCGATGGCGACGTTAATCCACCGGTTGCTTCGAAGGGTGTCGGGTAGAGGACCATAAATATAAATTCCGACGTGATCGAATGGTTTCGCTGGACTGGTCAAGGGTTGCAAAGGGCCAGACGTGGTGTGCGAAGGCATCTTGCGGCGTTGACATGTGGCGCATGACTGAACGTACTGGTGAACGTGCCGATACAAGCCGCGCCAGTAGTATTTTAGACAAAGGCGAGAGTAAGTCTTGAATAATCCAGCGTGGCCACACTGGAGGTCATCGTGAAAGGCAGCGCAGATATTCGAGCGCAAATGAGGGAAGATGACAAGGAGCCACAAGCGGCCATCCGTTTTTTAATTGCAGCAATACAACAAGCCTTCACGGACAGCAAAGTGTCTTGTTTGACGAAAGAGGGCGCGTGAAGTCGATTCTGACTGACCTGTGAGAGAGGACGTCGAGCAGCGATTTTATCTAGGGATCCTTGCGCTGCTCGGCTGGCATGCAGGGAACGCTCAGGGATGACAAATCGCAGGTGCCAGTTGGTACGGAGACAAAGTCAAGAGGCAGCGGAGAACAAGATAGGGCATCGTCGCCTGAATATCTGCATCCTGAGTGATAAACAACACGGATGTCTATATTTCTGTAGGCGTAAAGCCTACAGAAATAAGCGAGGCGGAGCGAGGCGGCCAGTAGGGTCTTTATCACACACTAGCCAGCATAAGGCATGGTGACCACATCAAACTGGCGTCCTGTCGTGGTTAGGTTCGTCACATAGCAAGGCGTGTGACGCGAGGAAGATGGAGACAGTGAGGAAAACAAAAGGAAGTTGTATTGGACGAACAAAAAATATTGCACATACAGTACTATAAGTCGTACACGCACACAGTTCACACACAAAAGAAAAAAAGTAAAGTCTCGCAGTCTGTGCCGTAGCCCGGTGCCTTGAAGTGGGACCCGTTGCGTGCTCGGATGCTGTCGTCGCTTGGGTGCCAGGTCAGCATACCACTGTAGAGGGCATCACCAGGTCTAGGCGTAGCTGCACACTGTCAGCGACGTCGGTTCGGTGGACGTGGTCAGCAGCTCCGGTATTTCGAGGGCGCTCGCCATACCGGAGTTGTCCGCAGGACCACTCACCCAGAACTCGTGCCTGGCCACGCCGACACGCCATGCCCCGAGGACGTCAATGGCTCGAGGACAGGAACCCGGCCTTTCGAACCTCGCGCGTAGTTGCGGGTTCGCCCTAGGCTCCCTTGCGTCGTCTTGCCGACGTCCGAACGGCTTCGTTCTCCGCGAGCGTCTCCCCTTCTTTTTTCAGTGGGAGCGCTGCATTGCCCCTTCATTCTTCTCATCTTCCAGGTGATGTGGCGCTGTCGTCTGCTATTCTCGCATTTTTTAGCTACTACATCACATCACCCCCCACTTAAGAAAGTTTTCCGGTAGAAGAACTTGAAGGCACTGGGGACATGTTGGTTCCCAGACGGCAACACACACGTAAGCACCACTGCACACTATAGCAGTTCTGAGCCCCGCACACTCGGCACATTCGGTCACAGAAGTACACACCAGAAAAAAATAGAAACAAGTCACAGGACTGAAGCGTCATGATACTTGTATGGCGCTGTAAGGTTTACATCTTAAGCTATTAATACCACTGAGCATCGATTCTTTATGCAGACGTTGCTCACAGAGTTGGCAAACGGCCGATGTAATCTACGCACTTCCATAAAGATGAGGCTCCACCGTAACACGCAGCTGTTCACATTCTTGGCGGTCGTGATGTACACAAGCGGTTCGTGGTCACTCTGTAGAATGCATGTGCGTCCGAATAAGAAGATATGAAGTTTCCGGACCGACCATGTAAATGTCAGGGCCGCTCGCTCCACTGTAGAGTAAGCAGCTTCACATGGTTGCAGTATACGGCTTGCGTATGACACTGGGTGCAGTAATCCTTTCGTTGGAATGGAACGCATGGTAGCTCGTCGCTTTCGGTGTCATGCATCTGGCAAACAGCTGATGCTTCAAGTGGTGGTGCAGGCAACCATTCCTCATACTTTTCAATAGGTTTATACGGAATAGCGTGCTTCTGGTACCGAGTTCAATTGAATAATAGACATCACTTCTCCTCTCACGGACAATAAAGGGTCCTTTCCACGTCAGAACTAATTTGTTGGTATCCGATGGAAGCAGTAGGAGAATCTTGTCTCCAGGGGATAATTGACATGGTCTGGTCTTTCGGTCACAATGCTTCTTCTGTATCAATTTTGCTTTCTGAAGCTCCTTTTTGGCTAATCGGCAGGTGTCTTCAAGACGATTTTGCAGTTCGACTACGCACCGATAGGATGTTTTCACATCACCATCAAGATGATCAGCGGCTCATAATTCTTTCAATATCGCCAGGGGACCTCTGACGTAACGGCCGCAGAGCAAGTCGAACGAGGAGAAGCCTAAGCTCGACTGGGGAACTTCGCGATAAGTGAAGAGTAAGGGCACCAGGTACCGGTCCCATTTCTTCAAACACTCCTGACACATTCTTCTTATCATTTGTTTCAGGGTGCCGTTGAACCTCTCTACAAGGCCATTAGCCAAGGGATGATATGGGGTTGTTGGCAATTGTTTGAAGGAGAGAAGTCGGCTTAGCTCCTTAGTTAGGCGTGACGAGAATGACGCGCCTCTGTCACTGATTATCTCCCGTAGGACATTTACACGAAAAAACATCTCCAGAAGTGCCTCAGCGACTTTCTCCGCCTCGATGCTTGACAGTGCTACAGCATCGGGAAAACGCGTTGCCATGTCCACCATTCTCAGCACGTACTTGTTTCCGCCCTCTGAAATCGGTGATAATAGACCCACAATATCAATGGCTACTCTCTTGAACGGGGTGTCAATTAAAGGAGTGTTGCCGAGAGGTACACGACCCACCAAGTGCTTGGGAATAGTTCTTTGACATATATCAAACGATTTAACAAATCGTGTGATGTCTGACTGAACCCCTGGCCAGTAGAACTTTTCGAGTACCCGGTCTGTAGTTCGTTTGATTCCCTGATGACCCGAAAGGATGCCTTCGTGGGCCTTTTTTATAACAAATTGTCGGAGGCCCCTTGGTACCACAAGCTGATTCACGTGCCTCCTAGAGTGAAGGGTGTACTTGTGATAGAGGATTCCGTCCTTCGTGAAGAACAATATTTTAGCAAACCTTGTCTTGACCTCTTCGGTAACGGCTTCAAAGCATTTCCGCAGGCGGCTGTCTTCCTCCTGTTTGGTTCTAAAGTCCTGTGGCCTGATGTCCAAGGGGTTAATAACTGGAGCCGGAAGTAGATGTGGATTTCCTGCCTGTCGGTTTACTGCAGCAACTTTTGTCTTGAAACGTGTTTTCCTTGCAGCCGACATCGAAGTCTTTGTATACCAGGGTCCGTGTGCAGAACCAGATTTTTCTGCGCCAGAATACTCTTCTGCAGTTTTCTGGGTGTAAAGATGGCTCTTCCAATTTTTATCCGGGTTGTGAGCAGCTCGAATGCCTTCTTCATTTCCTAAGACAACATCATATAAATGAATATCCATACAAAAGGCTGCAGTTTTGCCAGTGAAAAAAGGTGAAAAAAAATCCACGTGTGCTTCAAGCAGCTTCATAAATCGTCCATCCAAGAGGTAAATCGAGGAAAGCTTTCGAGTCAGCCTGCTATCCGCCACAATAGACCTTTTGACAATGATTTAATCGCATCCGGTATCTCGCAGTACTGTTGCGGGATATCCTTCGAGTACACCTTCGCCCGAGGGCTTAGATTTTTCCTTCAGCTTGGCTGGGTGCGTTTCTGCGCACTGCGGACTATAAGGAACACAAAGGGAAGCCTGCGACTCTGAATGTATTATCTTGGTTCTAACTTTTTGTGGAAAAGAGCATGAGGCCTTCTCAACGCTGTTGGCCCTTTTGAAGCAGTCACCTGTTTTATGCCCAGTGTGGCGGCATTTTCCACAAAAGGGTGGCTTTGTACCTCGACCCTTTGTGTTCGTCCAGCATTTAGCAGCTCTGTGACCCTTTTTGTTGCAAAGGAAACACCGCGGTCTCTCTTTGTCATCTTGCCATTCAGACGTTCGAGTTTGACCTGGAGGCTTGCTCAGGATATCGCCTTTACATTTGCCAAAATTAATCATCCCCTGGGCCTCCAAGTAGTGGTCTGTAGCCTCCGCAAGTCTTTCAAGGCTTTCACAGTTTCTTTCTTTAAGAAACACAGCGAGTTTCTCATGGCATTGTGCGAGAAACTGCTCCGAGACAATTTTGTCTCGCAGAGCATCGTAGGTCCAGTCTTTCTTGGCCATTTCTTGCCAATGGTCAAAATGACCTAATAGACGCCCGGTAAACTGCGTGCCCGTTTCATAATTATCTGGTTTGGCTGATCGAAATTTTGTCCTATAGCCTTCTTCTGTGAACCTAAAGCGTTGTAGTAGCGTTTTCGTCAACGTTACGTAGTCCGTGGCATGTTCAGGTGCCATCCTACCAACTACACTCAAGGCCTCTCCGGTCGAGCAAAGGCTTAGTGATAGGGCCCATTTGTCTTGCGGCCAGTCTTGACTACTAGCGACGCGCTCAAATCGCTGTATATATGCGTCCAGCTCATTGCGTTGCTCGTTAAAGGTTGGAATGAGTTTATGTGGACTTTGGTAGCTCTGCGTGGTGCCTACGGGCGCACCCTTGGCAAGCTGCCCAGTAGTTGTTCTACCTGCTGTCGCACCTAACTGATCCAACTTTAACTTAAGCTCAAGAACTTCCTTCTCTGCTTGTAATCTAGCGACTGCCTCTGCCTCGGCTTCTTTCGCAGCCTTTTTTTTCAGCCAGACGAGCGTCACGTGCCTCTTTTTCGCGTGCGCGTTCTTGGTCCATCCAAACTTTTAGTGCTGACCCACTTAACCCCAATTCCTTTCCGATCGCCGTCAGCTTATCTGCCTCCATCATCGACCGTCACACACACATATGCGATGGGATGTTCTTCTTAAATGTAACAAGAGTAATCCTGTCGTGGACGCCAGATATGTCGTGGTTAGGTTCGTCACATAACAAGGCGTGTGACGCGAGGAAGATGGAGACAGTAAGGAAAACAAAATGGAGTTATATTGGACGAACAAAAAAACTATTGCACATACAGTACTATAAGTCATACACGTACGCAGTTTACACACAAATGAAAAGAGTAAACAATCTCACAGTCTGTGCCGTAGCTCGGTGCCTTGAAGTGGGACCCGTTGCGTGCTCGGATGCTGTAGTCTGCTATGCTCGCATTTTTTAAGCTACTACATCACACGTCCGCAAAGGTAAATGCGAAATTTTCTTGTAACACAAATGATATCCAAGCACTCCTTTTTCGTGACGAAATGGTTAGACTCTGCCTTCGTTAGAGTACAGCTGGCATAGGCGACCGCGTACTCATCGCAGCTATCATTGCGTTAAGTGAGAGTGACACCGAGGCCGACACCGCTAGCATCCGTGTGAACTTCAGTAGGTGCATTGGAATTGAAGTGGCGGAGAACTGGTGGAGACGTGAGTAGCCGGCAGAGCGTCGTGAATGCGTCATCGCAATGAGAATTTCAGCTCGAGAAGTCTACGCTACTGAGAAGTAGCTGAGTCAGGGGAGTGATTATAGAAACAAAATTGCTCATGAAACGCCGAAAATACGAGCATGAGACTACCAAGCTACGGAGCTCTTTTAGAGTAGTAGGCTTGGGGTACACCGCAACGGCACGCAGTTTGGCAGGGTCTGGTCGAGAGTTGTGTTTGCGGGCGCCAAAATCACCTTTTTTGAAGTTCAGTTGCAATCAGGCTGCCGTAAGGCACTGGACAACTTGTTCCAGACGGGGAAGGGCAAGTTTCCAAATTTGCACAAAGTACAACTATGTTATCTAAATAGCAAAGGCAAATGTGTCATTTAAGTCCCCTGAGGACACTGTCCATCATCCTTTTAAAATTCGCCGGCGCAACGGAAAGTCTGAAGGGCGTTTATTAAATTCATGCTTCGGTACAATTTATTTATATTCAAGTCTTGGTTTGGAAGACCTTTGTTAGGCCTCAGAAACCAGCAGCCAACAGCTGCGATGAGTGAAGAATGATGATACTCATGCGTGACAATGATGACGATCTCATTGCTATTAAAAACAATCTAACATCTGCTCTTATCACTCATGACGACACATTAGAGCTAACTTAGGTGCGAGTGTCAAACGTTGCCCAAAAGGCGACTTTTGGCATCTGTTACCGGCTGCCTGATTCTGAACCTGGCTTTTCCATCCTCCTTTCAAATTCACTCACCCGGATTAAAGACAGGTTCTCGGACGCCCCTATTTTTCTTTTCGGTGATTTTAATTTCCCTCAAATAAACTGGCCTTTACTCTCAGCCCCTAGTGCATCCCCGTCCAACGAATCAAAGCAATTCCTTGATCTGACGCTAGATTTTAACCTACGCCAAGCTATAACATGCCCCACAAGAGGTGATAATACTTTAGACCTTCTGCTAACATCAAGCCCGGATGACATATAGCGCACAATAGTACTCCCCGGGTTTAGCGACCATAACTTTTTCCACAACTTCATGTCTTTACCTCTGACCAGAAGGTCGCCGACTGAAAAATTCATAACTGATTACAAACGAGGAAATTAAGACGCTATCAATGACAAACTTGGTTCTTTTCTTGACAGTTTTCGCGGATGATATCAAACCCGCTCAGTAAACGTCAACTGGCAGATATTCAAAAACACGATACTTAACTGAGAAAAACAGTATATACCAACCATTCGCGTAAAATCAGATTCCACAAATCATTGGTTCAACAAACAACTGAAAAGTCTTTTAAATATAAAGAAACCTCTTTATAGGACCACCAGTCAATGAGATAACCCTTTAACATGGGAAAAATATCACCTGTGCCCCAAAAAGTATCTTACGGAACTACAAAAAGCCAAAGATAAATATTTTTCATGTGACCTACTATCTATCCTCCACTCAAATTCCACTAAATTCTGGCGCATGCTCTCTCACAAAAATCAAAGTACCAACATAGGTCTTCTAGACCCAGACGGGAACCAATAGACGCAAAACACGTTGCCTCCGCCTTAAATGATTACTTTTCATCAGTATTTTCTACCCTTGACATTACACACTCAACACGAATACCTACCCGTTCCCCCGGCTCTGTATTCCCAGAAATAGCATTTAACCCTGAAGGAATCGCTAAACTAATCACCAGTCTTAAGATATCTTCAGCGCCAGGTTCTGACCAAATAACCCCCAAACTTTTAGTTAACACCGTCACAGTTGTTAGTCAGATTCGTTGCCTCATCTTCATGCAGTCCCTTGAAACAAGCGAAATTCCAGACGATTGGAAGATAGGCCGAATAGTAGCCGTCTTCAAAACAGGAGAGCGAACGAATCCAACCAACTACCACCCTATTTCCCTGACAAGCATTCCCTCTGAATTACTAGAACACATTATATCTTCTCACATCGCGACTCACCTTGAATCAATAAATTTCTTCTATAATCACCAGCACGATTTCCGAAAGCACTTCTCATGAGAGACCCAATTAGCCGAGTTTACCCACGACCTACTAAAAAGCATGGATGATAACCTGCAGATTGATGCCATATTCTTAGACTTTTCCAAAGCTTTTGATCGCGTACCACACAACTTATTACTTAGCAAAATTAATTCCCATGGCATTGCACAGAATAGTGTCTCCTGGGTTAAACACTTCCTCTCCAGCCGTAAACAATTCACCTCTGCTAATAATCATAACTCCTCTAAAACTCACGTATCATCAGGCGTCCCTCAGGGTGCGGGCTTATCACCTCTTCTATTTTTAATATTCATAAACGACCTGCCAACAAACATTGAAACAAAACTTCGACTATTTGCAGATGACTGTGTCATATGCTCCCCCATTCACAACTTTGAAAACAGTACTTAACTACAGCAAGACCTCGACACAGTTGCGCTATGGTGCCAAGACTCATCAATGCCGTTAAATCTAACCAAATGCAAATCGATGTCATTTTCCCGTAAACGCACCACTGTTCATTATACCTACTTTATCAATTCGCTTCCTCTCGATTCGGCTTCGTCATACAAGTACCTCGGAGTGCACATGTACCCATCTCTTTTATTTGCACCGCACGTGCAGTCCATCTGCTCAGACGCTGTGCGTACGCTTGGTTTTCTGTGCCGTAACCTCAAATCAGCATTTCCTGACGTTAAAAAACTAGCATACTTAACATAAGTACGGCCAAAGCTCGAATACGCATCGTCCATTTGGAATCCATCCCAGGTATACCTCGTTAGCGAACTAGAAGCAGTTCAGAACCGCGCTGCCCGCTTTATAACCTCACAGTACTCCAGAAAAATCAGCGTCACCGCCCTAAAACAATCAATTGAACTGCCATCACTCGCGTCGCGCCGCCTCATCTCGCGCCTATGCCTCCTCCACAGTTTCTTTTTCCGACCCCAATCAAGACACGAACATTTACAGCCCCCAAACAGAACTTCTTCCCGCATTAACCATTCAAACCCCATTGCACAAATCAACGGCCGTACATCAGCAATGAACGACTCCTTTTTCTTCCAAGCAATAACGCTTTGGAATCGCCTTCCCGACACCATTGTTGCCACACCTGACCGCACATCATTCCGCGCAAAATTGGAATCCGACTTTGATTCCACCCATTAACCCGTGGCTGTAAATATATTCTACCAACGCACTGTATGTATAATTTGCTTGTGCCTAGTTGTTTGTACTCTAATTCCCAGCCAAGGCGTTTCTTTTGTGTGTTATTTGATTCATTTTGTTGTCATTTTGACCAAACTACCATATTAGAACTGTACTGTTTATAATAATTTGTTCAACTTGAATTATACACACTCACAGCGTATTCTTTGCCCCCCCCCCTTATGTAATGCACTCGGGCCTTCAAGGATGCAATAAATGAAACGAAACGAAATCTATGACCAACTCTTGATAATGATGGTAATGCATTGATGAAGAGATAGGTATACTAAAAGCCCACAGATTCCCTCCACGTGAAAGCGGCCAGCCTGGTCATGGCAGGTCAAAGGGACAAAGAACGTCGCATGAATGGCTTGATACCACAGACGTAGACGTCGTCAGTATTTCGATAACGGTGATGTGCTGGGGCTACAAAGGCGGACAAAGCACTGGTGAAGTCTCTTCTAGAAGTCTGTACGGGTGATAAACCATGACTGAAATTCGTCACACAAGTCAGGTGTGCAAATAGGCATCAACAGAAGCACTTCGTCGCCAGGTTGATGGGATAAAGAAAAGAGAGAGAGAGACATTTTCAGAAAAGGGAAAGACGCGACTTCTGCAGCCCTAATCGGGAGCACGGCTCAGCGCCTTCAGGGGGGGGGGGGGGTCAGAGGGCATTAAAGATGTGAAGAATAGAGAGAAGAGGAGACATTGCGTCCATGGCCAAAGACGTGGCGGGCGGCTTCTATAGCCATTTACCTAGTCCAGTGTCCTTAAAGAAGCAAAGAACCACCTTGAAGACCTGGGTGTGGTGCCGTGCAGAATAGAGAAGATAGGATACAGCACTGTGTGATTTATCGTAAACTAGCTTCTTGCTGTGGAACTTCAGTATTTTTACGAGCACGTTGGCGACACTGAGCGAGTCGTGCAACGTATTCCTCTGAACCGGATGGAGATGAGTTCGCGTGGCTGGTAAAGAAACGTTCAGAAAGGAAGTAGCCCTGGGAGCGTACGTAAACTAGGTAAAATGGCGAGTAGCCGGTTGTTGGCTGAATGGCCGTATTGTAAGCGAAAGTGACAAATGGTAGAACTGCGTCCCAGTTCGTGTGGTCTGGTTGAATATAGGTGGCGGTCATGTCAGCAAGAGTGCGGTAGAATCGCTCATTGAGGCCGTTAGTCTGGGGATGATAAGTAAAGGAAGTCTTGTGAGTTTTGCCGGAGGCGTGAAGAAGGCCATTCAGTAGCTGCGAAAGGTAGGCTTTTCCACGGTCACCGAGCAGAACACATGGAACACCATGGCGTAGTATAATGGCAACAGTACTGAAAGTTGGGCGAGTTGGTACTCATTCATGGCGTCTTTGCGCAAACACGTACACGGACACAAGGAAAAGAGGCAAAACAACACGGGCGCAAACTCACAACTGGTTTATTTTGAAAAAACGAACTGTACTTATATCTTCAAGTAGCCCACACGCCTCCCCCACCGGTGGATCCAGGCACAAACGAGATAACCTAAAGAAAGCTTATTCAACGCTACGTCATGATAAGAACCACAAAACAACAAAAATTGAAGAGCAAATTCCATATTAGAAACATGGGAGAAAAATGTGTTATCCAAGCTTCCGTCACCTTGTCTGATAAAGAATTTGATTTTTTGAAAGGCACGTGCAACAATCCGTCTGCAGATGCGTGAACTCTTCAATTTTTGTTGTTTTGTGGTTCTTATCATGACGTAGCGTTGAATAAGCTTTCTTTAGGTTATCTCGTTTGTGCCTGGATCCACCGATGGGGGGGGGGGCGTGTGGGCTACTTGAAGATGTAAGTACAGTTCGTTTTTCCAAAAAAAACCAGTTGTGAGTTTGTGCCCGTGTTGTTTTGCCTCTTTTCCTTGTGTCCGTGTACGTGTTTGCGCAAAGAAGCCATGAAGTAGTATAATGGCTTGGGTGAGGAAATCAGCAATTGCAGAAGCTGGACCAGTAGTAACGGATGCCGTTTTTGCGTAGCGCATCAAATTGTCAATGGCTGCTACTAGTCACCAGTTTTCAGCAGTACTGACTAGAAGGTGGTCATAAAGACGCCTACGACTTTCAATGGCGTTGATGCGCATGGAAGAGGCTGTAGTGCCCCGGTGGGAGGAGATTTTTGTAGTTTTCTACATTTGAAAGTAATACAGGACCCGACGTACCGAGCTACGCTAGTGGTAATGCCTGACCAATAAAACCGACCTCAAAGGTTTTCGTAGGTTTTATGGTAACCAACGTGGCCAGCAGTCGGATCGTCATGAAGCGCTCTGAGGACTTCAAACCGAAGCGATCGGGACTGAATGGGAACGGAGTGCTGACCGTCAGGATGGTAAATTTGGCGGTGCAGCAGCGATTCGTCCAACTGAAATTGCGGAAGTTGGAGACGGAGCCTCGCATTAGAGAGGTGGGAATTGCCAGTGAGGTAGCCTCTAATACGCCGACAGTATGGGTCAGCCAGTTGTCGAGAAAGAAAGCTGTGGTGGTCGTCCGGAGGCAGCTGATCTACCGAGGCCAGATAGGGAGCTGCTGTAGACGTGGACTCCGAGGGTGCGTTGTGCAAAGTGTTTGCGGAAAAGCCGAGTGGGGTCACTGGTAGTGGGCACCGAGAAAAAGCGTCGGCGTCACTATGATTTTTGCCACACTTTTATATTATATCGAAGTCATACTCTTAGGGGCGTAAAATCTAATAGCCAAAGCGTCCTGACAGGTTCATTAGTGTCAAAAGCGAACGTAAAGCGTCGTGGTCGGTCAAAATGGTGAAATGGCAGCCGTGAAAATAGGGACAATATTTCTCCAGTGACACAATGATGATCAGGCAGTTCTGATCGGTGATCATGTAGTACCTCTCGGCTGCGCAGAGAACGCGGCTGGCGTATACGGCGTCTCGCTCTCGCGAAGAGTTGTCACGTTGCAGGAGAACGGTTTCTAAACCGCGGCCGCTAGCGTCTGTGTGCAGAAATGTCGGTGCATCATCGTAAAATGAGAAAAAACAGGGTTGGTCGTGAGGGCACTCTTGAACATGTCCTAAGTCAGTTCGCATTCCTGAGACTACTCAAAGGGCATACCGCTAGCAAGTAGCTTATGAAGTGGTGTGGCTATGGGGACCAAATTATGTATGAATCACTGAGAGTATCAGGCAAGACCAAGGAAACTTCGCAAATCGTTCGTCTTGTCGGAACGAGGGCGGCGAAGTAACGTAGCAGTTTTATCAGAGTTGGGACGAATTCCTTCCTTGCTGCCGACATTACCGAGGATCTTGATAGATCTGCTGATGAAATGGCACTTGGTGTTAATTTGAAGACCAGCACCCGCAAGACAAGTCAAGAGCTCGTCCAAGCATTGCAGATGTTGAGGAAACGTCGATGAAAAGACAACAATGTCATCGAGGGAACATAAGAATGTCTTCCATTTTAGGCTGCGTAGCACGGTGTCAATCATGCGCTCAAACGTCACGGGTGCATTGCATAGGCTGAAACACATAACACTGAGTTCTTAGAGGCCGCCCGCGGTTGCAAACGCAGTTTTTTTTATAATTTCCGTGCATAAGCATCTGCAAGTAGTCGGAACGCAATTCGAGGCTCGAAAAAAATTGAGCACCTTGTAAGGCATTGAGGGTGTTGTCGATGCGTGAACTGGGGTAGACGCCCATTTTAGTGATCTTATTGAGTGCCAGATAATTAACGCGTAATTGTACTGAGCCATTTTCTTACGCACCAAAACTATGGGAGGCGATCAAAGACTGGTTGAGAATCAGATTATTTCCCGTTGCAGCATATTGCCACTTGCATGTAGTGCGTTGGGACATAGCCTCCTCTATAACTTTGTGCCCGAGCGGTCGGTCCCTCAGCGCCGTCCCCCGAGCTATTATGGGATGCGAGCGCTCCTGGCGGAGCGCCGAGGCGCAAAACGAGAGAATGGATGGCAGCTATGGAGAAAAAACCGGCTTTGAGTAACTACCGAAAGGGCAAAAATGAAATAAGGAGGGAGGCATTTTACGATAATTCAAGGGGAAGCGCTTTACTGTTTGAAGCGAGATCGGGTTGCCTTAGAACGCGTAGTTATAAAGCAAGATTCAGTAAAGAAGAAGAACAATGCACATGCTGCGGGAAAGATAAGGAAACGGCGGAGCATGTTCTGATTGAATGTGGAGATATCCACCCAGGTGTACTCCTGTATCCGTCAACTGAGCTTGTAATGGTTCTAAATTCTCTAAAGAATTACGCGGAAGTTTTCCTCGCAAGAGCGAGAAAGATGAATCAGCCACTGAAGGCTGCCGTTGACAACGCCGCGCAAATACTACAGAAACGTGACAAACTCAAGTGCTCGACCCCGGGACATCATAAAAAACTTTTGGAGGTTGTGCTCGTGAAGTTTCTCCGCCCACTTTTTCTGAACTTCGCATAAACGCAAGCGTGCATAGGCCGCGTCGTCTGCTGTTATTATGGGATCGGTGCGGCATCTGGCGGCGAGCGCCAAAACTATAAGGGACGGATGGCGCGTATGTATTTAGCGCTAATGCGCGGGCACAAAAAAATATAGGAGGCTATGGTTGGGAGCAAGAGCGGCTGTCACCTTTAAAAAGAACAGAAGATCGCGTGCGTCTTCTCCACTCGAGATCCAGCCGCGATGGACGCACGTTTCAATAGTTGCCACATTTTGGTTATTTAAAAGACCCTTGCACTTCTGAAGTCTCGTGACAAACTGGTGGAGGTGCTGGGTAGCCCTCACGGACGTTGCTGCCATCCAGGGAGTCGCTCTACGAGCGCAGTCCCAGTTAACACCCTAGTGCATCGGGCCAGCCACCGAATCAGGGGATGACGTTCGGAAGTCAATGACACGGATGCCACCACTTCAACAGGTATGATGAGTGCTTCGGTTCAAACAGCTTCAGCCGACAAAAGAGCCGTGATTCCGAACCGGTATACGTTGGAGAACCCCCGGGTCCCGACGACGTTCAGAGCACGGAGTGCGAGGACATCGAAGACTGGTCGGCCGACTTTGAGTGTGTAGCCGCCCCAAATCAATGAGACGACGCGGCTAAAGTGGGATGTGTCTGTTTCAACTTAAAGGACGGAATGCGTACGTGGTACTAGAATTGCGAGGAGCACCTGACGTCTTGGCACGAGTTCTGTCGTAGGCTTCTGGAGACCTACAGAACTGCCGATTGTCAAGAACGAGCGGAAAGAGCGATTCAGGCCCGGGTCCCATTGCGAAATGAAACGGTCATCGTTTACATGGAAGACATGACACAACTCTTCCGACGAGCTGACCCACGAATGGTGGAGGATTAGAAGTTGCGCCATCCGATGCGCGGTGTTAAAGAGGAGCTTTTTGCCGGTCTCGTGCGGAGCCCTTCTAAGACCATCGCGGAATTTCCGACAAAGGCAGTGACAATGGAAAGGGGCTGCAGCAACGTTCCAGCATGCTTGACAGACAGTGCCGCGTGAATGCTGACCTTATAACTTTTTATGAAGAATTTTCGCCCAACTTTTTTGATCGTTCAGTTGACAGTAACTGGTTACCTTTTAAGAATAAAATATAGACTCTGATAGAAAAGTATGTTTCCACTATTTCTGTAACTAGCTAATTCTTGGTTTAATGATTCACTCAAACGCCTCAAGAACAAGAAGAAACGCCAATATAAAACAGCAAAGCTCAAAATTAGTGCTAGTGCTTGAGATAGGTATCACCAATCTGAGACACTTTACCTCTCCCTTTGGCTAAAGCCAAACGATGTTTCTATAACACGTTCCTACCTAGTATGCTACAGAATAACCCTAAACAGTTCTGAAAAATAATTAACCCGAAACATTCAAAACCGGTCAGCTTTCGTGACGAACGCAACTGTCCTATTCCATCTTTTGATGTTGCCCAGAAATTAAACTGTGCCTTTGGCTCGGCGTTCACCAAAGAACCCGATACAAGATTACCTAATTTTCCTCCTTACGTTCACTCCTCATGCTCAGAATTACCTTTGAAGCTAATGGCATAATCAAACTGATTGAATTACTAAAACTCATTTCATCATCCGGCGTTGACGGCAATAATTCAAAATCTTAAAAAATACTAAACACATATCTAATGCAATACTTTCGCTCATTTTTCAGCAATCACTATCATCTGGAGTGGTCCGAGAAGACTGGAAGGTGGGAAAAATTATTGCAGTACCAAAAAAGGTAATCCATCAGCTCAGAGTAGTTACCGTCCGATCTCACTCACCAGCATATCGTGTAAATTAGTGGAACATGTTATTTATTCCCACGAAACAAAATTCCTTATGTACCAACGTTTTTTCCGCCCCAATCAACATGGCTTCCTAAATGGACTCTCGTGCGACAATCAGTTAGCCTTATTTATTAATGACGTCAGTATCCGCGTCGATAAAAATGTTCCTGTAAATTCCATGCTTCTTGATTTTGGGATGCATTTGACAAAGTTCAATAACACAGATTATTTCTGAAGCTATCTCATCTAAACCTTGATCACGCTGTATTGACTTGATTACAAAATTTTTCAACTAACCGTAAGCAGTTTGTATTCGCTAACTCGCGCTCTTCCAGTTTAGCTCCCGTTTTCTCAGGAGTGCCTCAAGAAACAGTTTTAGAGCACTTACTATTTCTAGTTTACATTATGACTTGCCAAATAATATTCAAACTAACATACGAATATTTACTTACGATTGCGTCATATATCGTCCCTAATACACTTGTAACGACAATTTGATTCTCCAGCGTGAGCTTAGTATTATTAAGAATTGGTGTGATACATGGCTAATATCTTTTAATGTCTCCAAAACCTCAATGCGGTCTTTCCACCGCAGAACGACATACGTCCCGCATCGCTACGTAGTTGGCAGTTCTAACGTTTCATCTGTTCAATATCTGGGTGTTTCCTTAACTCAGGATCTGACTTGGTCAACTCACATTTCGAACGTGACCAACGATTCTAATCGCGTTCTTGGGTATCTGCGCCGTAATTTACGTTTTTGTTCTTCACCCGTCAAATTTCTCGCATATCAAACATTGGTCCGACCTAAACTTGAGTACGCATGTGCGATCTGTAATCCCCACCTCTCTAACTTATCTAATACACTTGAATTTGTGCAAAACAGTGCGACAAGGTTTATTTACTTGGCCTACTTCTACCACAGAAGCGTCACTAAAGTAAAAAGCCAAGCTAATCCTTCTCTGCTCGTAAAAAGGCGTGAAGTTAAGCGGCTGTGCTTGTTTCATAAGTTTTATCATTCACGCATTGCTACGACAGTCATTGAAGAAGTCCATCCATCTTCACTCTGACCGCATTGACTACCCATTCTCTGTTTACTTAGAGAAGACCCTCACCATTGCCCATCATCATTCTTTTTTTTATCGAACAGCAAAAGACTGGAATGATCTGCCGACCGACGCCGTTGTCATATCCAGCCCCATCCATTTTCACGAAGCAGTCGAAGACATTATGTACTAAAACTCTTTACTGACCACCATTGACATTGTTCACAATAAATGCCCACCCCTCATGTAAACCCCTGAATAGGGGCCTTTGAGGTATAATAGATAAATAAAATGGCGTGTGTACTCCGGACATTCTCGCTACAACTGGAACCAGCGACAGCCTACGAGGAATTATTCACCCTGTGGTGAGCGAAGAGCTGCAGCAGGCTGGCATGACACCTCATCCCACGTTTGGCCTAATTGTAGCGGTTATGAGAGAGGAGCTGCACCAAGCGCTATAGGGCCCCTCGCCTCCCGAGAGCTCCACACCAGCCTTCACTGAATACCTCCATGAGACGAACACCTATGCGGAAACCTTAAAGCGGCCTGCTGCCTCTCCGCCATTGTTCCTTCGCACCCCTCCCACCATTTGTCCACACCACCCCAGTCAGCCATTATTCGAAGCAGCCAGTTCATTACATCGATGTAATGCACGATGCAGTGCACGTCCTCTCGGAAGTAAGATATTTTGCGTGCACCCAACCGCCGGCCTCAGTTCTTTCACTGCGGTCAAGCAGATCACTTGTACCGCCAGTGCTTGCACCGCCGCCTTGGGTTTCGTGGCTTCTCTGCGTACTCGCCACCCCCAAGTACGGCCAGTGACCCCGCAACATCGGGAACTACCTCGTCCAGCGCCCTTCACTACCATCCGCTGGGCGCCTGTCACGTTCACTGTCGCCGAGGTGGTTTTCATCACTGCCCCAGCGGTATTTTACTGCACGGTACCCATGTACTCGCTGGCAAAACTATTTGGAGGGACTTCTTGGGGCGTTGTCGCTGAACATTGAAGTTCTAAAGACCTTCGACCGACCCAGAGACATAACGATACTGCAGAATATCACAGGCTTTCACTTGATATACCAGGGACGATTGATGGTTACGCGGTTGACGAGTTAGTGGACACCGGCGCCGACTTCTCAATAATGTAATTGTCAGTAAACACACAAAAGCGAATTACACTTTAACACTGCTTTAATCTGGCAGCCATCGCTATCAGCCTCAGTGTTCTCAAAACACTCCGTCTTCCTCGTTCTCAGTCGTGGTCTACCCCTCACGTGCCGGTCACCGCGTTGTTATAATCCACTACATTTGTCGCCCCTCTCCCCAGGAGTCTGAGCCAGGAAACGGAGAAGCGTTAATACAGAAATCACGCGGCACACAAACTTTCAACTGGCTTGCATGGGCGGGAAAAACACGGTTTCTGCTTTTGGTGCCCAGTTCAGGAATAACTTCCTGGCGGAATGTAACAGGACCTAGGGCTATCACCGCGCGAAGTGGGCTGGCATATCGGGGAAAAAATTCTAGCAACGCTGTGGAACACACTGGGTGCGTCGAACCAGCACTAGGTCTCCTGGTTGGAAAGGGGTGTGGTTCTCGTTGAAAGGCGGGCGAAATTTCGCCTGAAGATGCGCTATTGCCAGGTGCGCTCTAAAGCGAGCCTTCAGAAGAAGCTCCCAAGTACTCGTATCATTCAGACGGTTTTGCGTTGTCGTGTTCAAACCAAAGAAGCTCTCTTGCAGAATACTTGGCGTCCTTTCATAGACAAGCTTGAACGGTGATTCCCGTGTGATTTCCTGCGGTGACGTATTGGGGGCGAAGACATCTGCGGCGACGTATTTGTCCCAGTTTTTAAAGACTGGGACTCACGTATGACGACCCTATGTCTTTTATGGTACGATTTGTACGTTTTACTAGACCGTTCGTTTGTGGGTGCTGAGGAGTGGCCGCGGCATGATGATTTCCATGGTTGTTCAGTAGGTTCCTGAATGCGCGGGACGTGAAGGCCGTGCAACGATCAGAGGTGAGGAAGCGTGGCGGGCCGTGTCGAATCATGCCGCACTGGTTGATGAGAGTCGAATAGTCAGGGATGGCCGTGACTTCGGCCCACTTCGTGAGATAGTCCGTGGCAACGATGAGAAACATGTTGCCGTGTGACGTTCGTGAAAACATTCCCATATGATCAAGTCCCAGAATCTCAAAAGGTGTTTTAGGAGGATGCATGGGTTGCATGGGGACCGGTTGCGGATTTGTGGTAGCCTTCCGTGCTTGAAAAACTGTTCACGACAAAGCGTAGCGGGAAATGTCACTGTGCATGCGACGCCACCAAAACATCTCTTTGATGCGTGCCAGCGTCTTGTGCAGCCAGAGGTGACCGGAAGTCGGAGCGTCGTGGCACATAAATTGCACCTATTGTCGCATGACTACCGGCAAAACAGGCAGGCACGACCCATCCTGATAATTTCGCTGGTAAAGAATTTCCTCTCGGACGCCATACGACACAGAAAAACTTTCACGACGACGTTTGGGAGTGCGTACTTCCCCCGATAGCCGTCGGGTTATATCGACACTTTTTGCGTCTTGTAGCTGTGTAGTTCGCAAATCAAGCACTGTAAAGACTGGGGAGATGTCGCTGAAAGCTGTGGGGTGACGAGAAAGGTAGTCAGCGTCTTGACGGTGAGCGCCGCAGTGATAGACGAAAGAAAAGTTGTAATCTTGCAGTTTTAGAGCCCACCTGGCGAACTTAGCATTGAGGTCTCTTTTGTTTGAAGCCACCGAAGGGTAACGTTGTCGGTAAAGACCGTGAAGCTTTCACTATAAACGTACAGACAAAATTTTTCGACTGTCCAAACTACCGCCAAGCACTCAAGTTCAGAGGCGTGGTATCAGCCCTCACGTTCACTCAGCCGGCGCCTAGCATAAGCGACTAATCTCTCCTGCCCGTCCTCGTTAACCTGCAAGAGAACAGCTCCGAGGCAAAGACCACTGGCATCGGTGTGTATAATTGTCGCAGCAATCTCGTCATAGTGCGCGAGCGTCGGTGGTGCTTGAAGGGCAGTCTTGAGGTCGCGGAAGGCAGCTTATTGGTCGGGGCCCCATTTCCAGCGAACTTCTTTCTTGAGTAGTTCGTTGAGAGGTACTGCACGAGAAGCAAAGTCAGAGACAGGGCATCTGAAATATGAAGCAAATCCCAAGAATATTTTAAGCTGTTTAGCCTTGGTGGGAGGCAAAATACAAGCAATAGCTTGGAGCTGCGTGGGATCAGGGCTAATGCCTTTGGCGCTGACTGCGTGCCCCAAGTAACTAACTTTAGCAAAAGCCGAAAGGCACTTGGAAGGTTTAATGCAAATGCGGGAGCCTTGGAGAGCACGCAATACCATTTCGAAACGCCTGCAGTGTTCGGGAAACGTGGGAGCATAGACAATTATGTCGTCCAAAGAGACCAAAGCCATCGACCACTCAAGATGCCCTATAAGCCGGTTCATTATTCGATGAAATGAGGCAGGAGCAGTGGAGAGGCCAAACGGCAGGCGGTTAAACTGGTATAGGCTGTCCAGAGATAAAAAGGCGGTCTTCTCAGCGTCATTAGGGTCTAGTTCCACCTGCCCATAGCCACGAAGAAGATCCAGAGTAGTGAGAAAACGGGCACCATGCAGGCGTTCAAGGGCATCGTCAAGACGAGGAAGCGGGTACACGTCAGGCTTGGTGACACTATTTAGCCGTCAACAGTCAACACAGAAACAAATTGTGCCGTCTTTCTTTCTCACAAGAACTACTGGGGACGACCACGGACTAGACGAGCGCGATATTATACCACGCTTAAGCAGGTCATCCACTTGCTTAGCGATTTCTGCGCGTTCAGAGGCAAAGACTTGACGCGGGTGATGCCGAATCGGATTTCAAGAGCCGGTGTCAATTCTGTGCTGCACCAAGGCAGTGTGGCCGAGCTCAATAGGTGACATCGCCATGGAGTCACGGATTTTTTATAGAAGTGCTTGAATCTCAGCTTTTATTGGCGGAGTCAAGTTGGGGCCGAAGTTGAATTCATTCCAGTGTAAGGGCAATGCAGTTGGGGCGAAGGTACTACGGGCTGTACTACTGCTACGACAGACGGTGCTTCAAAGTACGTACAGGTACTGAAGATCGTGCCTGCCGGTAACCACAGGATACTGTCGGACAAGTTGAAGAGAAGCACTGCAAACGTTTTGCCGGAACAGCGACGGAAGGCCCGCGGCATTGCAAATTCGCCTCCAGGACAGGAATGAACGGTGCTTTCTACAAGAATGTCCTTGTCAACAAAAGACTTGTCGGGGCTGCAAACAGGAGCACGTGCAGCAGACGACGAGGGGGTGGTAACTGAAGTCTCCATTATCACAGGATTGAAAAGTGGGGATTGTTTCCCCATGTCAGGTTGTTAACTTCTGTTTGTACCCCCGGCCACATTCGTGCCCATTGCTAGAATGCCGAATTTGAAAGAAAATTTAATAATCAGACTTTTCATCATGCGGTAGTTGTCAGCGAGCACGGAATGGGCTTTGTGAACTGTTCTGTAATTGACATGACTCAACGGGAAATACGACTGTTTATAGCAAGCTTTACTGAAGGTTTCAACACTTGCTCGAATCGGTGTCGAAGCGGTAGATGTCAGTTCAATGGTGCAATCGGTGCCGTTAAACTGCAAACTAATGTAAAACTCTGCGCACCAATCACAGCCTAAGATCACTGGCACAAACAGGTTTGGGACAACAAGGAACCACTGCCCCACTGTCTCCCCAAGCGCACACACATTCAGGCAGACTTCACCGAGTGCAGGTAGAGTGGCTCTGTCAGCTAGGACGAGATGGGGTCGATCAGCCGGCTCAGGGCTCACTGAAAATCTTCCATACAAGAAACTAATCGCTAAAAAACTGAATGCAGCCCCTCTGTCCACTAGTGCTTCAACGTGTTGCGGCGGATCTCCAAGCTTCACCGGCAGAGTTGGCATCTCGGTGAAGGGGCCAAATGGGAAAAAGAGGAGCTTTAGCCATGATGAAAAACGTACAGCGCGAACACAAGATGGGAATACTCTCTTTAGTATTCCCCTCCTAGTCCCCTCTTTAGTATTCCCGTCTTGTGTTCGCGCTGTACGTTTTTCATCATGCAATACCAACTAGCCCAAAGTTTCACTCTTCTAAGCTTTAGCCATTATGCGGGGTCCTACCCTCGATGGCCCACATTCTCCTCGATGGCCCACTCCTTTGGTCAAACCTGCATCTGCTGATGCATCATCGTTTCTCGACGTTTGCTCCCTTTTTACCTTATCCCAGCTTGTCGATAATCCGACCCGTGTAACACCGAAATCATCGTCTTTGCTTGATCTCGTCCTGTCATCTGCCCCAGATATTATTTCGTCAATAACACACATCCCCGGCTTGAGCGACCATGATGTATTGCAGTTCGCTCTTTCCCTTCCTGCCACAAGAAAACAGAAGCCCATAAAAAGCATCAGGGACTACAATAGAGCCAACTTCGAAGCTATTAATACGGGGCTTTGTATTTTTCTTGATAGCTTACTGCCACGTTATATAGAACTAAGCGTTGATTACATATGGAATTCCTTCAAACAACAGGTCTATCAATTAATCAACAAACATATACCGTTGCGGCGCGTTTATAGTAATACTAATGCTCCCTGGTTTACCCGTTATTTGAAACGATTGTCTAACAAGAAAGCCAGGCTGCCAAGAAATCTACTGGGGCGCAGCGCTGGTCAGCCTACAAATTAGCAGCCGCATCTTACACCAAGGCCCTTCAAACTGCAAAACGTACCTTTTTTCAGTCAACTCTACCGTTACTGTTAAAGACAAATCCTAAGCGTTTCTGCAGCATAATGAAGCCTAAAAACGACACCACAATAATCCTGGTTGATAATCGCGGTGTACCAGTTTCTAGCCATCTCTGTGCATCGCTGTTAAATAATAGCTTCGCCAGGTCTTTTTGTAACCCGGTTGTAGATAATTTTCCTGATCTTCAGTGTGTAAATTTTTTCCCATTGGACCCTATAGTTTTCGATCCAACTGGAATTTCTGGCGTCATCAGCAACCTGAAACTGTCTTCTTCATGTGGCCCTGACGGTATTAATTCAAAATTTCTGAAGAATACTAAAGAGTATATGTCGATTATATTATATTGCATTTACACTAAATGTTTCGATGACGGTTACTTGCCTAAACATTGGAAAACAGGCCGGTTGGTACCCCTTCACAAATCAGGCGACGCACATAACCCCTCTAATTACCGACCCATCTCACTTCAGTTCCTTGCAAAATTCTTGAGCACATAATTTTTTCCAACCTTGTTAAGCATTCAGAATCAAATAAGTTCTTCCATTATTCGCAGCACGGTTTCCGGAAATTATTTTCGTGTAAAACACAACTAGTCACGTTTACTAATGATCTGCATGTATATCTTGATTCAGGTTTTGTGACTGACTGCATATTTCTAGATTTCGCAAAAGCATTCGATAAAGTAAATCACCAGCTACTATTACATAAACTCAGCCATTTGAAAATTGATCCACAAGTACTACAGTTTATCCGAATCTTTCTTGCTAACCGCACGCAGTTTGTATCCATTAACGAAACTGACTCTCCCGAGGTGGCGGTACATTCAGGAGTACCTCAGGGTTCTGTGCTGGGGCCTTTACTGTTTCTAATATACATTAACGACCTGCCTTCTAACATTTGTTCTCCAGTTTGCCTTTTTGCTGATGACTGTGTGCTTTACCGTAAAATTACTAATGTTACTGATATTGCCTGTCTACAATCCGACCTTAAAAACATTATTTCCTGGTGTAACCTCTGGCACATGGATCGTAACGTTTCTAAATGTAAATCAATGAGAATTTCGCGTAACAAACTACCTAGCCCTGATTACTTTCTTAAAGATACCTTACTAGAGTCAGTTGAATCTTACAAATATCTCAGTGTGCACATAACCAATAACCTATCCTGGGCACGCCAAATTGAATATGTAACATCTAATGCAAACCGCATGCTAGGCTACTTGAAAAGAAATTTCTCGCTGTCCCTGTCTTCCTTAAAAAAGCAGCTATATATAACCTACGTGCGCCCTAAGCTTGAATATGCTTCCTCAGTTTGGGACCCTGGCTATGTAACACTATCTAATAAAATTGAAGCTGTGCAAAACCGCTCCGTGAGGTTCATACTTTTCAACTATCACCGCACTTCCAGTGTTACTAACATGAAATCCAGCCTTGACCTTGCTACTCTTGCTACTCGCCGGAAACTTGCTCGCCTTTGTGTGCTGCATAAAGCGTATCACCATAACCCCATACTTAAATCACGTTGGCTAAACCCTCCTTTTTTTCCTATCTGAACGCCTCGACCATCATTACAAGGTTCATATTCCGCGCCAAAACACCGTAACATACTCCCATTCTTTTTTACCAAAAACATGCCATGATTGGAACAACCTGCCTGCGTCACTAGTCACGATTACTAATCAGGAACGCTTTCGGGCGGCACTCGAAAATTTTATGCATTGATGTGCTCAACGCATTTTTTTCCCTGGTTTTGTTTGCTGCTGTTCGGTTATCGTTCATTTGTGTATCGCAGATTCGTTGTGCCGTGTTGTAATTTTTTTTGTCGCGGTGCTTCTTTTTTTAGATATTGTGTAAGCATTGTCATTTACACGTTGTTCTCGAGTGTTGTACACATGTACTGAATGTGATTTGTTTTTCACGTTTCAATTGTATTTTTTGTCTTCTTAACCCACTCCCCTCTATAATGCTGTATGCCCTGAGGGTACAATAAATAAAAAAATTGTAGTCTCCCGAGAAACACTCCATAGTAGGAGCTGAGTTTGTCAGCGACTCGGTCGCCCGAGGGCAGTTCCGATCAAAATGACCAACATCGTGGCAGTGATAGCACTGAAGCACCGATGTAGGATCGTGGAGCCTGAGTCGAAGCCAAAAGCCGGGTCCGGGATGGTGCATCCGTGTAGGGTGGCCTCTGGTATGTATCCTCAGCTGCTTGCGAGCGTTCGTGTATCTCCGCCTCAAGAGCGACAGCTAAAGCTGATCGTTCGTCAATCGGATGAGCGAGGCGGACGAAGTGCTGGACACTTGTGTAATTGATGACGTCAACAAAGGCATTAGCAGCAATAAGGTTTATGGTTGCGGTGAGAATACCCGAGAAGGCCTTCCGGGACAAGCTGTCGACATGAGCAGCGAGCTATTGAAGGTTTCGGTGACCTTGCCGAACGTGTTGCAGTTGTGTGAGGTAGAGCAGATGACTGTCGCTGTTTCCAGCACCGAGACCAGAGCTTTATAGTTCGAGCGGACAACTTGCAGGATCTACTCAAGGTATACAACCGCGGCGCCACGAAGCTGCACAACGAGTGCCTGAGCTTTATTTAGAACTGTCCAGCCGTTTAGGGCAGCAACAAACTCGAACTGCGTCAAAAATGCTGCCCACAACGTGGTGCCATCGAAGGTGGGTGGTGGAAGTTGTGCTCCGAAAAAGCGAGGCTGAGCTGACAGAGGAAAATTTCGTTCCACCGCTGTAGACACACGTTGCTGACGGCCAGACTGCTTTTCAATGACAGAGAGCCGCATAGCTAGGTCGGCGACGACGTCCGCCGTCGGGGCACGTTGGGCGAGGGTGGCCTCAAGAGAGAACAAGCGAGTAGCGAAACGAGTTTGAAATCTTGCATAAGGACTTGTCTGTCGGCCTCACTTTGTAAACAAGGGCTTGCAGGCAGTCAGGTATAGGTAGACTGGCACCAGCGCTTGAATGTTGAAAGTGATTTGGCGTATCCTGGACATCAAACTCTGACAGACGAGACTGATGGGGAGCTGGTGGCAGGATGTGTGATGACACTGGAGCTCCCGTGGCTTGTGCCAAGCTTTCCTGCGTAGTCGGGACAGGAGTGTCCACGGTCGTCGACGACGTGTCGCATTCCGTATGGTGCATCTGCGAAGTGCCGACTGTTGCTGTCATCGGTGCAGCCTTACTCCTTGTAAACAGAGGTTAACGTTGTCACCGCTGCCACCGAATGTAATGGTCACTAACACACAAAAGCGAAATATACTTTAACACTGCTTTAATTTGGGAGCCATTGTCACCAGCCTCACTGTTTTGTTTTGTTTCCTTGGGATGATGGCTCATACCCACTCAGGGGGATTGGCAAAGAAAGTGTAGTGCAGTTTTTCTGCGATCATTTTAACTATGTGTAATGAATTGGTGTTATATTATGACTAATGTAAACAAACAACATAAAAAGAGCAAACGAAAAAAAATCAAGTTGAGCAATTTTGAGATTTAAGGTGTTATGATTACCACTCAGCTGCGTTTACTTCACTCAGCCCTGGGGAGTAATAAATATTTTTTTTATTGAAGATCACAAAGGTATACGCTTGGTTGCCTGAATATATTCACAAACGGCATTGAAAGCATCCCTGTGGTAATGTCCCAAAACTGAGGCACCAAAGCTTAGCGCCGTTCCCGCCGTCAATCTAACGCGTATTTTCAGAAATGGCATAACTAGTAACCTTTTTTCGAAGTATATCGTAGCGGCGACAACACAAAAAATAATGATCTAGTGATTCCATTTATCTGCAGAATGCACAGAGGGGTGATATTGTCTGACCAGCTCTGTGTAGATACAAATTTAGGGGGGGGGGGGGACACGACATCGAAATTTAGTAATTAAGACTTCGAGCTTTCTGGACTGACTCCAGTGGGGTTGCCATGGAAACTTGAGGTGGTTATAGTCTGTCCATGTAGTTACTTTTTCTATCGTATCAGTGGAGATTGTTGATTTTCGATATCTTATTGCCGTGATATATTCAACATCTGGCAGTATGGACAAAACTGGCCCATCAAGTGTGGCTCGTGCTAAGGAATCGGCCAATTCACTTAATCTTAATCCACAGTGTCCCGGAACCCATAGTAACCTCAGGAGTCTCAACTGCCGGGGTACTAATGTTTTGAATGTGCTTAGAATTCGAGAGTTCTCTGGAGCTGTCAGAGCTGCACAAACTAAAAGAGAATCCGTCAATATGACTGCGTTGTTTTGATTTGATGGAAGTTTTCGAAAAGCTAAAATAATCGCCACGAGCTCCGCTTCAAAAACAGGAATAAAATCAGGCAGTCTCACTGAAAAGGATCAGTCAAGCGAATCAGAGGCAATGCCTACACCTGCTTTTTGATTATTTGCGGAAGCATCTGTGGCTATTATATTTTTAGTTTCTGCATGCTCCAAGTAATCTAATAATACTTTATTTAAAAATTTGAGAGATTGTAATTTGGCGTTTTGGGGGAATTAATCATCATACTCAATAATAACATGACAATTCGAGTCATTAGTCTCAATTACATTTCTAATGTTCACATTTATACTTTGTAGATTCTTCTGTACAAACATTATCTGAGGTGTGTGCAACCGTGGTCAATGAGCAAGAAAGAAGCCGTCTGGGTTTGCGATAAAAGCATAGTGAGATCTTGCCGGTAAGCTATAAAATTTTAAAAATGCTTGTACGGTCAAAATTCGAAATCGGCAAAGTAGTGTAGGCAGGCGCGCTTCCTGGTACAGTACGTTGATAGCCACAAATCTAGGGAGTCCCAGACACATTCGCAGTGCTTCCCACTCCAAGACAACTAGAGGTTTCGTTTTATAAGCAGGGCCACCCAAGAATAATATGCAGCCGAATTCCATGATGGGGCGCATATAAATATTGCACAACGTTATCAAGGTGTGCCTCCGTAACCCATATTTCTGGTTCCTTAGCTTGTGTAGTAAGCCTGAAGCCCGCTGTGCTTTGGTAGTTATATACTCTATGTGTGGACTCCAGTTAAGTTTGTCATTATAAATTATTCCCAAATATTTTATAGAGTCTACTTGCTGGATGGGTTCCTGTTTATATAGAATTGAAATTGAAATTGGTTCTGCAAGCGGAAACGCAATGAGCGCACTTTTGTTGATATTTAACGATAACGAAATCGACTGCAACCAAATTTATAACATGTTAATATATCTTTGTAATTTAAGTTGTAGTGAGTAAATACCACAATCAGCAGCAAAAAGTGCGATGTCATCAGCATAAATGTAGACAGTAACTTCTTGATCTGTTGGAATTGTGCTCAATAAAGCATTAAATAATACTGGAGATAAGACTGCTCCTTGGGGAACTCCGCGCGTTTGTTTAAATCTAGATGAGGAACATCCATCCTTGACGCAGTAGAATTTTCTTGATTTTAAGAATTCTTCCACCCACCCAATAAAATATTGTGGGAAGTCCAATCTCTCTAGCGTATTTAACAATATGAAGTGCTCCACACTGTCATACGCCTTGGCTATGTCAAGCGTTACTAAAGCAGCGTATTGCCTTCTTTTACATGCGAGCTGTATTCGGCTCTCTAAATCAGCATGGGCACACCAAATAAAGAAATCACTACGAAAGCCGATTTGGTTCGGTTTTATTACTAAATTGTCTGCCATCCAGATAATTATTCGGCTATGTAGGACCCTCTTTACTAGTTTGACCATGTTAGATGTTAGAGAGATTGGTCTGATATTATCGACTTTTAATCCTACACCCGGATTTTTAGTATAGGAATCACCTTTGCTATCCTCCAATCCTGCGGCACCCATGAGTTTTTTAAGGAGTAGTTAATAACATTGGCGACGTCTCGAGGCGATAAATTGAACAGAATTTTAATCATGGGTACTGTGATTTTATCTGGGCCAGGAGACGTACAGGGTAAATGTTTAATCACGTTGGATACTTCAGTCTGGGTCACTTCTTCAAAGTCAGACTTTGTCGTAGACTTGTGCCAGTAGTTTGACACTACTGAAGTGAATCTGCTTTCTAAACCTCTACCGATTGCCTCTAAGGTAGTGGTCATTTCTTGCGCTGACAGATTATCACAAGCTACATTAACTGGTGATGGCAAGATTTTCCGAGCTCTCATATATCGGAACAGTGCTTTCATATGTTTAGGCTTCGACAAGTATTCATAATGTCTTCTGTCATATTCTTGTTTAGCTTGAGCTACCGTTCTTTCAAAGCCCGCAGCCATGAATTTATAATCGGGCCAGTTTTGGGGGGATTGATTATGTAGAGCTGTTTCCAAGCTGCCTGACGTCGTCGGTGCTCCCTTGTACATTCGTCATTTCACCAACGGCTATATACTCTTTTTGTGGATTCAACAGTAAATTCGGCTGTTTTGTAGGATCTTTTATTGACTGCGTCTATTTTCAGTGCTTTTTTTATCATCGCTCTCTTCCGAATGAAAAGCCAATGCTCACTTCAGATCATTCTTAAATTTAGTGTAATTTACAAATACTCTTACATTTGAACAAGACGGAATTATCGGGCAAGAAATTTCAAAACTTATCGGTAAGTGGTCACTGTTGGTGCCACAGTCCAGCGCTTTCCAAGAAGAAGTAGTAATGGCTGAACTGACAAAACTTAAATATAAGGCCGACATGGAGTGATTACGAATAAATGTGGGGGTTCTGACGTTGAGGCACGTCACGTCATTAGCCATTGTCCACTCCCACAAGCGTTTCCCACTCAGATCAGTTCTAAAACCCCAACTCGTGTGGTGGGAATTAAAGTCTCCAACTAAAACTTTGTCTTTGCACCACGATTTTGTAGCTAGATCCAAACTTCGTGTGTCTTGAACTCTATGAGGAAAATACATATTAACTAAAGTGAAAGGAGCGCAGTTGGGCAGTGTAATGTCTACTGCCAAAATTTCGCATTCTGGCGACATAAGTTTGTATGAGCATTTGACTTTCATACTAATTCTATTATTAATAAAGAGAGCTAGACCCCCACCTCTCGATGAACGGTCTAGTCGGAAAGACCGGAAGTTATTTAAATGGAACAAATTATGTACAGATAGCCATGCCTCTTGTAATGCTATAATATCAGGAGCGAATTTAGAAGTCAAGTATACCAAATCCGTAGATGCAGAATGGATTGATCTCCAATTCCAATGGAGAATCTTAAGTGAACATATGGTCACGAAAGAGCTGCTTCCGCTATAGCTTTCTCTAGAATGCTTTCTTTCAAGAAATCCCTCTTTGAAAGGCTCTCCTTTTCTTGCAGATATTTTTGTTCTTTGTTTGTTTCGGTGAGTTAGTTTTCCTTGACACAGGGGATCTAGATCACTTCAGAGACCTAGGGTCCAAATCCATGTCATCGGAATCTATTGTATATGCAGCTTTGTCCTCACTTAGACTCTGTATATCTACTGCAGAGGGTGCTGCAGACGGAGAATACGATGGTGCGGTTTCAAATTCATCATTTTGGCTGTGGATGCAAATTGCAGAGGCTCCTGCGGGCGGATAATACGATGGCGCAGTTTCAGATTCACCGTCAGCTATTGGTCGTGAACTCTCAACATGTTGGGATAATAGGCCTGACTCTCCCGTTCTACCAAATATGCGAGTCATCTGGTTAGCCGAAATTTGAGATAGAGAATCGCAAAGGTTAGAAGTCAGTCTTTCCATGGCTTTTTATAGAGCCTTTTCTAGGGCCTCCGCTGTATTCAGGGAAATCGACCCATTTATTTCTGAGAGATGTCGTGCTGCAACACTGACATACCCCTGAGTTCTAGCCTGTATTTCCGCTAGGGATTTTTGTCGATAATAGCGCCTACGCCCTATAATTTCAAGAATTAGCATTTCTTAAGCCTTTGCTGAGCAATCAGGATTATCTGCACAGTGTTGTTCGTTGCAGAGACAACATTTTTCTTCTTTAGCTTTGCAGTATTTTGTTTTGTGGTTGTCACCACACACTTGGAATCTGAGTTCTGACCTGCATACTTTAATAGTGTGACCGTATCGCCAGCACTTCGTACACTGGAGTGGTCGCGGGCGGTGATAGCGGTTCCACTCTGTATATTAGTGGCCATGCCTTGATTTCGCTTGGGAGATTCGCTCCAGCAAATGTTACAATTACCGACTTAGTCGGCGTCTTCTGCTTCTCTACCAGTCGTGCACACCTATAAATGGAGATAGCACCAGTCACGGCAAACAGCTCTAATACCTCTGACAGGGTCAAGTTAACATCGACACCGCGAACAATACCTTTCACGCATGCCAGATGCGGGGGAATAAAGGCGCTCACTGGAGTGGTCGCGAAACTCGAGCACTTCAATAGGTCTTGGACACAGAGCTGATCAGATGAAAAACATAGAATACCACCTCTGCCGAACTGGCGGACCTCTGTGATGCTGTGAAAGTGAGACGTCGCAGCTCTAAGCTCCGCCTGGACCACTTTCGAATTCTTCATCCGAATGAAGCCGTCATTGCTAGGGACGAGAGCCACAGGAACTGCGGGAATGCCGTTGCGCAGAAACTGATCCACTGGCATTTCCTGGGGCGGAAGTGAAGCAGACCAGAGGCAAGCCCCTGGTCCAGGTGAAGAAAACGGTATCTAAGTGGTCTTTCTAGCGCTAAAAGCGCTTACTTAGCTGTAAAAGCACTATAGGAACACCTAATAAAGACAAAGAAACCACAGCCACTACACAAACTTAGGCCAAAACCCTAGAGCAAGCACGACCAGCTACTTGCGTGTTCGAGCGTTCCAGGCACGTTCCTCAATGTTGGTTGGTTGGTTGTTTCCTCAACACCTTGGCGCAACCCACCTAGGGGGATAGGCCATGAATGGGACGGTGCCTTGCTTTTTAAATTAATTGACTTCTTGAAAGAGAGGGTTGGATTAATAAGGTAATATAGTTAATAATAAAAAGATGTTATATTAAAAAAGAACCTTGAAAAGAAAACATATAAGCATACAAAAAAGAAAAAAATATACATAACACAAATGAAGTTACATATTTTTAGCATTCCATTCTTTTAGATTCTCGTAAAAAATTTGTAACAGCGGTGAAAACGCTCCTGTGGCTGAATCCAAATGTGACTGCGCCAAATAAAAGAATCACCGGAAGTGTCAAGTTTAAGCCGAACTTTCGTAGGAGTTCTTCTAGTAGATTTACCCTTTGAGTTTTGAATTTTCGGCATGACAAAAAGAAGTGCTCCAAAGATTCCCTGTCATTACAATAAAGGCACAAAGGCGACTGTGCCAGACCCGACCTGTGAAGGTAAAATTTCAATGAGGGGACTCGACAACGCAGCCTGGTAAATACTATTTCTTCCTTCCTTGATGAACACAACTTGTTCTTCCAAGGGAACTTTAGCTGTGTGAAGTATGATACAAACAAAGGGGATTTTTCAAAGTTATTGGCCGTTGCGTGTTTTTCAAAGCGTGCTGCTGTGATATATTCCGAAGTAGGCAAAATAGGTAAAACAGGACAATCAAGGGAAGATACAGCTAGTGCATCTGCATGCTCATTCAGAGCTAAACCTCTATGGCCTGGTACCCAAACTAGTCGGACGAGTCACACATGTGTAGGAATGAGTGAGTAGAAAGTTTCTAAGGTACGCGAAAAAGTTGGTGAGCTTAAGGCAGTACAGACCGAGAGACAGTCTGTTAGAACAATCATCGCTGATAGATCTTGTGGCACTTTACCCAATGCAAGGAGTATTGCCAGTAGTTCAGCTTGGTAAATAGGTGTAATGTCGGGTAATCGAATTGAGAAAGCCTAATCTAGAGAGGATGATACGATTCCTACGCCAACCTTCTCTCAATAAACCGAAGCGTCAGTCACTATCACAATGGATGTTTCTGGATTGGCCAAATGATTTTCCAAAATGCCATTTGTATACTGATATGGTAAATTTTTTGCATTCTTGGGATATATCGTCAAATTCTATCCTAATTGCATCTATGCATCTACAGTGTTTAGCACAAGCGTTTCCCAAAGGTTAACTCTTAAGGGCTCCAAAAGTTTCTGAGTAAATACTACTTGTGGACACCTTAATTTAGGCCATTGGTGGTTGAAGAATGAGGTCTGCTGGTTAAAGAACACATACTGTACCCTCCGCTGAGGTGATGCATAGATTTTAAGGAATGTACGTACTGTTAGAATATGAAATCTTTTGATAAGAGAAGGTAGGCGGGATTCTTCGTATAGGATATTGTTGGCAACATATTTGGGTAGCCCTAGGCATAAGCGTAAAGATTCGCGTTCTAGCAGAATCAGTGGTCGAACTTTGTAGGCCGGAGCGCCAGAAAACAAAACACAGCCGAATTCAAGTATTGGTCGAATGTACGTGCAATATATCATAATGAGCACGTCTCTACGCAGACCAGCACGATAATTACTGAGCCTGCGCAGCATCCCTACGGCACGTGCTCCTTTAGCAGCCATGTTTTCTATGTGGAAACTCCAGTTTAGTGTTTCGGTGTAGGTTACCCCCAAGTACATAACTGACTCGACCTGAGGTATGGCGTCCTGTCGGTACGTTAGTGAAATTCGTACTGGGGCATTTTGTGCGAAAACTATGATTGTACTTTTGTTTGTATTGAGGCATAGGTTGATATCCTCCAGCCACGTTTCCAGACTATTCATGTGTGTCTGCAGAATAAGGTACAGTGTGTGAATATCCGCCGACGCAGCAAAAAATGCAATATCATTGGCATACACATAGACCTGTACATGGAACATGTACAGGTCTATGTTTATGGAACACACTGGGAATGGAACATACTAGAGCAATAAATCATAAGGGCGATAGTACTGACCCTTGCGGTATACCTCTCGTTTACCTGTATACTGAAGAGTAGACACCGGATTGCGAGCAGTAAAATTCTCTATCACCTAAGAAAGCATGGATCCAAGCCACAAAGTATTGAGGCAGTCCTAAATTCTGAAGTGAATCTAGCAGTTTAACATGCTCCACGCTATCATAGGCTTTTGTGATATCTAAGGCTACAAAGCGGAGTATTGTTTCTGATATCAAGCAAGTTGAATTCTGCTTTCGAGATCCACGTGCGCACACCAAATGGAGCAACCACGCCTGAATCCAATCTGACATGGGCTCAGTGTCAGTTTTTCTGACATCCATCGATCTATACGTCTATATAAATTCTTTCAACAAGTTTTACTAGGTTCGATGTAAGTGAAATGGGTCTGATATTATCTAAGGTAAACCCAGCGCCTTGCTTTTTTAATAATGGAATCACTTTTGTCATTCTCCAATCAGGTGGCATCCAAGAGCTTCTAAGTGAGTGATTAATAATTTCGAGTAGGCCAAGCGGGTATATTTTATGCACTGATTTCATCACCGATGTCGTCATGCCATCAGGACCAGGAGCCGAATGGGGTAGTGTTCTGACTACGTTTGCTAACTCTGCAGGCGTAACCTCTTCAAAATCCTCAGCCTTTTGGGGGGACTGGGCTTGGTATGAGAGAAGTGTCGTAAAGCGACTTTCTAGCCTCTGAGCTATATCTTCTAGAAGGGCCTTCAGTTCAACTGGTGATGATACTACCGATTCTATATTTCTTTGTACCAGAAGAACTTTCTTATTTCTCAGAAAGCGAGAAAGTGCTTTTCTATTGACCGGCTTTGACAGGAAATCACATCGGTAGTTGTTAAATTTGTCCTTCGCACTAGCGATGGTTCTCTTAAAAATAGCGGCTGCATACTTATAATCACTCCAGTTCCTGGGACACTGGTTGAAGATTAATTTTTTCCATGCAGCCTTTCTTAGTCTATAAGCCCGCGAACAGTCCGCATTCCACCAAGGGTTGGTAGACGGTTTAGAGCTTTCAATGGTGAATTTTGATTTATTTAACGACTGTTTTATAATGTCGCTAATTCTGATGGCGTCTAGTTCTGCATTATTCGTTTGGTTAGATAAAGCACCCTGTAAGGATTTCTCGAAAATATTAAAGTTTACATGTGTTACAAAAGATCTATTCTTGGAGGTTGTTGGACTTACCACCTCGAACAACATTGGCATATGGTCACTACTTGTTCCCGAGTTAATCGCAGACCTTGATAAGATGGAGAGGTTAGCGTTAGAAAAAGTTAGATCGAGTACCGAGGAGAACTGATTACACATAAAAGTAGGAGTTTTTGTGTTTATGCATATAAAGTTATTATTGTTCACCCAATCCCATAAGCGTTTGCCATTCAGATCAGTTTTGAAACCCCAAGATATATGATGAGAATTGAAGTCACCTACTAATACAATATCTTTTTGGCAATATTGAACTGCAGTATCTAGGACGTAAGAATTTAGAACACCCGCAGGAAAATAAGCATTATTAAATGAGAATGGGAGGGACCCAGGAATAGTAATGCTTATTGCTAAAATCTCGCTTTCTGAAGCCAATGACTGATAAATAATTTTAGCTCTATGGGCGATTTTAGATGAGATAAATATTGCCGAACCTCCACCCCGAGTTGGGCGGTCTAGAAGAAATGTGCGGTAATTTTTAATCCTAAAATACTTATTTTCTGCAAGCCAACTTTCTTGTAAAGCAACAATATCAGAGGAGTAATTATCGCAAAGTTGAAGTAAGTCTATAGCTGCTGAAAAAATGGAGTGGCAATTCCACTGTAGTACTTTTAAACTCCCTATTTTGAAGAGATACGAGCAGCACTCACTACTTTCTCTAAGATGCTATCTTTTAAAAAATCTTTTTTGATGGGTTTTCCTTCTGATATCTCTTATTCCTTGATTTAGGACTAATTGAGGACCGTTGTGCCTCAGGAGAAGCACGTCGTTTCATATTTCTTGATTAAGAGTCCATTTGTTCTGGTTATGAGACATGAGAATCGGAGTCCGAGCTCCAATCTAGGTCCTGTACAAGAGGCCTAATTGTTCTACGGCCAGTCTTCGGCATGTCTGGCTTTGATTTCAGCATGTCTGGCCTGGTTCCGATGGAATATCAGTAACCTTAACTGGTGAAGGGGGCACGGTAGGTTGGTTACCTCCCTGCAATTGATTCAACTGAGTGCTCACTATTTGCGCCAGTGGCTCCGTTAGGCCCACGAATAGAGATTCCATAAGTTTCGTCATGGCCTTTTCCACTGTTGATATTATTAAATAAGGCAACGACGACTCAAGCATCTGGGTTGCCCGGTTGGCAACGGAGGCATAGCCACGTGAGCGCTCAGAAAGAATAGATCGGGCCTCACGCCGGGAGCATCGTTGTTGTTCGATGGTCTCTAGAAGTTGCAACTCACATGTCCTCATGGGGCAACTTTCATCGTCAGCCGCGTGATTTCCTCTGCATAGACAGCATCTCACCTCTTGGGTTGAACATTTGTCGAGTTTATGTTGGTCAGTACATGTGCGACACCTCACATCCGATCTACATCCCTTGATGGTATGACCATACCAGCATTTTTCGCACTGCAGTGGACGAGGGGATAGTGCATCTACACGATAAATTAGTGGCCATGCTTTAATTTCGGTTGGTCGAGCCGTGCCGACGAAAGTCACAATCACTGATTCTGTGGGGACCTTTTTGTTCTCAACGTTTCGCGAGCATCGAAGTACAGGGACTGCTCCTGCGGCCGCAAACATTTCAAGTATTTCGGGTGGTGTAAGGCTCAAGTCCACTCCTCGAACCAGTCCCTTCACACAGGCCAAATGGGCAGGTACGAAACAGCTCACCGGATTTGAGGCAAACGTTGTACATTTTAGAAGATCTGTGATGCAGGCTTGGTCCGGCGAGCAGCATAGGATGCCTCCACGCCCAAATTGACACACCTCAGTATTCATTTGGTAATAATCGGAAATCTTCCGGAGTTCTTCCTGAATTAGTTTCGGGTTTTTCATGCGAATAGACTCGCCGTTGGTTGGAACAAGGGTCACAGGAACGTTCTTCAGACCACTGTGCAAAAATAGATCGATTGGCAAATCGCTGTTAGAAAGGGAAGCCGACCAGGCAGAATATGCCTGGCCGGGAGAGGAAAGAGACATCAACGTTTCTCACTTCAACGTTCTCAACGTTCATCACTGTTTTTAACACATATCGTCTTTCTCGTTCTTTGTCCTGGTCTACCCTCACGCGCAGGTCACCCAGTTGTTATGTCTCACTACAATAATGAGTGGGAAACAGACCTTGCAGCTAAAGAAACTCATCACGCCGAGGCACAACTCGTTAATTCGCGTGGCTGATGGCCATTTGTTAATCAGGGTGGCGATTTGGGCTTGTTGGTATGGTAGCATGATAATGTATGGTAGCGCAGACAAAGAACACGGACAAGAGAAGGCACATTCAAAACAACTAAGCCCTAACTTTAAACAACAGTTTATTACACGCAGATCCCCCTAGTGTATATACTTCGCCACACCATACGTCACATGTGCAGAGCTCTCTGTTATAATTCATGGTTGTGAGGGCTATGTACATGTGACGTGTGGCGTGGTGGAGTACATACACTAGGAGGATCTGCGTGTAATAATCTGTTGTTGAAATTTAGCGCTGTGTTCTCTTGAATGTGCATTCTCTTGTCCGTGTCCTTTTTCTGCGCTACAATATATTAATAGGCCATTTGCTACTATACTGGGCGCCTGTGCTACTAGAGTTCAGATCCAAGGATATACGTTTGTCACTAGCTGCATTGTTCTACGCAAGTGCTCCCGTGACGTTATTCTTGGAGTTGTCTTTATTGAAGGGTGTCGCGCTATTATTGACCCGAAAGAGCGTTGTGTCATGTTTTCAGCCGACCGAGCAATTGATGTACTGGATGGCGAACGGCATCTCGACGTACTTTGAGTTTCTGCTGACCACGCCACGCTTCCTCTTCGAGCAAGCGTCATGGTCGACGTCACATGCTGAAATTTGGGCGATGCAAAGCAGTGGGCGATACGAACACAGAGCACCTACTGAAAGAAGACATTTATGTATCCAGAAGTGTCATGCAGCTTCGTGGAGGCCGATCGCAATGGCTTGTTACCGACTTTAGCAACGAGCAGCGACACCTCTTCCGCGGCACTTCGATCGCATTTGCCGATGAAATTGTTAGCAACCGTATCACGTCGGAGGCTGCTGACGCCAGAGAGAAGGCCTTCAGTAATATTGACATCAATCCTGCACTCTCGAACAGTAACCAGACTGCCCTGCACACGCTCTTGCTGAATTCCGGTCCTGTTTCGCAAGTTCCTCAATAGTGCTCCAGAAATCCATCACACAGCGCAGTATAATCACGTACGACGGTGCACGCCTGATCAACCAGCGTCGTTACCGCGTGTCGATGAAAGAATGCGAAGCGATACGTAGGCGTGTACGAGAGCTGCTTGAAGATGGTGTCATCCAACCATCCAACAGCCCATGGTCATCTCCGGCGGTCCCGGTCAAAAAGAAAGAGGGAAACTACGCTTTTACGTCGACAACCAGAAGCTTACCAATGGGACCAAAAAGAACGTGTACCCGCTACCACGTATCGACAACTCATTGGATAGACTTTGCAATTCCCAATGTTTCTCTTCTCTGGATCTAAACAATGGGTATTGGCAAATTGAGGTAGATAAGCGACACCGTGAGAAAACAGCCTTCGTGGCTCCAGACAGCCTCTACTGATTTTGAGTGCTTTTTTGGCTTGTGTTCAGCACCGGCAGCCTTCCAGCGAATGATGTACACTGTCCTCACAGGACTGAAGTGGCAGACTTGTCTTGTCTACCTTGACGATGTGGTGGTCATTTCTGCCACGTTCGAGCAGCATCTTCACCGCTTGCGCAGAGTGCTGGAGGGTATCCGAACGGCGAACCTCTGACTAAAGCCACAGACGTGCCACTTATGTTATGAGGAACTCAAATTTCTTTGACATGTAGTTAGCGCCGAAGGAGTGCGTCCCAATCCAGACAAACTTGCTGCTGTTGCAAAATTTCGAGCTCCTGTTGATAGAAGTAACTCCGGTGCTTTCTTTCTTTGTGTGCCTACTATCACAGGTTAATTGCCGGCTTTTCACGGATATCGGAACTTCTGACTCTCCTCACAATAGATGACACCCCGTTTTTGTGGGAAAACGAGCAAGAAGCAGCGTTTTCCGAACTGCGACAGCGCATGCAATCAACGCCCGTTTTCGCTTATTTCGACGATGACGCTGACATGGAGGTGAATACTGACATTAGTAGCGTTGGTCTCGGTGTAGTGCTCGTTCAGCGTCAAGATTGCATCGAAAGAGTCATAGCTTACGCCAGCCGCTCCCTACTCGCCATCGAAGCCTCAGTGAAAAGCTACTTAGCCGGTATTTCGGCTCATACAAAGTGCTATGCCGCGTCAGTGAAGTCAACTATGAAGTGGTTCTGGACTGAACAATACCGCAGGTACGGACCAGCACACGACCGAGCCCGGACGTCGTTCATTTTGGGTGCATCAAAGCATCCATTGCGCATTCATAACTTTTTTTTCCATCATTCACAGGTCTTCGTGTTCTTCATTCATTTTTGTGAACCCTCTTGCTTGTTCATTACCTTTTTCTTATTGTCACGATCGTCATGTTATACTTTCTAATTATTTGGGATTTCTATTTACTTTTTTTTCTTTACGTGCCCATGTTTGAGCATCGGGGCAGTGCTATGTGTCTTTGCTTTTCCTCTTTTCGTCTTTTTTTTGTTTTGTTTATTTTCGGAAGAGGGGTAATGCCACCCGCATGTTATGGGTTGGGAGCAAGAGTGGCTCTCACACTGAATAAGAAGCGAAGAGCGCGTGGGTCTTCTTCCCTCAAGATCCATCCGCGTTGGACGCGCGTTTCAACTGCGGGCCACATCTTGGCTAAATAAAAGACCCTTCCACTTCTGAAGTCTCGTGACAATATCGTCTAGTTTTCCTCAATAATTTTTCGTTCAGCTAGAGAGACGTGGTACGCACGGCGGTGCACAATATATGTTCCGTCGGTCTGAATACAATGTGCTGCAGCGGTAGTCTGGCCCAATGTTAATGAATAGGCATCAAAAGAGTTTGCATGTTTTTTTTTCAACAAATCAAGCAGCTGCTGCTTCTGTGAGTCTGCCGAGGAAGCAGCATGATCAGCGGAATGGCCTTTAGAAGAGGCAGTGGTAAGAGGCACGACACACACAGGCTCCAGATCAGCACCACAGGCGACATTGGTACCCACGGCAGTAAAAATTTCTCTGGTGTAGTGTTTGTAGCAGCAAGGACAGCTGATTCATCGTTGAAGCGAGCAACACCTGTTGCGAGATCTATGCTTTTATTAAAGCAGTGGGGTTATGGAGTAACCAAAAATGTCACCAGAGTCGGCATCGCTGGACAAAACTGGTAGTAGTTGCTTTTCGTATGCTGTCTTTTTTTCTCTCTCTCTTCTTATTTGTACTTTCAATCCTCAATCTCCTTCCCCACGCAGAGTGGCAAGTCAGCGAATTTTACATGCTGGTTAAATTCTCTGCATTTCAATAAAGAGTTCTCTCTGTCTTGCATGGTGGTTGCTTGATGTCTACAGCAGTGATGTGTCGAAGTGGCCTGTAGATGTCGTAACTGATCAAGTGGTCTGTGTCAGTAAGACGACCGACACGTTGTCCACAACCAATGGCCGCGGAAGCAGCAGAAAGAAAGTCCCAGCCTAAAATGAGTTGGTGGGAGCACGGGGATAGCATAGCAAACTCTATATAGTGAAGAATGTCGTTGATTAGCACTCAAGCTGTGCAGAGAGCGGAAGGGAGAATCATTGTTTTCTGGGCTGTAACCAGCGTTGGTCCATCATAAGGCATCGTGAATTTTTGAAGACGAGCACACGAATCAGCCCGAAGAATAGAAAACCTAGCCCAGTGTACACAAAAGCATCAATGTCCACTCCCTCAACTGTGACTGAAATCAGTGCAAGGGCGCGCTAGAGGAAATCGAGTCCTGTGTTGGAATGCAGTTTGTTCTCCAAAAACAGCATCGCTTATTTTCCAGGATTACGGTCAGCGGAGAGGAAGGCAGACTGAAGTGGAGACGAGAAGCGACGATAGAGGGACGGTAAACGGCGTCAAATTGATTGATGACTACTGCGCAGTTCACCCGATACTGGCGGAGATGGCGACCAACGCTGAGGCGATGAAGGACGAGACCGCACCGAAAGGCTTCTTCGTTGAAGTTTTGTTCGCGCATGATGTACCCTCGACGCTCGTCTTGCGGGCGCTTGCGGCAAAAGCGTGAGATGTGACCGCGATAGCCGCAATATTAGCACGTAGGACGAGTCGATCACCACGGAGGGCGTTAGCTGCACCGGGAAAGAGAGCAGTGAGATGGACAGATGGGGGCTCAGGCGGCGGTGATGAAAAGCTTGTGGGACGCCTGGCAACAACCAACGCGTGCGTCCGGGGTGGCCACGTCGAGATGATTGTGCCTGATGGTGCGTTGCCGCCATACGAGTATGATGGGAGAGTACGAGTGGCAGTGGGCTGCAGGTGGGCCTTGAGGGTCATGGACGTGAGCTCCTCTCTAATGACATCCCGTGATGACGTTGAAGGAGACTGAATGGGACCCACTGAATGTAGTGAGAATCCCATTGATTGTAAGTCTTCAATTATTTGCGTATAATCGCCCTTATCGTATCTCGTAGGTTTGAATCCACCGTAAGATGGGCTGCGTCACTATCCCGTTGTAGGCACATAGACTCGAGTTCATCGAGGTGCTGACAGGTTGTCGCAGCGTTAGCAACGGCTGCCGGAGTCGGAAACCCAAGGGCATTCAATGCGATAGGTGCGATCTCCTTAAGAAGGTGGCGCACCTTGCCAGACTCTGGCATTCATGAATAGACCTTCGGCAAAGTGCAACAACATCATTGATGTAGGATGCATACGACTACCCGATGTGCCGCTTGCGAGTCGTGAGAGCTTTCTTTGCGAAAGGCGAACGAAGTGCCGGTGGGCCAAAGACATGGCGAAGCTGATCTTTGAAGGCTGGCCAGTCGGCGATTGCGATGAAGTGATTGAAGAACCACGTCTTCGGGACACACGTGAGGTAGAATAAGACGTGAGCGAGTTTGTAGGTGTTATCCCACCAGTTAGCCTGCCGACATGTTCGAAATCGTCCAGCCGTTACTCCACATCTTCCCCGCGCATATCAGCGAAGGGATGGGGCTCACACTGGTGGCTGTTAATGACTTGAGAAGGCATGACAGGTGGTGGCGGTGTAGGAACGGCTGCAGCACCAACCTCATCCTGCTGGAGCATAATTCCGGACACCTGGCCCAAGGGCCGACCTGAACGTAGCTCCGAGAGGTATACAGCGGTCGAGATGACGACGTGGGATCAAAGAGCACCCTCCACCACGTACGAAGTCTTGGTTTGGAAGACCTTTATTAGGCCTGAGGAACCGACAGCCGACAGCTACGACGAATGAAGAGTGATGATGCTCATTGCATGACGACACGTTAAGTTTATGTGAGCGCGAATGGCCCGCACAGTTTCACGCATGGTATGGCGATGGCAGTGGAATTGCGCTACTGTTGGTCATGCATCCTCAACGATGAGGATGGATGACCAACCCATGAGGTTATATATATAAAAGTGCTTCCAGTACGCAAAGAAATACTTCGCATTCAAAGTGTCAAATCGAAACCCTAATATCACAGGGGCAAGTGTGATGATAATATACAAATATTGCGTTCGAAAAAAACAATCTTCAAATATGGTTTCAATCAGAATCACACAAGCAATAATTTGGATGATAGAAAATTTGAATAGGGTGGCAAAATGGCAAATTTACATCCATTATGTATCCTGAACAATTTGCAGAGGTAACGTGGGACATGGTGAAGCCAGTTTGCATAGTGCAGCGAAACACCACCACCACACCATGGCGATTGGCAACGTTCTTCAGGTTGTGCAAGTAGGAGCGTGCAAGATTGCAGCAAGAGCCATGCCACACATTTCGTCGAGTGCTCGACGGAGGTGATATGCGTCACTCCTTATGCGGGAAATTATACGCCAGCCTTACGGTCCGGTGTAAAAAGGAACGAGTAAAGAAACACCAGGTTTTGATAAAGAACGGACAAGAATTTATTCTGCGCCTCTTCACAGCGACGAATGCCCTTCGGCTGCTCTTGGCACGCCATGACAACAAAAATCTTGTGGCGTAGTCAATACCAGTTGGTACGTGAATTTGCCAAGGCTGACAAAAAATAGAGACCTCATAGCGTGTGATATCTCCATATCATTTTACTATAATGAGAGCAAGTTCCTCCCATGCGCGCATGGTTTGTGTCGTATTAGTATGCGTTTTCTTATCAATGACGCCCAGTCGCGAGTTTGCTTCCGTTCTCATTCACTTGCTTGTATTTGCGCAGGACGTTGTTTAATCATTTCTCATGATTTTCTGGAGCATCCTTCGCAATGACTGTTTTTACTGGAGAGTGCATTTGAAGCAGTGGTGCCTTCTGAAAGTGCAGTCGTCAAGTGCGCCATAATTATTCCTTTTACGAACCAGCGAAGGCCCACCACGCGTCTCTAAGGCAATTATGCAAACATACGAAGCTGTTTAGTTTGTTAATGCTCGCTGCAATTCACATGTTATGACACCTAACGTAATTCAACGCTTCTGTCACGCAAGGTTTTTTTTTCGAAGCAGTTTCAGTTAATCGCGTACCTGTGCGGTAAGACGCCTTCCATGCTTGCCACGCTGACGGCATAGGTATGATTCCATAACTCGAACGAAAGTTTTTTTAATCAATTGATTTTCTTACATGAGTTAACATTCATGTAATCTTTCCTTCCGAAGCTGCTGTAAGCAGTTACGTCGCTCTGTGGTCGAAAACATGCTTGCCATGGATACAGCTGCAGGGTTTGATTCTAATTCGAATTGAAAATTTTTTGATATATAGATTTTATTTTCATCTTTCTCAATTTCTTGGCTACGGAGAAAATTATTTTTCGCTAAGAACCTCCAATGTCAACGGCAGAATTTTAGCGAAGCGAGCTTTTTTACGCAGTCGTGCCAATTAATAATCACGGGCATAGGTTTCTCTTGAAATGTGCTCAATGGCGTAAGCCGATTCCCGGTCATGGCGATCCCATTTCGTTGGGTCAGAAGAACGTCCATCTGACTGAAATCAGGTGTGTTATAGAAGGTATTTCAGCACGAAGTTCCCCGCTGCAGCATAATCGCATGAAGCGTTTTAGGAGCAGCAATTATTTGTTAACCTAAATAACCTCACCAATTATTTAGTATCCTGCAATATCATACTTCACATTCGTGTCAGTAATCGTTGAACAAATATAAATTCTGTGTTCGAACTTCTTATGCTTCGAATGGTCAGTCTTAAAGATATCGGCTCGCGATGACTCGCATACATCAGTTCACTAACACCTGCACTTACTGTGTCATTCTTTACTCCTTTGATGCGTAAAACTCCATGCAGGTGTTTTCGAATAAGTGTAGTATCTACAATATAAGAACAGTCAACAAGCGGTAATTGCGTCCTTTTTCTCTTTGTGCTTCGATCACGCCAACGAGCTGCGTGCGACGGAACAGCGCGGTCACGGCGCTCGAAGTATATATTATCCCATTGCTCCACGTGCCTTCGGGGCCTTCTGTGATTGACAGAAAAAATGCATATTAGTGCCTGGAATCAGCTAATAAGTGACATTGTGAAGTTTACTTCAAATGTGCTTGCCAGGCTGTTCCATGATATAGTTATGTGGGTACGGCAATGTTGTGGTTTTCACTCATTTTAATCTGTACTTAGTATTACGTACTGTATGCAGTACCCCACTCTCTGCTCCACGGTCATTTCTATGTAGGTGCCGTGGGTGTTGGAGACATAATTATATAAACAAATAAGATTATTGGTTTCTTCTTATCGCTTCGGTATTTCGTTCATGATCATTCATTTGTCACCGATATCTTCACGAGCGAACATAGCCCTGATGTTCCTTGGCAGCACTTGTGCATAGTGCATAGCATAGGTATCATATCTCATCATTATCATTGTTTCGGTTTTCTTTACTTCTCGAGCAGGAGAGCAATATTACGGCTGTGGTCATACCATGCGCGAAACCATACGTGCGATTCACGCAAACATGAACTGAACGTGTCATCCTTTCACTTCCTTGTGTGTATGCCTCTATCAATTTCATTTCCTGCTATCTCCGAAAAAGGGGCACCCACATTTCGTTCAGTGGAGACGCGATGACGGAAAACACGCTAACCTTCGCGAGGCGCTTTTCCCGGCACGTGCGTGAACCGAACCCGACCGTTCATGACACATCAGGCGGACCGTAAAAGGTGGGTAAAAACGGCGGGGCGCAGCAAGATTGCGATCCTCCCACATGAAGCATCTGTGACTATCGATGCCGTATCTAAATGATATTTCCTGAATTTTACGTCCCGAAACAACGATACGATTATGAGTGACGCCGTAGTAGAGGGCTCTGGCACTTCCGGCAATCTGAGGTGGATCTAAATCATAGTGCATAAGCCTCTAATCATTTCGCATCCGTCGAAACGCGGCCACCGTGGCTGGGAATAATTTGATCATGCGACCTTCCGGTCTGCATTCGAACACCCTAACCAGAAGACCACCATGGCGGGTGACCTCGTGTGCGTCCGTTACGGAAAATACGCCTCAATGTTTGGTTTCAAAAGTAGTAACCAGAGGAAAAAAAGGAGTGGACATTACTTTCAACAAGGAAATGTTATTACTGATATCCCAAAAAATGATTTGCACTATTGGGGGGGGGGGGGGAGATGAACAACAAGAGAGAAGGCAGGGAGGTTAACCAGGCACATGCCCGGTTTACTACCCTATGCTGGAGGAATGGGAAGGGGCCATAAAGATGAGAGAGGGGGGAAAGAGAAGAGAAAGACAGAAAAAAGGATTGTCTGTAAATGGGCTGACGTGTATGCAGTGGTGGCACTAAACAAAAGGTAAAGGTGGTCACGTAGGCCTGTAGTCTTCAAAAAGCTCAAGATAGCTTTGAATGCTTTTTGAGCCGACAAAAGGCGAAGACGGTGTTCAAGTAGCATCTGCATAAAGAGTTGCCGATCGTCCAATTGTCGCAATACATCCGAAAGCTTCTGTCTTTCAGAGGCAAATCGATGGCAATGGCATATCATATGGTCGACGTCTTCTTTGGTGCAGCAGACGTCGCAATCTGCATTGTCGGTCAATCCGATGAGGGTTGCACATGCTTTTGTGAAGGCAACCCCAAACCAAAGGTGACAAAGAAGCGAAGCTTCACGTCGACGAAGTCCGGATGGAGGTTGAAGTTCCAGTGGAGGGCTTATTTGGTAGAGTCTCGTATGTCTTATGCTTGGGGTGTTGCACTCCAGCAGACACAGACTACGTGCCAGGTGATGAAGTTGCTTTGCAGCATCTTTCCTTGACAAAGGAATCGGAAGGGTGTGCTCTTTTTGGTGCGATGTGCGAGCCGCGTTGTCTGCGAAATCATTGCCACTAAGCCCACAATGGCCAGGTGGCCACTGAAACTTGACCTTGTAGCCTGTTTCTGTGACATGGTGAAGAAGCTTGACAACCTCGTAAGTTGACTGTTCATGGCAACCTCATCGAAGGACTAACTGCATGCTCTGTAGGGCCGGTTTGAACTCGGAAAACACAGCCCACTTACTCGGTCTCAGGGATTGGATGTACTCTAGGGCACCGCGCAAAGCCGCAAGTTCTGCTGCCGTAGACGTAGTGACGAGCCACAGCTTGATTCGCAGAGTGGTTCCTCTAGCTGAAATCACCACTGCACCGCCAGAACCAGACGCTGTGGTTGAACCATCGGTGTATATGTGCACGTGGTTATTGCACATTTGGCGCAGTAGGTGCAAGCTCAATCTTTTTAAGGCTGATGAAGGCAAATTTGTTTTTTTTTCTGTATTCCTGGAATTAAAAGACGTACTTGCGGAAGTGCCAGGCACCACGGAGGATACACCAGTTTTTCAGCAGGCGTAAAACCTGATGTAAACGACGCACGATGTGCACAGGCAATTGCACAAAATTTCGTGCAGATTATTGGTTTCTAATAAAATAATGACAACATGTGCTTCAATAACCAAAGGATGTGACACAAACTAGTAACGTTAAGTGATATCAGCCACAATTTCGTGGATTGTTTTATCATGTTTCAAAGCTACACTTGCATTTATGTTTTTCTTAATAAGGCCATGGTCTTTGCAGTATTGTTGAACTTCTCATGCGATTTGTACTGCACTTCCTGTGATATTCAATACGGTATATGTACATATGCAAGGAGCAGCGCTTCGAGATAGGTAATAGTGCACTTGAAGTTGTAAAAGACTATGTCTACTTAGGGCATGTAATAACCGCAGAGCCGAACCACGAGATTGAAGTAATTAGAAGAATAAGAATTGGGTGGAGCACATTCGGCAAGCACTCTCAAATTATGACAGGTAGATTTGCCACTATCCCTCAAGAGGCAGGTATATAACAGCTGTATCTTGCCGGTACTTAGCTACGGAGCAGAAACCTGGAGACTTACAAAGAGGGTTCAGCTTAAATTGAGGACGACGCAGCGAGCAATGGAAAGAAAAATGGTAGGTGTAACCTTAAGAGACAAGAAGAGAGCAGAGTGGATTAGGAAACAAACATGGGTTAAGGATATCATAGCTGAAATCAAGAAGAAGAAATGGACATGGGCAGGGCATGTAGCGCGTAGACAGGATAACCGCTGGTCATTAAGGATAACTGACTGGATTCCCAGAGAAGGGAAGCGGGTTAGGGGGAGACAGAAGGTTAGGTGGGCAGATGAGATTAAGAAGTTTGCGGGTATAAATTGGCAGCAGCAAGCACAGGACCGGGTTAACTGGCGGAACATGGGAGAGGCCTTTGTCCTGCAGTGGACGTAGTCAGGCTGATGATGATGAAGATGATGATGATGATGATGATGATGATGATGATGTACATATGTGTATTATATCTCTCTTTGCTGCATGCCTTGGAAAAGCGCCCGAATCTTCGTCAATTAGGAATAGCCACATTTCGTTTGGTCCTTCCTCCCCTTGCTATAAAAAATCAAATAAAATTTAAAATGTGAAAAAGAACTGAAGAAAAAATAACAAGCTCGCTGTTTAGTTGCGAGTAGGCCATTATGAGTAATTTTTTTTCTGCGAACGCAGCCAACAATTTGGACGTCAAGTTGCACATGTGTATGTGTGTAGGCAAAGAGCAGTTCCTGGTTCTGTTACCTTGTATTTAGAATTGATACATAAACGTAAAACCATGTAGAACCTGGATATCGTGTCAAGTAATCGCGGAATTTCGAGACGCACCTGATATTCGCAAGTTTCAGACCGAAGGTGAGACAACACGCGAGTTTACCCATTGAACTTTCTTCAGGGCAAGTTGGTTCATATGCTCGCAAGAACAAAGATTTCTGTCTAAAATTTGTGTCTCATGCGTCCTTGTATAGTTCACGCGCAACCATTTTTCCCCCTGGAAGTATGAAGTTTTCGTAGCTCTAGGGACCGTCTGGAAAGGACACTCTCACTTAAACGTCAGAAGTACTGGGGAAGAAGCTTTCTTTCAACAGCGCAGTCAAAGGTTGGGTGTCGTTTCAAGTCGGGGAATTTTCCCGTTAAAATTGAACCCCATGGAGGCCTCTCAACAACCTTAACAGATATATACGGTGACAGCTCATGTTGTCTGCAAGTTGATTTTCAACGATACACGAGGAGAAGGAGGTGATTAAAAATGTAATGACAGGGAAGCTGGCAAGCTCTCAGACCACCTGGCTACTCGGTGCTATCAGGAAAAGGAAATAAAAAGATGATAGAAAAGAGAGAATAAAAATGAAACGAAAAAGACGATGATGATATGTAGGTTTGAAAATAACATGCTTGGCCAAACAGTACCGTGAAAAAAAATGAGTGATCCCTGATTTAAAATGGGTGGTGCCACCAAATTTTGAGGCTAAAAAAAGCCTCTTGCGGGTTTCTTGTGTATGGCAGGGCCCTCCACACGAATGGTTGGACACAGCATATGTTTAGAATATATTGAACTTACCGTCCAAAGTGTACCTAAATGCTGGTACTCCCAACCGAAGCCCATCGCAAGCGCGCCAAGAACTGTCGTAGCTCTGTAGGAAGGGAGACGAAAGTTGCAGTACGGTACACCAGATCTGTAGTGAGTGTACGCGGAACCAGGTTTCCCCTTCAGGGGGAGAAAGGGTTGTCGCAGCACACCCCCTCCCTATAATTTCAACGTAGGAAGCTGACTTTTCAGCCGCCCCCTCCCCCAAGTTAAAGAACCCGCTCTCTATTATTTCAATGCGTGGGGCTGTGTTTGCACCCCTCTAAGTGACTACAGAAATGGCTGCCCCCTTATGCCCCTCCCAAGCGCATGCCTATTGTAAGGGAGATATGGGAACCTCTGGATACCTCCGCTACGTACGTACCACCAAAGCATCGCGGCTGCTGTACGTTTGTTTTATGGGGGCTTGTGCGGCACGTCTGCGCGAAAGCAGACGATAATCAGCGTGACGTGCGTCAGATTGTTTAGTGTTCGCGTGACTAAGCCACCTACACTTTCCCGTCACAGCCCGTTTCGGCACCCAGAAACCGAAAGTGGTCCACACAAAAAGGCAATAATAATTTATTCAGTGAGAATAAATTAATATTGGTGCGTGTATCATGCCTCCTAGAGCTTTAGGAAATGCTTGCAGCAAAGAACGCGCTAGCCACAAAAATGGTGGTATGTAAAGTAGGTCAACTACGACGATGCCTACAAGACAGTACAATTGGGCGTGTTGGTATAACATGATGAAGAGTGCTTAACAGCGCGAACGACACGAGGAGATATAAAAGACGAGACAGAGTGTTGAACTGCCAACAATTATTTCTTGCGAAATTCTTCGCTTTTACACAGTTGCACCAGTCATGCGTGAAACAATGACAATGCGTACATCACACCGACAAGCCTAGGAACAACTTTTCTTTGTCGGTGAGCACGACAGAAGAAGCACTAACACAAGCCTCTTTTCATCAACATATCGTTTCTGCCTCTATAATCTCGCGTGTGGTGCGATCCCTGCATGTTGCAACAACAGTGCAATCTGCGAACATTGGCCTGCAGCCACACGTGCGGCAGTCAACGGACAGCCGTACTTACTGATCCACATTGTACATATGTTCTTTAAGCTTCTCATTTATACAACGACCTGTTTGGCCGACGTAAAATTTTCCACACAACAGCAGCAGCTGTTACACCAAATTACAGATACAATATCGAAATTTATTTGCGTGTTTGGTAGTGCGGCCTAGGATGGGTCTTGACGGTGGACCGAAGGAGGAGGAGAAAAACATTATTTCAACAGAGGAGTTTGGAGCACACAGGCTCCTGGGCCCCCAAACGATCCCACTGTGCTCAAGCGTTCATTTAGTGGTGCTCTATGACGCTGGCAGCCCGGTCAGCCACCATTGTCCACTCAACCGGGTTCTCTGAATGCAGTAGGGTCTGCCAGTCCTCAGTTTGTACTGGTGACTAATTTTTTTGAGGCAGTGTAAAGACCACATTCACACTAACAACTTGGCCGCTTTCTTACGATTGTGCGCTCTCATGACGGAACTACGACGAAAGCTTGTCTAGCTGTGACAGGTTGGACTACGTTAGCGTTCTATTTGGCCTAAAGTTCACGAAAGAAGCCTTCGGCAACAGAAAAATGCACGGGGTCAGGACAACCAGCCGACGTCAGCCTTGAAGATTGCTCAACAAAGCTTTCGGCAATCTTGTGAACACATGATTTTGGCAAGGCATTCATGAAGCAAGATTTCGCGATACCTTGCTTAAGTAATTTATATTGCGTGGATAGAAATTAGAAAACAGACTTATTTCCACGCAGCCAATATACCCAGCAAGAGCGGCCATTGTTTAGGAATAGCTTAACGTCAAGAAACCTGATTTTCTGATTCTCAGAAGGTTCATGTATAAGCTCAAAATGTTCAAACCACCTCGCATCAGGTCTGAAACGACGAGAGCGTCAGTCTGATGTGATGCAACATCGGTGTCCATAAAAATTAAAACGTCATCCACGTATCTGAAAAAGTGCGTAGTTTGGTGTATCACACCACGCATGGTGTGGCGTATCAAATGTGGTGTATAAGCTGCTGTTATTGTGTGGAAGATATTACGTCGGTCAAACAGCTCGTTATATAAATGAGAGGCTGGAGGAACATATGTACAATGTGGATGATTATAAACAAGGACGGCTGTCCGTTCGCCACAGCACGTGTGGCTGCAGGCCAATATTTTCAGAGTGTACTATTGTTGCATTATGCAGGTATCGCACCACACGCGAGATTATAGAGGCGGAAACGATGTACTCATTAAAAGATGCTTGCGTTAGCACCCCTTCTGTCGCACTCACCGATAAACAAGAGTTGTTCCTTTGCTTTTCTGTTTGTGTGATGTACTTATGCATTATCATTTTGTTTTGTGCATGACTGGCGCAACTGGTAACTGCATAAAACCGAAGACTTTCGCAAGAAATAAATTGTGGGCAGTTCAGCGCTCTGTCTGAGAACTAATGGGAATTATGGAAATTATGGCAACAAATGGGAACTAATGGGAATTAGCTTAAAACTTATGAGAATTATCGAAGTAAAACAAAGAAAAGAAGAAAAATTTTGTACGGACAGGTAATTAGCACGTTTGTCTATGCATACCCTTAAAGGCAAGGATCGCAATGCAGCTGCTGACTTTAACTTGGCCACCGCAACAGTGACCTCCATAAAGAGGTCGTGCTACGGATCTACTCGGAATTCAGAGTGACCACTGTTTACGTCTTTTAATAACGTGAACAATGATTCTAGTTTAAACAATACATTCGTAACTATGAGCATAAAAGCATGCAGTGCAAGCTGCTGCTTTCAGTCGGGTACTCAAAAGTGTTTTGTTCCTCATATCATCCAACTCACTGCACTCGACAGGAGGTGCCAACCAGTGCGGACGCGCGAAGATCGGCTCCTGCTTTCAAGAATGCTTTCCTGTGGTATTCACGAATTTGTCGCCGAGTTTTTACTCTCATCGTGTGCCTAAGTTCTTAAGAAATCAGCAGATACCACCTTTGTGCCGGTGAGTGGACTTTTAAACCGTTTTTGGGACATTTTTACACGGCAACGCCACCGGGGGATTTAGGCCTAACCAAGGAGGCGATTGTCGCCGATGCGCCGGCCCGGCGCAAACGCGACTCAACGCTCTGCGCGTTCCAGTATCTGCAACTAAGAATGGAATACCAAGTAGATGGAGAGTACATCTCTCCAGAGGATTGCACGGAAGAAATGGGTTGGAAGGAAGCCGAAACGAGACGCTCAAGGAATAAGCAAGCCGCGGTTAGCGTTCCTGCTGCCAAGGGTTCGACCGAGGCCGGCGTTGCGGGAGACGCTCGAGCCAGTCGTAGTAGGTATGACACCAAGCATACAATCGTGCGAGCTGGACGCATGCCGCCACTACCTAAGGACTTCAGCAAAATTGTGCTACGACCACGTGGAGGATTAAATATCTCGAGCATTGGCACTGGAGCCGTGGCAGACGCGATAGTACTGGCGGCCGGCGTCAAAGAGGAAGAGGCCATGCAGGACATCATCTGTTCCAACTTGCAGCAGAACATTATGGTGGCAAGCACTCCGGACCAAAACAGAGCTTCAAGATACCTCAAGGTCAAGCAAATTGACATTGGAGGCAAAGTTTTCGAGGTTAGCGCGTACGCCGCGGCACCCCACGACACTTGTAAAGGAGTGATTCGCGGGATCCCCGTAAGCGATACTCAGGACATTTTGACCCGAAAGATTGTGAACGCGAACAACCCGCTCGCGCTGCAGGCCAAGAGAATCAAGAACACCGGGACAATCATCATAGCGTTCGAAGGACACAAGGTGCCCAGATTCGTGAGATATGGACCTTCACTTTTGCAGTGCTCCCTTTACCGCAAGAACATCGATATTTGTTACGTCTGCGGAAAGCTGGGACATCGGGCTGACGTCTGTCCGAACCCAGCTGAAACAATCTGCAGAGGATGCGAATTCAAGAACCCAGATAGCCTGCACCAGTGCAATCCAAGATGCAGGCTGTGCGACGGTCACCATCCCACGGCAGACAAGGAGTGCAAGAACAGGTTCTTAGTGCCATACGTCGTCAGACGCAGACGTTGGGAAAGATCGCGAGCAGCCGCAGAAGCCCGGGACGCATCAATCACATCGAGTCCAGACATCAATGACAAGCAGCTTATTCCAGCCTATGGGACCCAGAGCATCCAGACTACACAAGAACAGGAAAGGCGGCCCCACTCCAGGGGGAGGTCGCGTTCCAGAAGAGGTTCTAGACCCAAGGCCCGCTCCCAATCACGAAGGCGCTCGAGTTCTCAAGGTCACCATCAGGGTCGGGATCAGCCTGGGCGGCACCCGAACGGCCAGCTACCTGGCGTTCAGTTCGAGATCACGGCTTCACACCCGGGGAGGACGCCTGCAGTTACTTCGAAAGGCAGCTGGGCTGAGCGAGTGCGCAACGGCGGGGCAGAGGTGATGACAGGTAAGCTGCCAGAGCATGATAGAATTGCACAGCTAGAGCAAGAAAACGCGAGACTTACAAAATCAAATGAGAGGCTATCAGCTGAGTTAAAGGAAATAAAAATTCTTCTCACTAAGCTAACCAGCGCGCAATCTTCACAGCCAATGCCTCAGCCAGTTGATGTCCCTGTGGCTGAAAACGTGGGGGACTCGAGAACCGCGAAAAAGAGGGCAGTCATGGCAGAACACGTGGAAGCCAACCAAACGACCATGTCAGATATGAAAGAGGTGTTTGACACGCTCAGCAAAGTAGTAGCCAATCTTAGCGAGCAGATGGGTAGGCTACAATCAAGCGTGACGGCACTGGAAGAGCATATGACTTTGCGCATTACAAAGCTCGAAGCAGATCTGCACAACACAGCAAGGCCTCCTCATGCACCAAGCTCACCCCTTCGGCCACCAATACTAGTGGTACCAAACCTGTCGACAGGTGCAGCATCAGGCTCTGGCCACCCATGTAATAACCATGATGGCAGCGCTACGTGAAGCATTTCGTATCTGGCAATGGAACTGTAGAGGTTACCTTAAAAAGAAGGCAACCCTGCAGCAGTATATCAGGAGCAGCCAAGAAAAGCCTCATATTATATTATTACAAGAGACCCTTTCACCGCAAGCAACGTTGCCTGGATTCCGGCCTGTTATAGGGGATACTGAAGGGAGGGGAGTCTGCACCTTCGTATGCAACAAACTAACGCACGTAACCCATGACCTCAAGATAGAAGCAGGCCGATTGGAACACGTCTTGGTAGAGATCGTGCCGGGTACCAGCAACCGTCAGAGCATTTTCATTCTTAATATATACAGCAGTCCAAAGGAACAAAAGCAAGGGTTCAAGACGGTTCTAAAGAAAGCTGTTAATATCGCCGGGGAATGTCCACTCGTCATAGCAGGTGATTTCAACGCCCCTCATCATACATGGGGTTACAAGTACAACACTGGGAAAGGAAATCGACTTTGGCAAAGTGCCAGTGAACTTGATCTCACCCTAATCACAGACCCCAGCCTACCAACAAGGCTTGGTACATCTTGCTGCAGGGATTCCACCCCGGACCTTACATTTGTAAGGAACATCAAGAAGGCCCAGTGGATGAACCTTGCTGTAGACCTAGGGAGTGACCACTGCATTCTTGCCACTACCTTCTCCGTGGAGCGTAAAAAGCAGAGAGAATTCCACTTCACAGACTGGGATAAGTTCAGGAAGATAAGGATGGAAAGGGAACAAGATGGCCACAGACAAGGCTTGGAGCAGTGGGTCAAACAGATTAAAGATGACATCAAATCCGTCTCCTCCACCATTACCACAGATCTTCCGGTTGAAAGAATGGATAGCCGGCTTGCTCATCTTCTTGAGGCAAAGCAAGCACTACTGAACCGTTGGAAGGGTCAGCGCCTGAACCGAAGACTGAGGAAGAAGATAGCTGAGGTAAACAGATCACTCGAGGAACATTGTCGCGCACTATCGAGGCAGCAATGGGACTAAATCTGCAACTCCGTCGATGGTCAGATGCGCAATGCCAAGACATGGAATATGTTAAAGCATCTCCTCAACGAAAACACCACCAAAACAAATCAAAAGCATGTCATCGCTCGAATTTTGCATAAAGAGATAGGGCGCACTACAGAACAGCAAGTTGTCCAGCAGCTCGTGCATAAGTACCTCCCAATCAAAAGAGGATTGGCACCACCAAGTAGACAGTACCAGGGCACGCCAAATCCAGGTCTTGAGGGCGACTTTAACATCGAGGAGATCAGAAGAGCCTTGCATGATCTCAACGGCAGGTCGGCCCCTGGCCCGGACGGTATATCAAACAAGGCCCTGCGTAACCTTGATGACGATTCAATTGAAACCCTGAGGGATATGATCAATTCAGCATGGAAAGAAGGCAGGGTGCCAGAGCAGTGGAAGCTGGCCTGCACGATCCTTATTCCTAAGCCAGGAAAGCCCCCTAACTTGGACAACATGAGGCCAATATCCTTGACATCATGTATCGGCAAGGTCGCAGAACATGCCATACTGCACAGGATAAACAAGTACTTGGAAGATAACAACATATATACACACAATATGGTTGGATTCAGGGCAGGGCTATCCACACAAGATGCATTGAAGCTTATCAAACACCAGGTCATTGACAATGAAACCAGAGACGTGAGAGCCATTCTGTGCCTAGATCTAGAAAAAGCGTTTGACAACATCCACCACTCATTCATACTCGAAGCAATTTCCAAGCTTGGTCTAGGGAAAGCCTTCTATGACTACGTATGGTCCTTTCTTACAGATCGGAAAGCCGTGATGAAGATTGCAGATATCGAGACCGCAGAAATCGAACTAGAAGCAAGGGGCACGCCACAAGGGGCAGTGATTTCACCAATGCTGTTTAACATTGCCATGATTGGACTGTCAAAGAAATTATCGAGCATTGAAGGATTGAAGCACAGCATCTACGCAGATGACATTACCATCTTGTGCACAGGTGGAAGCGAGGGGCAGATTGAGAGCGCTCTGCAAGAGGCGATTGACACCGTAGAAGACTACCTTCGCCCTTCCGGGCTCAAGTGCTCCTCGAGTAAGTCAGAACTTTTGCTTTATCGGACTGCATGCCGGGGACCAAAGCCCAGGGGATGGAAGCCGTTAAACCAGATAGACATCCATCTCCGTACAAATCAAGGGGATGCCATCCAGAGGGTCGACTCCATCAAAGTCCTGGGAATGCTGATAGAGTCTACCGGCGCCAACAGCAAATCTATAGCCAAGTTAACTCGGAAAACAGACAGTGCGGTGCACCTCATACGCAGAGTGGCCAACAAAAGAAATGGGATCAAGGAAGACAACCTCATCAGGTTGATGCATGCGTTTGTTCTAAGTCACTTCACATACGAGGCAGCAATGCACAACTGGTCAAGAGCAGAGTCCGAGACACTGAATGTGCTCCTCAGGAAAGTTATCAAGAAGGTCCTGGGCCTACCCATACATACCAGCACCGAGCGTCTGCTTGAGCTTGGCATACACAACACGCTCGAAGAAATAGCAGAAGCCCAAGAGAGAGCAGAGTTTGCAAGGTTATCTACTACAAGGTCGAGGAGAATGATCCTGCAGGAGCTGGGCCAAAACCCAATAGCAATCAGACGCAATTACAATGAGATCCCTGACAACATCAGAGAGACTATCACGGTATCTCCTATACCGAGAAACATGCATCCAGAACACAACGTCGGAAGAAGAGTAGCGAGGGCCAGGACTATACTTCGTCAAGTCTCAAACGAGGAACGAGGGGTCGTATTTGTTGACGCAGCTTCCTACGCCAATGGGAAAGCGTTTGTGGCAGTGGTAGTCGATGGGGCTGGCCATGTCGTCAACTCAGCGACGGTCAGGACGAAAGACCCAATCATTGCGGAACAAGTGGCCATCGCCTTAGCACTCAAGATGGATAACATTGAAGTGGTCTACAGTGATTCCATGGCAGCACTACGGGCGTTCGCCAAGGGGACGGTCTGTGAACAAACGCTGAAAATACTGCAAGGCAAGAACATAACACATCATCTTCTGAGTTGGTTCCCAGCTCACCTTGGACAAATCAACGATTCCCCTCCCAATCTCAACGAAGCAGCACACGAGGCGGCGCGAGAACTCTCCAACCACGCCTCCCCGGGGATGCGTTCTAGCGGTGAAGGGGATAACCGGGAAATTCTTACAACATATAACGAGCTCACTAAACATTTCTACCTGTCTAGAAGGATTTTCCCTCCACCTCACAAAAATCTAACCCGGCCCCAAGCACTTACATTAAGGCTTTTGCAAACGCGGATGTACCCTACTTTGAGAATGTTACACATCATGTACCCTGACCTATATCCAAGTAACCTTTGTCCACATTGTGGGGAAATAGCTTCATTAGAACACATGCTCTGGCAGTGCACCAAATTCGCTCATTTATCGCACATCACCTCTGCCAGATGGGAGGCGGCAATCCGCAGCTCATCCTTGGCAGATCAGCTCTGGGCTGTCCACCAAGCCCGCGAGGCGGCTGAGGAGCTTGGCATCTCAGTCCCCACGTGGGAGCTGCCCGCAACACAGTGATCTGTGTTTTGGAGGACCAAATAAAAGTTTATCCAATCCAATCCACTGCACTCGACAATGATGTGGAAAAACGTAAGTAGTTCGCCAAATCTATCCCAGCTGAACTGGTCACTACCGAACAGAACACTAGAATGTGTACTGTGCGCGTGTCCTATTTGTAAGTGTTACTTGTGTATAGCATGATCTAGCTTATGTAGCCAATTTTCATGTTTGGGTTTGATAACATATGCTTTATTTTCTGTCTGCCTACCCCATAGGCGCTGTGAATACGCTTTGAGGCTTTGTTTTAGTAAGCATTTCAGGTGAGGTACTGCGACAGACATAGATGGGTTGGCGGCAGCGTTGTCGTGCGCGTATACAGTTAGCTGGTCCACGGTCCCGTTTCCTGCAACCTCGCTGTGCCCTGGCATCCAGTACACTACATGTCGTTTGAGTGCGTAGATTGTGCATAAAAGAGAGTAAAGTAATACAAGCATAGCATGCTTTTTTCATTGTTTTCAAAGCTGTTACAACACTCAGAGATTCCGCGAATATAACCGCGCGTTGTAGTGTTCATTCCTTAATGTGCTTGGCAGCCATAGATAGCGCATGCACTACAGCGGTGAAAATGCTTCTATGAGAGTGCAGAATACCAGAAACCGAAAAAGATGGGCCAACAGCTGCATGGGACACAGAAGTAAGAGACTTTGAGGCATCTGTAAAAATTTAGGACAAACGTATTTGTGGTAAAGTTCTATGAAGTATGTGTTTATATGTGCAATAAGTGCATGTTTCGTGACTTCCATGAAGGATACACCACATTCTTTAAAATTCCACTGCCATGGCGGTAGACGTATAGCGGGAGCCATTCGACAGCGTTCAAAAAGCGGCACACCAGTTAGGCCCTTCACGCAAAGTGAGTAGGGCTTCCTCGCCGATGAACGGTTTCGAAAAAAAAAGCAGAGCTAGACAAATTATTATTTTTAAAGGGCGTGAGCAGTTTCTCTCTCTGTTCTCTTTCAGATAATAAATAAACGACAAGTATGACCTCAGCAGGCAGAGCGACCACCCGTACGACTCAGCGTAAAGACTTTCTGCGGGGCTCGTTCGAATGGCACCTGTTGAAAGGCCGATGCCAAGATTGTGAAGAAGATCCAGAATCTCCAATGTGTTCAGTGTCGCATACTGGTAGACATTTACCCGGCGTTGGCTCAACCACCCAAGATCCCCTTTTCCCCGGATACGGCTCAGCCACGCATGGCTAGGCGTGGCTTGGGAGAGAGTCAAGACACCCCTTGTTAGCTCGAGTCCGTTGTGTCGCCACGCACCTGCGGGGACAGGAGAAGAAAAAAACTTTCATACGACAATGGACAATGCTTAAACTCTGTCTCTGAGACGAGTTGTCTACAAGAAATGCGACAATTAATGCTCTCAAAGACTTCCATGCTGAACAAGTTCTCAGCCAGTGTCCTAAGACCTTTTCTCCCGCACAATGGGTGATTGTCAAGTGTACGATCTAACACTTTTGAAGGATTTTGTTTTTGTTTTTGGAAGCGATGAAGGAAATTGGTGAGAATGACAGAAGAAATTTAGGGTCCCGCTGTGGTCGTCTTGGGACTAAGGTACTCGGCTGCTGACCCGCAGGTCGCTGGATCGAATCTCAGCTGTGGTGGCTGCATTTTCGATGGAGGTAGAGATACTGTGGGCCCGTGTGCCCTCATTTCGGTGCACGTTAAAAAATCCCAGATGGTCGAAATTTCCGGAGAACTCCACTACGACGTCTCTCATAATTATATATGGTGGTTTTGGGACGTTAAACCCCACGTATCAATCAATCAAACGATTTCATGGAGCCAATTACACTGATTCAGATGATTTAAACATGACGAAAGGGAACTCATGGAACTTGCAGCTGAGTGACCAGCAGAAGCGCTGGGAGCATGACCTCGATTTTATCTTAAATGGGCGATGCCACCAAATTTAGTGGCTGAAGCAATCCTTTAGGGGTTTCCTTCGTATGCTAGAACACTCGACACACATGGCTGGACACCGCAAACGTTTAAAATATTATCGAATTCACCTACAAAGTGCACCTGAATGCTCGTTCTCCCGAGCGCAGCCCCTCGAAAGCGCTTCTTGAACTGTCGCAGCTCTGCAGGAAGGAAAGCGAAAGTTGCACTGAGTGTAGGCAGAAGCAGGTTTCTTTTCAGGGGGGGGGACAAAGGGTTGTCGCAGTGCACCCCCTTCCTAATATGTCAACGGCAAGGCTGACTTTTCACCCCCCTCCCCCAGTTGCAGTGCCCCGTCTCTATTATGTCAGTGCGTGAGGCTGTGTTTGCGTCCCCCCTTACGACCCTCTCACGCGCACGCCTATGTAGTAAAATGAGGGACCTCTAGACAACTTTGCTACGTACGTACCATCGAAGCACCACGGCTGCTCACTCGCTCGCTGGACTTCGTGTCGACCGGTTGTGCACCCACGATCTCCGACGACGGCGCAGCTCTTGCTGACTGGCTTGCCCTACATCATCTCCTGACGCCGACAAGAGCTCTCGCTGAGTGCTACCCCATTCTCTGACTTGTGCGACTGTGTCCATCTTTCCTATCTTTGCCTTACTTCCTTATGTGGTTGTCCCTGTGCCTCACTCTCTCCTTCCGCCTCTTTCTATCTGTATATCTTTTAATCCTATTTTTTAATCCTTCTTTACCCCCATTCTTCGTGGGCTATTGTTGAGGTGTCCTCCCCCTGAGAAACAGTAACGGGGCTCACTGTTATCTTCTTTTCACTTAAGAATCACTCCCCGCCCCCCCGGTATGCTGCACGTTTTTCTTGCCGGTGGTTGCGTGACACGTCTGTGCGAAAGCAGACGATAATCAGCGTTACGTGCGCCAGATTCTTGTGTGGCCACGTGGCCAAGTTAGCTACACTGCCACGTCACAACCCAATTCGGCGCCCAGAAACTCAAACCCAACATCAACATAAAAAGGGCAATATTGTTTTATTTGGCAATATTATTTCATTAAGCTTGCTGCATGGATCATGCTTCGTGTTGCTGTATAAAACGCTTGCAGAAAAGAGCGCACAGGCCACAAATATGGCATAGACTGCCTGCGCAGGCAAATTTAAGCCAGTACTAAGATGAAAAATATGAAAAAGAAGCATTTTGACTGTACCATTATGACCACTTTAATCAGCGGACAAGTAAACTGTACAGGGCTAGGCTCGATGAAGACATGCGCCGACGCTTGACCTCCACTTCCATTCCATGCATGTCATGGACCACACATGTTTGTGACTACACTTAAACGGTGGTCTGCATTTTGTGTTAACCTCACAATAACGCACTCAGGCTCAGGCGTGTGTGCCGTGTTCCCGCTTCGATCAACATCGATTTCGCCGTCTTTGCTTCAAGCGTGCTTCCTCGCTGTCCTAAAAAAATTCCGCTGTAGTTGTTGGCAGACCCGCGAAACATCGCCGAGAGGCTGAAGCAGCCACTCGAATCGACAGCTGCTTGCGTAGTCGAGGAGGCGGTTCATACTCTGTCGGCAAAGGGCGTGGAAGGAAGTGAAGCAGGCGTGCAAAGGCGGAAGCACGACGGTACAGCCACGAGAGTCGCGCAAGCAGCGTGAGCGTACGGCTTTTTGTCAACGCACCCGTTTCGTCTCTGGCATTCGATCTTGTACGTCGTGGAAGAAAGTCATCGCCCTCCTTGTGAGGCCGACTTTGCATAGGCAAACACCCAAAGTAAAAGCAGGACATTTGATATTTAAATGCCCCAAAACCGACAGATTCCATGCTGTCTCAAAAGCCATGGACACTAAGTCAATGCGCAAGAATTATACATAAGTATTAAGTCTACGAGTGACAAATACCGGCCACGTCATTCTTCCCTCTGCGTTAAGCGTTAACCTTGCGCAGAATTTTATGCATATACATTGCTTCGCACACGACGACTGCGCGCTTTTTGCCGAGGGTGTAATTTTTGTCTCCGTGTGCTCCAGAAATGTTCGTAGGTGTGTTGACAGGCGTCGAGCTTTTCCCGGTTGAGTTACTCGAGCTACTCGTGCTGTTAATTCGGCACTCCTACGTAATCAGCAAGAGAACATGGTGGTGCCTGGGATATGTATGTAAGCGTGACCTCTTTGAGAAAGCCTTTTTCTGTGCCTGCATGCAGAATTTTGTTCTTATTTTGCTCATGTACCGTTATTGTGTCTTCTGGGTTTAGAAGGTGTCAAAGTAAATTCCACGTTTTGGCTAGGCTCAGTTGGTTGTCCATGGCGGTACAAGTTTCTTCTCATTGTTGGCAACAAAGCTGTTGTGCATATTGATCGATTTGCTTGTTAAGTGTGGCTATCTTTTTTCTTAGTGTTCTGTTATGTTTCTGCGTTTTCCAGAGCTTTTGCAGCCCTTGTTTGTTTTCCACATCTGTAATAGCCCAATGTCCAGAATTTCAAGCTTAGCTTCCGGTGGGACTATTTTTGTTGCCTTTGAAGTATCCTTCTTTTGATTAGCTGTCCAATGGTCAATGTTTGTAATGCTTTCTGTGATGCCCTCTCGTATATTTCCGAATTTGACCCAGTCAACTAGCCTAAGCTGTTTGCCCATGTGTTTGGCGGACCCTCATTACGCTGGATTTCATTGATAGAATGATCGCTTCCAAAGTCTTGCTTTGTATTCAGTAATCACGATCATTGTGTGTTTTATATAAAAGTAAGATTGGGCGTGGTATCACCACAGACCCTACTTCCTCGCCTAGTAGGCATTGTGGAGTCAGTGATGAGTATATGCCTCCCTGCTGCGAGTCGAGCCAGAGATTTCTGCCGTTGAAGTGGACGGGTTTATAGCCCCATGAACAATGGGGGGCATTAAAGTCTTTCCAATTAACACAACTCGGTCGCCCGCTACGGTAAGCGTGCGCTTAAACAGAGTTAAAAACCCGCGCCGTGTGATTTTTCGGTTACTGTACACGTTTAGAATAAACTCACTGTTCCTGTTTTTCTTGTGCATATGATTTCAATTAGTATATTTTTTATATCGGTGGCCTGTGTGCTGTGTTGCACTGCCGTGTGGTCCCTCCGCACTAAAGTTGTAAGGGTTTTAGTCTTCCCCTCGGCACTGCTGATAGAGCGGTAGCCAGACAACTTAGCGAGGCCATGCGTCTCCTGTAAGATGATGATATCTGGTTTTTCTTTATATTTAGGATACTGGTGTAGGATGGCTTTCTTGTTTCTGTAACTTCTACAATTCCATTGCCATAATACGTATTTGTTGCGTATGCCCATGGCGGCAATTATTGCTGAGGAGGCACCCGGTTCATATTAGCCGGCTTTAGTAGCGGAGGTTTAATGATTGCTTTAATGGGCGCTACTCCTCTGGCTTGCAGGCCTGTAGTAGAGAGGCATTTTCAAATTCTGTTAACCTAGATAGTTGCTGCTGGTGAACCTGCTGTTGTTGTATAACTGTGTTAATTTGCTGCCTAACAGCCGTTCCCCACTCTTTCATTTGCCCTCCCATGGTTTACTCAATGTCGTTTATTGCCTCAATTTGAGTTTTCACATCTTGTTGAACTTTTCTTATTCTAAAATATACGCATTGTTCAGACTACTCTTGACATTTCTGCAACATGTTAGCAGTCTTGGTTTCTTGTGCTTGCTAGTACCATCGTCGTTGTTCTCTACAGCCTTACACTTTGGGAGAGGGAATCAGTGCTCTCTTCCATACTGTTTACAGTATCCTGAGTTATCATCATTGTGTAATTGCACTGCATCATGCATGCTTTGTAGTTATGAATTTCTTCCCTTAATTTTTTATTATACTCTCTAATGACGGCAATTATCTGATTGTTTTGCAGAATCATTTGTTTCAGTTGTGCTAACTCTGCCTCAAGTTTGGCGACTTTCTGGTCAGAAGCAGCCTCCGCCTCCACGCGCGTCGCCTTGACCCTATCTGCCCAGCTCACCTTGAACGATGTATCGGCGCCGGGGTCTTCTGGTTCCTTCTCCCTTGACTGAGAGCGTGACTTTGACCTGGAGCGGTTCCTGGATCTTGAGCGGCTTTTCCTCTCACGCGGCGAACTGGCGAAAGACTCCAATATGTTGTCTCTCGCTGTGTTGGCGTGAGATGGCCTGTCTTATGCGGTGAAGGACGCGTTCTCTCGTTCTTGTCTCACTCGTTCCCAGCAGCGTTTACACACAAGGAATGGTGTCTTATATCTTGCTTTGCAGGTTCGATCCGCTGTAGGGCGGTCTTGGTCGCACAGCTGGCACCTGCCTATTGCAAAAAACAACGTCCGCAGCGTGATGCCAGTATGTTTTTTTGGCACTGGTACATGCTGAACCCACAGGTACACGCTTGTATTCACTGGGACTTCGCTGGGCACGCTGGAAAAAAAGGTGTGTCGCACTAGTAAGGGCACTGGCTTGACCGCTGTGATGCTGGTGCACACTGCGAAGCGCTCGAAGCGCTGGAATTTACACTGACAAGCGCTGGTGAATACTGAAGCACGCACTGTTTCTACCAGTGCAGCGTGCACAATATTGTAGCGTGTGCCGTGATATGTTTTGGTGTCGAATATAAAACGCTTGATTCAATGCCACGGAGAGATGCTACCCTAAGAGATACCGAGCATACGTAATTTTTGCGGCAAACGTACGTATCCCAGCAATTATACCTTTTTCGCGCATGCCCCCGAGTATACCGGCCATATTAGCATCATCCGTGTATTCAACATCAACACTGTTGATTTGCAGGCGAAAAAAAATACAGAATTTTTTCCTGTGGGAGGCAGACTAAAGGCTGAAAGCCTGATGAAGTCTCACGCCCTATTGCTGTAACGATTCTAAGTTGCAGTGTTTGTAAGCCTGGAGCTGCGCGCCACTCCTAATAGGAACAAGAAATTGTTTTTGCCGCCAAAATGATGGAACGTAAATTAGCTCTCTCGATCGCTTCGCAAGGTTTCCCAGCGGAGGCGAGAACAAAGCTGTTGTTCGATTCCGCCATACCGCATAAATTGCTGTTTGGCCATGCTTATCCTTCTACTTACTTCAGGTAACAGTTAGAAATATTCCGAAGCTCAAATGCACAATCTTCAACTATGTCAACTTACCGCGTCGAGAGCGGTCTTACCCTGTGCCGGGCCCACGACAATTAAGCGTGTCGTGCCGGCTGCGTTGGTTTATATTTTACCGGCGCTTCTTGCTTAGTGTACATACAATTTTACAGTGTTAGAATAACTGTAAAGTATAGTTTAGACATCCATTAACCTGAATCAACTATTTTGCCTTGTGTCGATGTTCCAGAAGGAGCGCTGACGATTGATGTATTGCGCTTTAAGATACGCAGGCTGTCACCGAAAGCTGCCGGCTGCACTTAGCCGGTATTTCCCTCACCGATTTGTAACAACACGCTATTTCCAGTTAGTAGTCTAGTACGTCTTTGTGAACTGACTCCCGGGCATACGTTTTCAGTGGATTGCACTATATTTTTAAGTTTCTTTATTGTTGGTATTGATATAACTGCATATTTATTTATTTACAAATACGGCAGGCCCTGTTCGAGCCCAAGCAGGAGTGGGTAAGAAATGTCAGTGACAAAACAGAATATAAAAATATAAGAAAATACAATACTAGGTACAAAATTAAGGAAATTCTCAACATCAAGGAAAGTATAAATAATACATAGCAATAATGGCATTCATACCGAAATACAAAAAATCTCTGCTATAATGAGGAACATATTATATTGCATATTAAAAATCAAGTTTTAAGTCATTGACGAGATGGGCGAACGATTGTGTCGTGTCCGCATTAACGACCTCCTGAGGTAACTTGTTCCATAATGAAAGAGCATGAGGGAATATTGAGTACTGATGAACGTTCAGATGACTGAATGGTTGTCTAACTGTTTTATTATGATGAATATGGTCAAAGCGCATGGACGGGATGGTTATTAGCGATTGGGTGGAATTTGGAAGTGGCTTTGGTACAATTTGTAGATGGATTTTATTCGAGAGACTATTCAACGATGAGCGAGTGTTTTCAGATTTGCCTTCTCGCGAAGGGCAGAGACGCTTGCAAAACGAGAGTAGCTAGAATAAATGAACCTCATAGCCAGGTTTTCGATCCTCTCTATTTTTTAATTAGGTATTTTTGATACGGTGCCCAGACCAGGCCTGCATATTCTAACTTAGGCATGATAAGTGCTTTGTAAGCTGTTAGTTTTATAGAAGGTGAAGTGCGACGCAGATTACGTTTTAAAAATGTTAACTTCTTTGGCGCATTGCTACAGATGTTATCTATATGAGTTTCTTAAATAAATTGCTTGTAAGCGTGACACCCAGATATTTCACTCACGTAGCCTTTTTAACATAAGCGTTATTAATAGTATATTGGAATTCTAATGAGTTTTGTTTGTTTAATTGTGCTGGATGCCGTTTTTGATGCGTTGAGCTTCAAGCCCTACTTACCACACCAGGCGCAGATGGATTGCGATGCATCGTTGAGTCTGGCTTGATCAGAATGCTGAACAATGTCGGCATAAATAACACAATCGTCCGCGAAAAGTCGGATTTTCACAGGTGATTGAACTGAGAAATAAGTATCATTTATGTACACTAAAAACAATTATGGTGCAAGCACGGATCCTTGCGGCACTCCTGAGTGTACATCTAATGAGTCAGAAACGCCGTCATTGACCACCACATATTGTTTCCGTGATGACAAATAGCATGCAACCCAACGGACAATGTTCTGATCAACACCAATAGCTGGCTGTTTCGTAAATAAATCATCGTGTGGTACTACATCAAACGCTTTAGAAAAATCTAAAAACACTGCATCAATCTGGCCCTTAGATTTTAGTGAATTTGCAAAGTCATGAGTGATCTCGGCTAATTGAGTTGAAAAGGATAGGCCAGACCTAAATCCGTGTTGGTTGTCGTGAAGCAGTTTATTGTCTTCCAGATCTGTCATAATCGCCTTAAATATTATGTGTTCTAGTAGCTTACAAGCTGTGGATGTAAGGAAAACTGGCCTACAGTTGTTTAATTCTACTGGTGAGCCAGATTTATGAATTGGGAATATTCTTGAACAGCGCCAGTCGTCGGGTATCACACAAGTTTCTAAGGAAGTTACATATATCTTATGCAAATATTCTGAAACCCAGAATGCTTATCTACTAAGAAAAACTTTTATATATCATCAGGACCCGGAGATTTCTTTGTGTCTAATTTACACAAGAGGCTAAAAATACCTTCTTTACTTAAATATATTTTAGGCATATGCTTGACGAGCGTATAAGCTGGCAAGAGCGCATGTGAGGCCGTCCGCGTAAATACGGACTGAAAAAAGGCGTTGAAACTTTGAGCACTGACAGCAGCATTATCAGTAGTTCCCTCAGATTTTTTATCTCTGGGATGTTTTTTTTTTATCTTTCGATAAGTAACGTCAGAATTTTTTGGGTTGGTCTGTGATGAAGGGAGACAGAGTAGACGAAAAAAAATTGGTCTCTTGCTACATGCATCTTTTCATGAAAAATGTGTACTATACTTTGTTGCCGTTTCTTGTCACCACGTTTACGACAGCGTTTGTTTTCGCGCTTAATATGAATCCAATCACGGTTCATCCATGGGTATTCTCTGTTAATACGTTTCTTTTTAAATCGCACATAGCTGCTTTCACAGTGTAATACTATAGCTCTAAACGTGACCACAATTCATTAACGTCAACCAAATCGCTGAAAGAAAGAAATGAGGATTCCATGTAATTAAGTATGGCATCATCGAGCGCATGCTTGTAGTTTCTGACAAATGAATCGGAATGTTTAATAGTGGGTCGGAAGCCTGAAATCACACACCCTACAAAAAGTAATTTGTGATCAGAGATACCTTCTTTCACAGTGACGGAACACTCTTCGAGCGAGCTGCTTGCAAACGCTAGGTCTAGTACAGAACTATTGATCGTGGTAGCATCAGAAATCAATTGATTAAAAGAAAAAGTAAATGCAGTTAACAGTGATTCAGCATTTCGAGAGTCTTTGCCATCGTGTGAAAGATTGGGCCATATAATGCTGGGCAAGTTGAAATCCCTAGTTATAAAAATGTTTGAACTTGAATTTGCATTTTGCAGCAGGAAATCGTATAGTGCTTCTAAGTATTTTGGGGGTGCATTTGGAGGCCCATAAATACCTCCTAAAATTATATTCTTACGAAAACATTTCAGTTTGCACCACACGCTTTCGTGATTATCCATACCATTCAAACGAGTAAATTTTACATTGTTTTTAATCGCTACTGCAACGCCCCCTCCCCGTGATCCACTGTCCCTACGGATAAGGGTGTAAGATGATGGCACTATTTCAGAATCTTGCACTTCAGAATGCAGCCAGGTTTCTGTGATCACCAAAACGTGTGGTTGGTAGGTGGAAATTATATCTTCAAGAAGCGGTATTTTATTTAAGACACTTCATGCATTGAGTGAAATAATGCAAAGCGTTTTGTTAGCTTGTCACTTATTATCGATTTTACGAGCGATTTGCCGAGTGAAGCGAGAAGTCGACTTTTTGAATGGGCAGACAGTGGATTGATACAGCTCTGTCCTGCAATTTCGAAGTGCGTCCCACACACTCAGTTTGCCATCGACTTTTAGTTTATCGAAAAGAAACTAAACCTTAGAACCGGTCTTTCTTTCTTCAGCGCTGGAACGTCATAACTTTGTACGAGTATCGCGAATATTTTTAGAAAAATCTTCCGATATAGACATGTTGGTTCCTTTTAATTTGAAACAGGACGACGAAACCTTATTTTTATCAACGTAGTTATACAGTTTCAAAATCACCGGACGAGTGCGCTGTGCGTTTCTTTGACCGATCCGATGCATTCGCTCTATGGAATTGATTTCAACACCAAGAATTTTTCTGAAGATATCACCACTTATTTTCTGTTCAAGTTCTTTTGAGTCCTCCTCGTGGCTTTCTTCTACACCGTAAACTACAAGGTTATTACGACGACTCCTGTTTTCGAGATCATCGACTTTTGCCCTTAACTCAAGAATTATCTTTTTAGTACTCTGACATGTTTCTTCCACCTTATCTAATTTTTGCTCACATTGCTCAGTTCAACCGAGCTCTTGCTCAAGATTGGTAATCCAAGTTTGAATCCACCACCGATGACTCCACCTGTTTCATGTTAGTAGTTAACGCAACAAGAGTTTTATTTGTTTCTTGTTTGCTCTTTCAAGATTTTTTAGTAATTCACTGTTTAAATGTGCCTCTGACTCAGAAGAATCAGAAGAGGGGCCGGGGTTTAGTTCTATAACTCCGGAAGTTAGTAGCAGCCAACGTATTGCATCATAACAGTCACACGATAAACCTAGCAGACACTGTGGGCTTGGAAACACAGCCAGCGTGGGCGAGTCGTCTTTGATAAAGCAAACTAAATATTTGTCACCAACCTGGACAAAGAAAATTGGCGTAAGCATCCGTCTGCCAGCAGTGTCGCCAAGCCAACTGAAAGAATTCTCCAACGGGCCCCGGTATTTATGCTTGAAGTTCTCGGCACTGGATGACGTCACGGAGTCGATTCGATGATATGTCTGGCCTTAGTAGGGTGCAGGCTCGTGAGGAATCTGTGGTGGTGCTGTGGTAGCGAAGTCCTTCTGCGCATGCTCCCTGTCCTCCGGTGCTTGACAGTCAGATGAAGCCCGCATATATCTGTACACTGGCCCGCCCTGCCAGCTGAGGTCAGAAAACCGCTGTCGCTCGGTATCGTCACTCCGTAAATGCATTTCTGGCAATGATTCATCTTCTACTTACTTCAGGTACAATTTAGGTAACAGTTAGAAATGTTTCAAAGCTCAAATGCAGAAACTTACAGCATCGCAACTCAGCTGCTTCGAGAGCAGCCCTATACCAGTGCCCCGTTCCAGCGAGGCTTATCGTGCCGGCCGCGTTGGTGTACATGCTGCCGGCGCTTTTATTGTAAGTAGGGAAAATTCTAAAGTCTAAGAATGACTGTAAAGAACAGTTTGGACATCCCTGAGCCTAAATCAGCCATTTCTCCACGTGTGCGACGCCCGCACAAGAAGCGGCGACGGTCGATGAGTCGTGCTTTCAAAAACGTATAGGCTGTCACCGAAAGCTTCTTTCTTTAGCGCAGGAGCCGGTACTTCTCTGACTCGTATGTAAGAACACACAATTTCGAGTTGGTAATTTGGTGCGCCTTAGTGAAATAACACACTGGCATATTTTTTCAGTGGATTGCATTAGTATTTTATTCGGCGGTTTTTTAGTTGCAGGTATCGATATAACTGCAAATATGTAATCTGGCACGCCGGATGTGTACATGCTACATCGTTGCTTGCACGAAAAAAAAATACTCCATATTAACTCTTGTGCGCAGATATCTACCGAACAAGACATTTTAAATCATCTGTACTTGTTGACCAGTAGCAAGTGCGAGAACCTACTATCAAAGAAAAATACTATCGGCAGCAACAGCCGACAATCTGTGGCGGCTCCTCCAGTCAATTTGAGATTTTCAGAGTTAAGATGTGGATGCTTCAAAAACCTTTGCGCTCGTGCTAATATTCGCACATCATTCGGTGCCAGGGAGCCGGTCGTCACTGTGGAATCTAAAGGCAATTGTTATTTGGAAAGGAATATCGCGTCAACCTTGACTGTGCGACTTGTAAACACGAAGCCGAACGGCGCGTTCTTTGGATAAATAGTCATTTTTAAACACAACATGTCTGTCTGGCGTGGTGTAATGGGTAGTGTGCTTGGTTCAAAATCAGAAGGTGGCGAGTTTTTTATTTTAATTCTTTTAATGTGAATGGGCGCTACTTTATTTATTTATTTATTTATTTATTGTGAATGGGCACCCCCTTTTAACCCTGTGAAGCCATTTTGCGCATAGTGCTGGAATCCTGCAGCTCTAGCGTTCCAGGGCCTGCGCTGGGAGGCGCTGGTACCAGCGCCATACTGTGCCTATAATCAGGCATGGCACTGGACACAGGCACCTAGTGGCGCTTGTTTTAGGGGTGAAGCTCCTTAAAGCGGCACCCATTCGTCCCTCGTAGTACTCGTAGTCGTAGCCGTAGTGTGTAACTAGTCTTGCGTTTTGACTTCCAAGGTGGTGCGGTGTGGGAGATTTCTCCTGTGCGTTGTTGCACAATAAAAATTTCGCAGCGTGCGCGCTAACTAAAAGCCAAATTCTCCAGTCTCTCATTCCCCATTAGCCGCAATTAGCATGTACATTGAGCACTATCTGACAAGAAAGGGTTGCTACGTTATACTCGCTGGGCGTTACCTCCTTGGTTTTAAAAAGATTCAGCGAGCGTTGGGCCGAAGTGCCATGAATACAGTGAACTAGTATATACCATGAACTCGAGGTGGATAAAGGTGGGAAGTAGACACAAAGCGCAAGCAATAAGAAAGTGGGCGTCTGCCACCTCTCATTTATTCCTTGGAATGTCTGCTGGATGGCGGTGCTTCTATATGGGGAATATGTGATGAAAAGATGCGAGATGGTGGTACTTGGAGTGTTCAATAGATGGACGAACGGACACACAGACAGATGCATGGACGGACGCATGGATGGCTGCACGGACAGATGGATGCATGGACGGACGCAGGGGCGGATGCATGGACGACCGCAGGGACGGACGCACAGATGCACGTGTGGACGCACGAACAGACGCACACAGGGACGGACGTTCGGACGGACGGAAGCAAGAACAAATGAACGGACGAATGCTTCGCCCCACTCTCCATCATTCACTCCGTGGATATGCTGCCATTTTTCAGCAATAGGGCTGGAATTGCATTCGTGGCTTTCTGGAGGATTTGGCATCCTGCAGCCTCGGCAGATCTTCTCTTTATAGTTCGGGCAATCATCCGCCCTATGCCCCAGGCGTCCACAGTGGTAGCACCCGTGCTGTTGTTTTCTGTACAACGAACATCGTAGCAATGCCCCGCCGTACTTCACGTAGCTTGACACACGGTAGCCGTCAAATAGTAAAATCGCATTGGTGGTATTGCCCATTCCCTTGGCCACGAGCGCAGGTGGGTTCCTGGGGCTTAGGACGTTTTCAGTTACATGTCGGGCAGTGTCTTATTCCCCGGATCACTCTCTTGGAGGTGTTTTCTCGGGCTGCTTCATAAACGCTGGCTTCAAAGGCTTGCGTGCCTATGTTGATACAGGCAATTCGCTGGTATCTGTTGGCATGTTCTTCGACTGGAGTGCTGACCACAACGACGTTTTGTTGGTTGTTGAGGCAGATTGTGTCTTGCTCTCAGACTTCCCTTGGTATATCGGCCGCTTCGTGGACGCTGTTGGCAATGCGAGCGGCACCATGGTCGCTGATGCACAGTCCCCCACGAGGTCGAACAATTATCTTCTAGTCTTCCCTTGGCGTTGGCGGCATTCCGCTACCTCTGGTGGTTTGGTGAAGCCGTTCTCTCACTTTCTTGTTTTTCTGCCCTGTCTATTGCTTCTCGCCTGATTGCTCAAACATTTGCTCTGTAATTTTTCGCTGTCCCATTGGTCGCCATACGGTATTATTCTCAAATTCTTCGTTCGAAACGCTTTCTCTCTCCAAGGTCACTTCTAGCTGGTCAAAAAACTGGACACGCAAAGCGTGCAGGGGTCCGCATTCTTCGTGGTTGCTCGCGACGCCTAGCTGCGTCGCAGCGGTGGCGGCAGTCTCTACGGCGAACGCTATGGCGGCGAGTGTGGTACACTCTATTTATGAGCCTGTATGGCGTCACGGATCCCGTGAACTTATTACGAGCTGGGAGCTGACCAATAGTCCCTCGATGATTGATTTGTGGTGTTTAACGTCCCAAAACCACCATATGATTATGAGAGGCGCCGTAGTGGAGGGCTCCGGAAATTTCCACCACCTGGGGTTCTTGAACGTGCACCCAAATCTGAACACATGGGTCTACAACATTTCCGCCTCCATCGGAAATGCAGCCGCCGCAGCTGAGATTCGATCCCATGACCTTCGGGTCAGCAGCCGAGTACCTTAGCCACTAGACCACCGCGGCGGGGCGACCAATAGTCCCTCGTATACAACCTAACGGCCCTAAGCCTGCCAGTACGAGACCCTCGTTAATGAATAAGGTAAAGAAGTGTATACCTAAGGGCTCGTTTTCCGTGTTTTGACAAAATAATAATGAGATCTAACATACAATAATGCCAGAGAATGTAGTTAGAAAAAATTTAAAGTAAATAGGAGGAAAGAAAAGTGGGTGAAAAAATAACTTGCTGTAAGCAGGAATCGAACCTACGACCTCTGAATAATGCGTTTGATGCTCTACCACTGAGGTATCACGGCGGCTATTCCCTCAGCAACTTAATTGGGTTCATAGGTGAATTTTAACGTGGGAGTGTCAGTCAGTTATATATATATATATATATATATATATATATATATATATATATATTGTGAGAATTCATTGTACGTCATCTTCCTCATCTATCAATCACCATCATCAGTCTTCGGCCCGTGCCTCTTTGAGATCGGCGCCATTTTGCTGTTGCTTCAATAAAGCGTCAGCTGCACGGTTGTATTTCAAGTGGTGGAAGGTGCTTCCCGATCTCTTCGACCTCTCTCCATCCAAAGCCAGCTCCTGGAGCTCCGTTCGGGACGTCGCTTACGCCAGCAGAGCACCATGGCCCAAGAGCAAGCCCAACCAAACCACTCGCCGGCGCAACCACCAGCCGCCAACCCTAGCCCGGTCAACAACCCCCCTCGGGAGCCCCCAATCTTCTCCGGTCTGCCTGGCGAAGATGTCGAAGACTGGCTCGACAACTATGACCGCGTAGGTGTCTACAACAACTGGAACGAGGCATCGAAATTAGCGCGCGTCCAGTTCTACGTCTCTCAGGTTGCCAAGACGTGGTTCCTGAACCATGAGAGCGACTTCCGCGATTGGTCTTCCTTCAAAGACCAGCTCCGACGCATTTTCGGTACACCGACCGTCCGTTCAGAAGTTGCTCGCAAGAAACTGGCAGAACGCGTTCAACATTGCGGTGAGTCCTACACTTCCTATATTGATGATGTGCTGGCACTTTGCCGCCGTATCGACGACACCATGCCAGAAGGTGATCGTGTCCGGCACCTTCTGAAGGGTATCGGACCTACCGCTTTCAACGCCCTCGTCGCACACAACCCTTCGACGGTTTCCGACGTCGTCTCGGTATGCCAGCGGCTTGATACCTTGCAGTCACTCCGCCTACGACCCGACTTCTCTGAGAACCCCATGGCAAACAGTATGGAGCTCCGATCCATCATTCGAGACATAATTCGTGAGGAATTGCAAGCCTACACTTTACCTCCTTCTAACAACATTCCCGCTCAACCTGCCTCTAGCGATCTGCGTGGAATTATTAGGGAAGAAATGTCAGCGTTCCAAAGCATTCACCGTGCTCCACCATGCGCCCAACCCCCTTCGTATGCACAGATCGCTGCAATGCAACCCTCGCCGTCTCAAGCACCACCACCTGTACCTGATCACGAACATCTCGCACCTCTAGTCGCCCGTCCACCGAACCCTACCTACCATTCTTCCTGGCGGGCCCAACGTCCTATTTGCTACTACTGTGGAATTCGAGGACACATTTCCCGGGTCTGTCGACGTCGGCAGCAAGATGAACGTCGTGGTTATGCCGCTTTTGAACGAGACGACACATATTCTCGAGGTTACTACCGTTATGCCGACAGTCCTTCCAACCACCGATCACCGTCTCCTGTGCGCATTTCCAACACGACCAACAATACACGTGCATCCCGACCACGCTCCCCTTCGCCACTCCGACGCTCTGTTTCACCACTTCGGCCTGTCTCTCAACTGGCTGCCCAGCGATCGGAAAACTAAACAGTGCAGTTTTTGGAGGGAAAACTGCATCGCGGCGAAATGACCTAAGTCCTCCTGAACGACCGTCAAACATGTTATTGGTAACTGTGGAAGGTGTGCGGGTGTTGGCTTTGGTGGACACGGGAGCAACTATTTCAGTTATGCGTGCCGACTTGTGTTCTCGATTGCGGAAAGTGAAGACACCCTACCTTGGATCATCTTTGATTGGGGCCAATGGAGCAATAATTAGACCATCGGCCCAATGTACAGCGCGTGTCTTCATTGATGGTATTCTTCATCACATCACCTTCGCTGTCTTAATTTCATGTGCTCATGAACTAATTTTAGGTTGGGACTTTCTCTCATCAGCATCTGCATTAATTTCTTGCCGTCAACGTGTAGTCGAAATTACCGAGACCGATCACTGCAGCGAACGCGTCGACGAAAAACCATTGCGTTTCTTCACAGCTTCCGAATCCATACTACTCCCGGGTCAAGAGCAACTCATCACCATCACTTCTCCGAATATTGCCAATGGTGACGTCCTTATCACCTTTTCCAGCAGCTGTCTAGCTCGCGGCGTTGTAGTCCCCTCCAGCCTGGTGCGGTTCAAAGACAGTGCAGCGATAATCATTGGCCTGAACCCTACCCCAGAGCCCGTCCTTCTACCCCAAGGTTCTGCAGTATCATGTTATGTGGATACCCAACCGGTTTCTTTGGTCTCTCTTGACGCCTTGACAGCTCAGCCACAACAGGCCCAGTCTGTTACTTCCTCCTCCTTTGCTCCCGGGATAAATCCTGACCTTTCTGCTTCTCAGCGTGAGGCGTTGCTGAATTTGCTCAGGAAACACCAGGCCTCCTTCGACGCCAATGCTTCGGCACTAGGACAGACCACAGTTGCGCATCATCGCATCGACACTGAAGGTCAGACTGTTGTACGCCGTCGTCCCTACCGAGTCTCCTTGGCCGAGCGCAAAATCATCGAGGAGAACGTGACCGATATGCTAAACAGAAACATCATACGACCCTCTACCAGTTCTTGGTCATCACCCGTTGTGTTGGTACAAAAGAAGGATGGATCGGTACGATTTTGTGTTGATTACCGCGCGCTCAACAAGATTACCCGAAAGGATGTATATCCGATGCCCCGTATAGATGATGCACTTGACTCATTGCAAGGCGCCCAATACTTCTCCACCCTTGACCTTCGGTCCGGGTATTGGCAAATACCAATGGACGAAGCAGACAAAGAAAAGACCGCCTTTTCTACGCCGGACGGTCTTTACGAGTTTAACGTAATGCCATTCGGTCTATGTAATGCTCCCGCCACATTTGAAAGGATGATCGACTCTGTTCTTCGTGGCCTCAAGTGGAAAACTTGTCTATGCTACCTCGATGATATCGTCGTGTTTTCTTCCACTTTCGATGATCATCTGCAACGCCTAGATCAAGTGCTCACATGTCTCTCCAATGCTGGACTTCAACTAAACACAAGGAAGTGCCATTTTGGCAACACAGCTATAAAAGTTCTAGGACATCTCGTTACTAAAGATGGCATCCAGCCCGATCCGGACAAAATTTCCGCAGTCCTCAACTTTCCGCGACCCTTTCGTTCCAAAGAACTACGCAGTTTCCTTGGACTCGCATCGTACTTTCGCCGCTTCATTCGCAACTTTGCCACTATTGCCGCTCCTCTCCACAAGCTACTTGCTAGTACCGCTTCCTTCGATTGGAATGATCAATGCGAAGCCTCATTCCAAGAACTCAAGCAGGCACTGACATCCCCACCGGTGCTTTGTTATTTTGATGACAAGGCACCTACGATATTACACACTGACGCGAGTGGACAAGGAATCGGCGCCGTACTGCTCCAGCGTGAACATGCCTTTCGCGAGAAAGTTGTCGCGTATGCAAGCCGCACTCTGACCACTGCAGAGAAGAGGTACTCGATAACCGAACAAGAGTGCTTGGCTGTTGTCTGGTCCATCCAAAAATTTCGTCCGTACCTACATGGTCGACATTTTACTGTTGTGACAGACCACCATGCTCTTTGCTGGTTGTCCACAATCAAAAACTTGTCGGGACGACTTGACCGCTGGATTCTCCGATTACAATCTTATGACTTTGACGTCATCTACAAGACTGGAAGACAACATCAAGATGCTGACGCTTTGTCCCGATGCCCTTTGCCGCAGTTTTCGGTGCACGTCACATCCCCTTGTCAAATTGGCTATACGGAGGACGCGTCGTCGATATCATCCATTTCTTCCCTACCTTCATCCACCCGTCCGTCAGCACTTGCTACTCACCAGCGAGCCGATTCTTATTGCACTGACATCATTGGTCGGCTTACCGGTGCTTCGTCTTCCCCTAATGCCAGGCTCCGGAAACAACTCCGACTATTCAAGTTGGAGGACAATGTGCTATATAGATACATTTTGCACCCGGAAGGCCACCGATGGGTTCCCGTCGTACCACGCGCACTACGCACTGAAGTTCTGCGCGCTTCCCACGACGACCCGACGTCAGGACACTTGGGTTACTACAAAACATACGAGCGCATCCGCAGTCGATTTTTCTGGCCAGGTCTTTCCACGACAGTAGCTAAATATATTGCCTCGTGCGCACTTTGCCAACACCGCAAGCGGCCCACTACTGCCCCAGTCGGGACCCTAAAACCACTTCCTTGTCCATCAGAGCCGTTCTCTGTCGTCGGAATTGACCTCTTCGGGCCCCTCCCAACTACATCAGACGGCAAGAGGTGGATAGTCACCGCGGTTGATCACTTGACCCGGTACGCTGAGACGGCCTCAATCACTTCAGGAAGTGCTTCGGAAGTAGCAACTTTCTTCTTGAATGCTATTTATCTACGTCATGGAGCCCCTCGTGTCCTTTTGAGCGACCGGGGAAAGGCATTTCTTTCAAGCACGCTCAGTGACGTTCTTCAAGCATCAAAAACAGTTCATAAAACAACATCTAGCTATCACCCGCAAACCAATGGCTTAACGGAAAGATTTCATCGCACGCTGTGTGACATGCTGTCCATGTATATCCGACCGGACCATCGCAATTGGGATGCCATACTACCCTTTGTCACGTATGCATATAATACGTCAGTTCAACGAACCACAGGCTATTCTCCATTTTTCCTAGTATACGGACGCCAACCGACATCACCACTCGACCTTTCATTCTTTTCTGGCCCCGTCAACTCTTCACCATTCGTTTGCGACCAGTTTCTGTCCCGCGTTGCTCGATGCCGTCGTCTTGCCCTCGTAAACAGCGAAGCTAGCCAAGAAGATCGCAAACATCGTTACGATGCCACTCACCGCGTCGTTCTCTACCGCCCTGGCGACAATGTACTTCTGTGGACTCCTGCGCGAACGCCTGGCTTATGCGAAAAGTTTGAGTCACGCTATCTTGGCCCTTACAAAGTTATCGAACAGACCTCACCGGTGAACTACCGTGTCACACCTGTTCATGTCCCCACTGACCAACGCTGCCGCGGGACAGAGATTGTGCACGTTTCGCGTCTCAAGCCCTATTGTATGCGTTCCACACCGTAATTCGCGGCCAGGCTGGCCGCTTCTGTCGACGGGGGAAATTAGTGTGAGAACTCATTGTACGTCATCTTCCTCATCTATCAATCACCATCATCAGTCTTCGGCCCGTGCCTCTTCATGATCGGCGCCATTTTGCTGTTGCTTCAATAAAGCGTCAGCTGCACCGTTGGGTTTCAATATATATATATATATATATATATATATATATATATATATATATATATATATATATATATATATATATATATATATATATATATATATATTGCATCTTCGGCGCCTCCTGCTTCAGGGAGGTGACATCGAAACAAATCCTGGTCTTATGACTAAAACCCAGGAAGAGAAGCTTAGTACAGTTTTTGATAGTGTGCAACGTATTGAAGCTAACAATGTGAGCCTTCTCGAATTCGTGAACCAGCTTTCGCTCCAGCATGCCACCTTAAAAAAGATTTCGAATCTCTGACGCAAAGAGTAGGCGAGCTCTAGAACAAACTTCAGTCAATGTCGACACAGCACTCTTTCGCGAATGCAGAAAACATTTCCAAGATGCAAGTAATAATCGACGAATTACAGTCAAAGGTGACAGGGAGCACTTCCGTGCTTGAACCCACGCATGAGAAAGAGCTTTCGAGAACTCAAGACAAAATAGATGACTTGGAAAACCGCTCCCGCTGGTCTAACTAACTTTTTTATGCAGTCGCCGATACTGACGGTTCCGAGTCGTGGGGGGCCTCTGAGCGAATCGTAAAAGAGCTCTGTTCAAGCCATTTTGGCATATCTGTTTCGTCTATTTCTAGAGATCACTGCCTGGGCCGGTTTTTAGCGGTTAAGAAGCGTCCAATCATTGCAAAATTTTTTAACGAGAAAGAACTTGAATCCATTTTGAGAAAGGGCTTCAAACTGAAAACACAGCACTAAGCGGCGCACGAGACTATTCTGAGGCCGTGCGCGACAAAAGACACAAACTACTACAGTTTTCAAAGAACTTAAAGAAGGACGGTGACCGTATTCGTCTCGTTTTCAATAAGTTGCTCGTTAACGATGACGTTTACATGTGGGACACAGAGTCGAACAGTGCTAAACAACTTTCACGTCGCAAGAACACTTGACGCATCCCAAATGTCCATCCCCCAGTATTCTCGTATCACCAACCAGTACCTTTATATCAGCCATCTGAAGCAAACGAATCATCAACTAGTTCCCTTGATCACGTACAAGGCTTTTATTTTCCTTACAACCAAGCCAGAAGTACCCTCAGTAAACGGAACAAAAAAAGTTCATCCCAAACCTCAGCAGTTAAGGCGTCGACAAATAAGGCACCACGCGAAATAACTTTCGCAAATGTGAATGCGCGCCGCATCATGAACAAATTAGATGCTTTAGAATCGTTGCTTATCGGCCTCAATCCCGAATTCTTGGCCGTTACTGAAACGTGGCTAACAAGTTATATCGAAGATGCTGAGCTAACACCCTCAAACTACGCGATCATACGCAAAGATGGACCAACACGAGGCGGCGGCGTAGCTGTCTTTATAAGTAAAAAATCTCCTTCACATTACTTCCAGACGTAGAAGGTGTAGAGGCTGTATTTTGCAAACTTAAATTCACAACCCACGTTATCGTTCTCGGGTGTGCATACCGTGCCCCTTCATCAAACCTTGAGGGTATGGATGCCCTGTGCACGTATATGCGGCGTCACGCATGTAATGCCAGAGTTATTCTAGTGGGGAACTTTAATCTGCCTGACTTCAACTGGGAATCATTGCAGTACCACAGCGCCTGCTCAGAAATAATTTACGATTTAATTCCTTCTTCAAACCTTTCACAAATAGTGACGCAGCCTACGCGTGTACAGGGACACAACTCGAGTGTGCTGGACTTAATCTTTCTCACTGATTAGCTTCCGGTACATGAAGTAACGATAGAACTTCTAGAGGGCATTTCAGACCATAAAATAACTTATTGGAGGATACCTATGAACGACAGTAAAGCGCCTGTATACGCAGAGGAAAGATTTCCAGACTTTTGCAATGCCGAGGGAGATGGGCTACTACCCATCTCCCTCCCGTCCGTCGATCGATTGAACAGGAAATAGCAGAGGTAATGCCTGCGCACCACCCCCCACAGCCTCAGGTTCCTGCGCCCCTGAGTTACGCGCAAGTGGTCACCAGGCCGCCCCAAGTCGTTCCAGCACCCGCCCCTCTGACCTACGCCGAAGCTGCCGCTCAACCTCCGTCCTTTGCAGCGGGTATGCCCGCTACGTATGTTGACGTAGCCCCTCAGTGTCAGCTTCAGTCCACCATGCAGCCACCGTTCCGTCCATCGACCCTTGCGACATGGGTGAGACTTACCCCGGTGAACAGATGGCACACACTCGACAACCGGCCCATCTGCATTGCCTTCGGTTACGCCGGTCACGTAGCCCGCTATTGCCATCGCGTACATCCAGCTCTAATTTTTTCACCTGTTGCTGGCCAACTCAGCCGTCCTTATCACGGAGAACCGCCATCTAGGCCACCTCGGTCTCGCCCAGGTCCATCTGAAGGATCGCCGTCTCCACGACGTCGTTCCCTGTCCTCCATGCGGCCAAGTTCGGCTGCTCATGAGCGGGAAAACTAGTCGTCACAGTCCCCGAGGCAAGGACTGCGATTCTATTGCAATGTGATAGCCCCCAGAGCAGCCCCTTGATTGTCATTGACGTGCTTGTGGACGGTGTTTTTGCATCGGCTCTTATTGACATTGGCTCTTATATTATATTATTATTATTATTATTATTATTGGCTCTTATATACTGGAGCTGCCGTATCAGTTATGGACGAAAAAACTCTGCCGCTTGCTTCGAAAAGTGACGACGCCACTTTCTGGGTTGTCCCTCCGTACTGCTAGTTTGCATCATATTCATCCAACAGCAGGGTGCACAGCTCGCGTTGTCGTTCAGGACGTTCTGTATGTCGCCCAGTTCATCATCATTCCGGCATGTTCTCATAGCGTCATCCTGGGATGGGACTTTCTCTGCCGCCATGACGCCGCAATCCATTGTGCCGCCGCCGAAATTGAACTCTCACCCTTCTCGCATTTGACGCCAGAAGGCAGTCCCTCGACACTGAGCAAGATTCTAATGAAAGACGATATGACAGTCCCTCCGATTTCGACGACGGCTGTGTCTGTCTACTGCGCTGGTCCCTCCAACACAATTGCACTCGTTTCGCCATCCGACCGCGCTTGTAGCAGGAAAGGATTGCTAGTACCTTTTGTGACCATGCAGGTCAACCTGCGACCATACAGGTCGACCATGCAGGTATTTAGCCCCTCCATTGCTGACAACCTTACGGCGGTACAGCGTTCCCAGCTTCAGGACCTGTTGCAAGAATATTGTTCGTCTTCTGATGTCGGGCGAAGTTCTCTCGGTCGCACGTTCGTTGTTATGCATCTATTCGACACTGGTGTCCATGCACCTTTACGGCAACGTCCATATCGCGTGTCGCCTGCTGAACGTCGCGTAATAATGATCAGGTTGACGATATGCTCCGAAGCGACGTTATTCGGCCCTCGGACAGTCCATGGCCCTCTCCTTTTGTTCCTGTTGCGAAGAAAGGTGGTTCTGTGCGGTTCTGTGTGGACTACAGGCGGCTCAATAAGATCACTCGCAAAGATGTTTATCCACTGCCACGCATCGATGACGCGATGGACAGCCTTCATGGAGCCGATTTCTTTTCTTCTCTCCATCTGCGCTCGGGGTACTGGGAAGTACCCATGGCTGACGACGCTCGACCAAAGACCGCCTTCGTCAAGACAGACGGGTTGTACGAGTTCAACGTCATGCCATTTGGTCTACACAATGCACCTGCGACCTTTGAGCGCATGATGGACACCGTTCTGCACAACTTGAAATGGTACACGTGTTTGTGTTACCGCGACGATGTCATTGTCTTTGCTCCGGATTTTTCCACGCATCTACAACGTCTGAAAGAAGTTTTCGCACGTGTGAGCAATGCTGGCTTGCAACTATATCTGAAGAAGTGCTGCTTGGCAGCACGGCAACTCACCATCCTGAGATACGTCGTGTCCAAAGACGGCATTCTTCCTGATTCTGCCAAGCTTCAGACCGTGGTCGAATTCCCCAAACCTGCATCTGTCAACTGTCAAAGAACTGCGTAGTTTCATGGACCTGTGCTCCTACTTCCGAAGCTTCATACGAAACTTTGCCACGATCTTATCTCCGCTGACGAAGCTCCTTGGAAGTAACGGTCCCCTAAATTCGTGGTCATCCGAGTGCGACGACGCGTTCGCGAATCTCCGCCGTTTGTTGACGTCGCCTCTCATTCTACGCCACTACGACCCTACAGCCCCAACAGAGGTGCACACAGACACCAGCGGTGTAGGCCTCGGCGCTGTCTGGGCGCAGCGCAAACTCGGATTCCCTGAATATGTCGTAGCATATGCAAGCCGTACGCTCACGAGAGCCGAGACACACTACACCGTCACGGAGAAAGAGTGCCTGGCGATCGTCTGGGCCCTTACAAAGTTTTGGTTTTATTTGAATGGTCACCCATTCGATGTCGTCACCGACCATCATGCACTATGCTGGCTTTCATCAATGAAGGATCTTTCAGGCCGTCTCGCCCATTGGGCTCTTCGCTTACAAGACTACAACATCCGCGTGCTGTACCGCAAAGGACGCCAGCATGCTGACGCCGATGCCCTCTCAAGCTCCCCTCTACCTTAAGACAACGTGCCCTGCTCAATAACCTCAATTGCTGTATCTGCCATCGATGTTGATATCCTCGCTACCTAACTGCGAAAAGATGATTCGATCACACCGCTGATCGACTTGCTCTCTGATCCGTCCGCAACACCATCCACGCGTGCCTTGCATCGTCGAGCTCACAATTTCACCATTTGCGACGGCCTCCTACACCGACGCAGTTACGACTCCGATGGCTGGCACTAGTTACTCGTCATACCCTGCAGTCTGCGGTAAACATATGTGAATCTTCACATTCTGATCAGCAATGTGCGCACTGTGGGGTATCCAAAACTTACCACCACATTCTACAACGCTACTTCTGGCACGGGATGTACCGCAACGTGCAGCAGTTCGTTCGCTCTTGCCTCACTTGCCAACGCCGCAAAGCATCAGCACACACGTCGCACGCCGGTCTGCAATCGTTACCTTGCCCTGACCGTCCCTTTGGGCGCGTAGGTATCAATTTGTATGGACCACTTTCTCTGACGTCAGCTGGTAACCGCTGGGCCATCGTTGCCATAGACCACTTAACGCGATGCGCCGAAACCGCCGCTCACCCTGCGGCTACTGCACGCGATGTTGGGTCCTTCCTTCTGCAATAATTCATATTGCGCCACGGACCACCCCGAAAGATTATCAGCGATCGAGCCCATGTCTTCTTGTCGGAAGTCGTCGAAGCCATTTTGACGGAGTGCCATTCTGTCCACCACAAAACTACTGCTTACCACCCGCACACGAAAGACCTCACCGAACGCTTTACCCGCACCCTCGGCAGCATGCTTTCAATGTACGTCCCTGCCAACCACAGGAATTGGGATAATATACTGCCCATAGTCACCTACGCCTACAACACCACCCCTCAGAGCATGACCGGTTTTTCACCTTTCTACTTCCTGTACGGAAGGCACCCGTCGCACACCATGGACATGATACTCGCGTACATGCTGGATGCATCTGAGTGTGCATCCATTTCTGAGACAGCCAGGCTTGCTGAAGAGTGTCGCGAGCTTGGCAAGACTTTTACGACACATGAGCAAAAGCGGCAGAAGAGTATTCGTTATGGCTCCACCTCTTCTGAGTCCACGTGCCTTCCTGGTGCGCTCTTATGGTTCTCGATCCTCACCTCTGTAGCTGGCCTCTCTTCCAAACTACTTCACAAATACGAAGGCCCCTGCCGCTTCATCGAGCGCACCTCCCCAGTCTATTACCTGGCGTCGCTATTACCTGGCATCGCTAATAAACCCCCTTGCAATATATATATATATATCTATATATATATATATATATATATATATACATATATATATATATATATATATATATATATATATATATATATATTGCAACAGGTTTTAATAGCGACGCCAGGTAACAGGCAGACAGCCGGTACGGAAAACAAGCACGAGCGGCCTGCACGAGCTTGTAGACGCTGGACTGCCCGAGCGTTTGTTTCTGTACCGGCTGTCTGCCTATCTGGCTATTACCTGGTGTCGCTATTATATATATATATATATATATATATATATATATATATATATATATATATATATATATATATATTGTGATGAGCACTGATGACTAAGAGCAGCGAAATCGGGGCTCTGGGTGCGAGGAGCTAGCTCGGCGTTGTCTCTTTTCTCTTCATTACAATGACACAGTCCGACAAGTGAGCCCTCTGCAGAAAGCCACCAGTACGTGTCTTCATGGTTCGGTCCGCAGCGTTGGCTTCTCCATCAAGGAAGGCCGTTCACGCTTCCTTTGTGATGGGGTTCCACCCGCCACTTCAGCCACCCTTCAGACCACCTTTGGACGGCGTCCAGGCCTCCCTTGTGGTTCTATGACATGACCTGATGGACACCCTGCCACCGCTTCACGGCAGGGATCCACACCGGCTTCTGTCCTTTGATAATGCCGCTCACGCTTCCCATGGCCTTCATTCCCATTGCAGTACTCTTCCAACACACGAGCCGCCACTGAACGCCGTCCAGGCTTCCCTGCTCGTCAATCTTGCTGGCGTAAGTGGTGCAACCGCTGCTTATTTGAAGACCGCGATCACTCACTCTTCGGGTTTCACACCCGATAGCGCCACGGACCTGCCACGTACCATCGCGTTATTCCGCGTCGAGACTAACGAACTTACAGTATCCATCCGTGAGTGAGCTCCCACAATGTTGCTAGCATTATGTGACATTAACGCAATGTTGGATGTAGCTGCCTCACTCGACCTTGAGGGAAGCAAACCGGAGCAACGCAGGGAGCTTCGGTCTTCTCTCCTCGAGCTCTCACACCAGCTCGACTGCTTCGCGTCAGTGGTCTCTGCGTTGCCACCTGCCACAACACAATCTCCAGCCGTCTGCGAACAACCGAAATTCCACGGGGTCCGGAACGACGCCGACAGCTGGGTGGCAACGATCAACGCGATAACAAAGCACGAGGCCTTGACGGAATCTCAGAAATGGACCGTGGCTGTAGACCGTCTTCGGGAAGGTGCATCAGTGTGCCACCGGTATGAAGGCTTCAAGCAGCAGTCCTGGGTGGAGTGGAACTCCAAGCTCATAGCTGCCTTCGGCCGGACACTCTCCGATCTCCCTTTCACCACCCATTTCAACCTGACGACTACCCAGGATAAGGTGCAGGGGAGTTTTCGCTTCCAAGTTGCAGTCATGCATTGCAGTTCACTTGAGCTTTCGGACTCTTTGCCGTCGTCTAATTCAAGTTCAGCTCAGCCAAAGACCACTATCGAAGACGAACCTCGTGAAGGACGTCACTCAAACGACATACCCACACTGAACCATCCCGAATGTGCAGCTGTACCCTGCATAAGCTTTGAAGACCTCTTGGCTGAACGCTCCACAGGGTACACTGAAACAGGCTCCAAGGCAGGCGTCGATCTTCCGATGCCAGGTTTCACACTGGGGCTCATCTCACGAACGTCCGTGCCAGCAACCAATCCCATTTCCAAGACAGAGCTGTAGGAGACAACCGTGGATAGCAAGGAGACAATCTTGGACCAATGTGTACCACATCTGCAGTCATTGGCCGAGCGTGTGAGCTACATCGATGCGTTCCAGGCAGAGAGAGCCAGCATTGGTCTTTCTGGCAACATGATGTACGATCTTGCCGGCGACGACAAGCACGCCATTCTGACTCCCAACGTACAAACTGAACATCGCGCAGACCTCCATGAAGTCGTCACCATGGAAATCGCCCCTGATTGCTCAGGCCATGACCAGCTCAGTCAAAACAAGAGCGATAACAGCAAGAAGCTGCGGGCACGTCGCATCATGATTGTGTCCAGTGGCCTGTGAGCGCTCACACTAACTCTCTGTTGTGCAAGCAATTTCTGGCTCGGCATTCAAATGCGCATAAAATTCATACCACCCAACTCAGACGACATAAATGTCTACTCGGCAAGCAACGACTGCTCCAGCACACCCACTGTCACCCACCAAATTTCTACACCATGTTACAGCGTCTTAAAGGCAGACCACCGAGGTACAACCAGTTTCATACCCCCGAGTCTTCGTCGACCGAGGTGCGAGCGAATGCCAATTCCCCATGTCAACAACGGCACTGTGGCCGACCAAGGCAACAAATACAGCCCTAGCGTGCCAAGTTACAGCCTAGACGGGTCCGGCCCAGGCGAGGAAGTCAATGCCACCCACCAGAACTGTTTTCACCAAGTCTTCCGAATACGTCGAACCGTGTACGAGATCAACCGCAGCGACAGAACTTATTCCGCCCGCCAGAAAACGCACTGGAAGCATCGCAACATCGCCGAGGTTATAGACCGCCGACACACAAAGTCGTAACCCAGAGTCGCTATCGGCCAAAGTTTACGCCAAACCTCAGGAAACCTCGGCGTCTTAACCGACATTTCGAACGACCACGGCGACACATTTAATGTCGGCCGCTGGATTTCGCTCTAAAATATTTTCAGACAAAGTTCATGCGTGGAAGAGTCCGACCACTACGATGCAGCAAACCGCACCCACATGAAGCACTGTCGGCAGCTCCACGCACTCGCAGTCATGGCCGAGTGTGATGAGCACTGATGACTAAGAGCAGCGGAATCGGGGCTCTGGGTGCGAGGAGCTAGCTGGAAGAAGGTTGAGGAAGAAGAAGCAGAGTAAAAACAGCTGGCCCAGGATCAGGGTGTTGTCTTTTTTTCTCTTCATTACAATATATATATATATATATATATATATATATATATATATATATATATATATATATATATATATATATATATAGTCAAGTAGATCCTCCATGAGCGTTCACAGCGTGGTTTATTTCGACGTGTCGGCCTAGAGTCTGGCCTTCATTGGGATATATATATATATATATATATATATATATATATATATTGTAATTTAGGTGTTGTGGAGCTCGGGCATGGGTGCGTGTGGCGGCCATAGTGAGAGAACGAGAAGAAAGAAGTCGTGGGTTTGCGAAAGTCGTTCTTGTTTTGGGGGTTATGGCCAAAGTTTACGCGTTTTCCACCAAAAGCCCAACTTCATTCTTGCGTATTGTTTTCATAGCGCTATCGTTCATCAGTCAGTGCTTCTTGCGCTTGTAAGTTCATGCATGCCGTTTGCCTCACCTGGACCAAGGGCTTTCCTCTTGTCCACTTCTCTTTCACCACAGGAGGGCTCCGTGGACCTGTTCTTGCATAACGGTATTTCCGCAGTTCCTGTGGTCCTGGTCCCAACAAATGAGGGTGCCATACGAATTAAGAATCCGAAAGTAATTCAAGCTGAACTGCGAGCAGCCACAACTCATTTCCAGAGTATCAAATGTCCGACAGTCCGGCAAAGGTCGTATCATCTCTTTGTCATCAGACCAGGTTTGCGTTTAAGACCTCCTGAAGTGTTCCATGTTTGCCTCCAACCCGGTGAGCGCATTCATCCGTTATCACTTAGCATGCATGGAAGGGTTTGTGCGAGGCGTAAACATTATTTTACTCCATCAGAGGTATTGGAGATGTTTGCAGCTGCTGATGCAATCTCTGTTCATAGGTGTAGCCGTATGGTTGATAAGACCAAAGACCCAATGGCATCGGTGATTGCAACATTTTCTGGATAGAGTCGACTAACGGAAATCAAGGCGTGGCCCCTTAACTATCGAGTCAAACCGCTATCGCCTCGACCACTGCAGTGCGTAAAATGCTGGCGCTATGACCGCACGGTGGAAGGCTGCAGGTCCGCTCTTAGATGCCGGATGTGCGGGGAGCCTCACAACTCGAAGGTGAGTCAGAGCAAGGTAAGAAATTGTTGTGTATGCAATGAAGCGCACAGTCTGGACAATTCAAATTGCTGTGCTAAGGCTCGAGAAATCCGAGCTCTCGAAATCGTAGATCGCAGACGCTGCCCTTGAAGAAAGGCCTTAGCTGAAATTCAGGCTAGAAGTCTTGGTTATGCAGGGGTAGCGCCCACCATACCACATCAGCGGATGCATCTTTGTCCGAATTCATAGCGGAAGTGTTCGGAAGAACAATGTAAAAGTCTATAGACCGCCTAGCTGCAAACATTTGTGAGGCTCTACCTAATTCTGGCCAACCAAATGGCTCATATATTCAGAACGCCGGCGAACATTACTCATAGGCTGCAGAGTTTGCATGACTGATTACTGAATAAACTGCCACCATGCCCTCTGACTTTGTCCACGCAGGACCCTCTCTAGATGATAAACAGAGTCAAAGGAATGATGTCAATTACGAAACTGAAGTATCTGACTACAAGAATTTGGACTGTATATCACTGAAACGCCCTAGGTCCTTATATAAAAACAACCCCCCCCCCAAAGCATGCGAAAAACGAAAAATAGGTGACTGACAAGACACAGCCTCTAAAATATTTCCTTAAAAAAACCATTCTGGATAAGGCAGTTGCGGGGGCAATTCTTTCGAAAACTCAGGGTCTCTAAGATACAACATTGGAAATTGTTGATACATTCACTCTTCAATAACTGATTTAGTGTATTTGTCTTAACCATTCACCCCAGATGTATTTGCATGGCAGGAGATATGGCTCTCTATAGATGAACCATTTCAATGAACCAGTTACTGTTCCTTTATGACTAGACCATAAGTCGAGAAGGACTAGCATTTCTTATCTCTAACAAAATTAATTTAAAATCGGAAATCTCGTAGAAGTATATGTCTCAAGAATATGAAACTTTTGCCACAGACGTCACGTTACCAAGTTGCAAACCATTCTCTCAAGTTATTGTGTACTTTCCGGACGGTGTACAAGACAATTAACAATTGGATATGGCAATCAGATTATGGCGTAAGGAGAAAATTGTAGTCGGTGATTTCAACTCTCATCACACGTGCTGGGGTTTCAAAACTGATCAGTGTGGAAAATATTTGTGGGAGTGGGCAACAGAAAATAATACATCGTGCTTAAACTTTAGAACAGCCACATTTATTCGGAATCGATGTCGATCAGCATTAGATTTGGGTTTCGTAAGTTCGAGTATTTCTAGCTCGTCCTGGTCAGTGCTGTATTGTGCCACAAGCAGTGATCATTTTCCTAAATGTATTGAAATTTCTTGCCCAGGAACTCTCCCTTGATCTCAGAGTCTTTGTGAACTACAAAAGTTTGGAGATAACCTAACATCAGCTTTATCGACTTCCTCCTATGAGAGTAACCATTGCAAAGTGATGAAGTTAAACGCCAATATTGAAAGAGCCTAAAACTAATCTACCGTTGATTCGGCCAAAAGAGAACCCTCTTGTTCTTGTAGGAATATAGAGTGCACACGAAATCACCGCTGTCACCAAGCAGCTTGAAAGTAGCTCATTCACAATCGATTGCCTACAGGCCGGTCTGATTATAAATTTATAACAGCTAATTTTAAACGCACACCTCTAAAGCAAAATGGGAATATGATCGCAGGCATTACAACTTCCTATAATAATCGAAAATTAAGAAACCACTGTTTTGATTTATGAGAAGGTAGTTCCTACCATCACCAGTAAATTTGGATTATGAAGTTCTATCGTAAGCTATCGTTAGCGCGAATGACTAAAGCTCTAGATTTATTTACTAAAGGCTTAGAAAGTAGAGTTACATTGACTGTATCTATCATGTGGCAGGATCATACAAACCAGGCTGATATTGAGGAATTTACAATGTCGGAACTATCCTGCGTCATAAGGCGGGTACCCATTTCAGCTATGGGCCTGGATGGAAAACAGGGCCTATAATCCAAATAATATTTAAGATATCTCCTTGTGAAATTCTTAATGTTATAAATTATTCTCTAAAGCTTGCATGAATTGCTTATGATTGGAAAATAGCAAAGGTGATTCCAGTACCTATAAAACAGAAATCAGGATTCAAACATAGAAAATATAAGACCTATAGCCTTGACTTCTTCCAACATGGCCAAACTCGTAGAGAGCGTTCTGCACGGCAGAATCACTAGTTGGATAGAAGGCAAGTCAGTACTAAAACCTCAACAAATTGGCCCTAGATCACATTTTTCAATGTGGTGTGCCCATGCAGATTTAGAGAGCAGAATACAGCTTGCTAAAGAAGAAGACAATAAGTGGCGCTAGTGACTCTTGATATTGCAAAAGCCTATGATAGCGTTGAACATTCGAATTTGCTGAGCACACTGATGACCTTAATCTTTCCACACTACATGATGGCGTGGCTAGCCGAACTTTTGATCTCACGGGAGTTTTATTGTGTCAAGGATGAATGCTCGTCATCCAGATACAGAGTTGCGGAGTTCCCCAAGGAGTAGTTCTATCACCTCTATTTAATATACTAAAGAGCTGCATATACCGACCTGCCAGGGTATCTATGTCTACACTAAAAAAAATATCGAGTAAAAAGGGTGTCTTTTTGTCGCAACACAATAATCGTCATCAGGCTTGCGTGCGCTTCCTTTCTTGAAACTTGGCGCTGGCCGCTTTCTTGTCAAGAATGCAATGTAACCCTGATAATGGGCATGTCGATTGTGACTGGAATGTACCGGGCATGGTGCGATAGCGCAAGAATGCAACGCAACATAGACTACGATTATTGTTGTGGGACAAAAAGACACCCTTTTTACTCGCTCTTTTTTAGAGTGCATGTGTATGCTGACGATATAGCCTTCTTTTTTGCTGACAACGATATTTAGTCTCAACAGCAAAAATTTACAATATGCTTGAACATGCTAGAAAGATGGCTGCATTATATTTCGATGGCTTTAAATTTAAATAATAGTACTCTCTTGGCGTTTTCTTTAGCCGGTTTCATTTCAATCAACATTCTATATAACCAGAGACCCATTGCGCAAGTAGACTTTCTTAAATATCTGGGTGTATTGTACAATGAAAATCTTAACAGGAGTCCACATACAGAATACATTGTGGCTAAGGTTCAACTTTATGCTTACAGCGAAGAATTAGTTATTGCAAATGCGGCGTACGTAGAGACGCCAAGTTATTGTTATAAAAATGTATTTGCGCCCTATATTCAAATTCGGGTGTGTCTTGTTTACAGGACGACCTGCGTACCAAACAAGGCTGCTGGTTCTCTTAAAGCAAGAAACTCTGCGCTTTTGTCTGGGGCTCTCTTGGTTTGCAGCAACTAACGTTATTTATCAGGAGGCTCGTCTTCCCAGATTGCTCTGTCGATTCCGATTGTTATCAATACAGACATTTCTATAAATTTACAGCTTTCCAGGGAGAACAGCTGAATATGTTTTCATCAGTGACAAGGATTCATTCTTTCTTGCTCATTGGCCTCGTTTTCATACACCACAGATAACTATGTACAAAAGAAACTGTCAAGTATAAATGTGACCATTAGTGAGGCGACTGCATTGAAACCTTCAAACCAGATTCTTAGTATAGAATATGAGTACATTTTTCCTCCACAAACTCAACTTCAACCCCGCAAATTCTTGGAGAACAGGTTTGCAAATTTCATGGAGCATACACAGATACGTAACATAATAGCTACAGATGCTTCCGTCAATGACGAAATGGCAGGCGTAGGAATTGTCTCCCAATCGCTTGGCTAGTCATTTACCATGAGGTTACCTGATTTCACTCGAGTTTTGGGGGATCTAATGCCAGTCATATTGGCACTGCGAAAACTGCCGATGAATGAGAGCAGGGCTGTAATCATTACTGATTCGCTTTCGGTATGCACTGCTCTTACAGCTTTTCATACCTCTCGTGCCACCACGACATTACGATTTTAGTCCCGTTTCAGTTGAAACACCTGAAATTAGGATGGGTCCCAGGTCACTGTGGGTAAACTATAAATGAAATGACCGAAGCCTTAGCCCGCTCATCGCTAGATATCCCAATATTCTAGGTTCTCCCGGTGGTAGAATACTTAAGCGCAAACAGTCTTAGAAGATTAGCTATTCACACAGATAGGACGCAATAACCACGCGGACGGAATTTAATCGCTTAAAATATCCATGGAAATCGCAGTGGACCCGTTTTCGACAGCCAGAAGTGATGATCACCAGATTTTTATGTTGCACCCCACCATTAAACTTCTACTGCCACAGGGCTGGTCTGACAATATGACCCCTCTGCCAATTCGGCGGAGAACACAAAAATAATTTCCTCGTCCTCGACTAGCTTCTACCCTAGGTAAGGAGGAAAGATGTTTGCGGTTCGGAATGGGTCCCCTCGATGACTCGAGTGCACGGTGGCAGCGCAAAGGAAGAGGCGTAGTCCGGTGAAGAGATGCTTTATTGCAGCCTCCGGCATATGCCCGTGTCCAAGCTCGAACGTCCGCTCTTTTTTTTCAGATTCAAACATCCCTTTTTCAACCCTCTGTTGAACCAATGATCTTCACACAAGCCAATCACACGTGTGGGCTTGAATTGGCCACACCAATTGCAGAAACACTTTCATAATAGACACTGCATTGGTAAAAACCACGTTACCAAATACAACACCCAAAGGGATAGGTTTTCCGCGTGGGACACTCTCTCTCATGCCAGGCCGTGCTGCCTCCATCGGCCGGCTTCCGTCGGCGGCCATTCTCACGCTCGAGCCCCGTTAGCTCTCTCATTGAATGTTGTTTCGTAGAAGCCTCCTTAAGAGCCGTGAGTACACCGTTGGGCTCTGTGCACTTACCATGTGTGCATGCGACAGCGAGGCAACCCGACATCCTAACAACACTCATTAATGACGTACAACAGGAGGTTATGCTCGTCTCCCTGCCGCCACTATGTCTCGGTCAGCCAAGTGGTCGCGTCCCCACATCATTCTGAATGGCACGCCAACAATGGCTTAAACTCAGACGGCGGCACCTGGCCTGCTTCTTGCCAGACGCTCTTCCGAATAAGCCTTTCTCTTCTAGTCCCGAACGGGAGGGAGCTTGACGGCTGCGCTCGTGAACCGTGTGAACGAAGGAGTTTCCTTTCTTCATCGCGCAGGTGTTCCGCGTTCGCCTTCACGGAACCGATCAGCTTCGTTATTTGACGGGTCGGGAGCTGGCTCTGAGCCCTGCATCAGCCGAAATTAATTGCGCTACACACAACACGCCTGTAATTGTTGCCTCATACTAACTATTGTGCATTACTTTTTGTCCTGTTCAAGAGACTCTCGCGATAGAACTCGACTTCTAATTATTTCTTTTGCACAATTAGGCTTGACCTTATCAGATGAAGATATTTAAAGCTTCGGTGCCTCAGGCTTCAGATACTGCCGCAGGGATGTCTTCGATGCCGTGTGTAATTTCATTATAACTTTTTAACGAGTGCATATTTAATCTGGAGCATAAAATTTTTGGTCCTTTCATTGAGTTTAAAATCTAAGTTCTCAAAATTGTTCACATCAGGTTAATACATCAGTCTGGAATACAAGCTCAAAAGAATATTACGTGTAGGTGAATTAGGCCTTTTGGGTCATATTGCCATTCATATCTTTATTCTCGGTTTTCACTTTCTTAGCTAACATTAAAAAACCTGCATATATATATATATTTATATATATATATATATGTACTAAGAAGTGGAGGACGGGCAAAACGAAAACTTTTTATTTTTTATACGTTTCAGCCGGGGACCGCCCTTCATCAGGAAAAATCTGATAAATATATATATATATATATATATATATATATATATATATATATATATATATATATATGTATATATATATATATATATATATATATATATATATATATATATATATATATATATATATAAAGTTTTTCTAATGGGCCTAACGTACTTGGCAAGAGGAAGCAGTTGTCTTAATTTCATTCCCAATGGTTTCGACCGGTAGACCGGTCTTCGTCAGAATTTGTGAATGAGAAAAGCAGTCCACCAGACAAACGCTGACGAAGACCGGTCCGCCATTCGAAACCATTGGAAATAAATGAAGACAACCACTAAGTTGCGTCTCTTTATCTTTATCTCTTTATATATATATATATATATATATATATATATATATATATATATATATATATATATATATATATATATATATATATATATATATATATATATATATATGAGATATAACAGACAGTAATGCCAAGGAACCTAACCTAACCTAACCTAACCTGTCTGTATATATAAATATATATAACTGTCTGTTATATCTCATTAATATTGTGTTAAAACACGGAAAAACGAGCCCTTAGGTATACACTTCTTTCCCTTATTATATATAAATATATATATATATATATAAATATATATATAAACATATATATATATATATATATATATATATATATATATATATATATATATATATATAGCCACGTTTTTTTAAGACAAACTTGATATAATGGGCTCGTTGAGTCAACTAGCCAAGCAGCAGCTCAGATACATCGTCTTTGTCCTCTTTCACTCATGGATCTCACCTAAACAGATCATGTGGCAATAGTCCCCCCTTTGAAAGCATCACCTCGATGCTCGTAAAGAAAAAAATGCAGGCATACATACGCGTATAAAGAGAACCAAAAGAGAGAGAGTGCCAGTACTCACAGCGCAAGTAAGGAAGTTTCGCCAACTCTTGCGCCAAGCGCAACACAGGAGAACACATAAAAACACAGGAGAACACGAACAGCAGCAGCAACGCAATGTCACGACTTGTCGTAACACGTGAAACCACAATGGCTACTGTGTAAAGTAGGGCTTCAGCCGAACTACATGCACGGTTTGGGGCCGAAGCTGTCGACAAGAAGACGCTGCGCCGTCCGGAAATACCTCGTAGGTAAGATTTGTGACACGTGTAAGAACCTTTTACGGTCCAAAATAACGACTTAGGAGTTTTTCGGATAAGCCTGGTCGCCGGACCGGGATCTACACCCACACTCGGTCCCCAGGGTGGCAGGTGATGTTTCGATGGTGGAGGTTGTAACGTCGTGCGTCTGCATGTTGTTGGTGACTGGTGTTTATGCGAGCAAGCTGACGAGCTTCTTCGGCGTATTGAGTGTATTGCTCAGCGTCTGGAGCAAGTTCATTGCTTTGGCCGCACGGAAGCTTAGCATCGAGCATGGTTCGCACGTTGCGTCCGTAAACAATTAAGTCGGAAAGGCGGAAATCGCGTTGTTTTCTTGCATTGCCGTATTGTATGCAAACGTGATGTATGGAAGAATCTCGTCCCAGGTTTTGTGTTGTACATCCGCGTACATTGACAGCATGTCCGCTATGGTCTCGTTAAGCCTCTCTGTAAATCCATTCGATTGCGGGTGATAAGCCATCGTTTTTCGATGACTTGTGGTGCTCAATCTAAAAATGTCCTTCATCATTCGTGCTGTAAACGGCGTCCCTCTGTCGGTAATCACGCATGACGGGGCACCATGCCGTAGGACGATTTGGTGCACGAAGAACTGTGCGACTTCAGAGGACGTGCCACGGGGTAACGCTTTTGTTTTAGCATAACGAGTAAGATAATCTGTCGCAACTATAATCCATTTGTTCCCAGAGGACGACAAAGGAAAGGGTCCGAGAAGGTCGATTCCCACGAGGTCAAACGGTGTCTGTGGTAGTGCGATCGGCTGGAGCAGGCCCGCGGGTCTGATAGGCGGAGTCTTGCGACGCTGGCACTCACGGCAGCCTTTCACATATCGATGCACACTAGTTGATAGTCGCGGCCAGTAATACTGTTGGCATACTCTTGCGAGAGTTCACGTATAGCCCAAATGTCCTGACGTGTGCTCGTCGTGGCACGCAAGGAGAATCTCATCACGCATGTAGGTAGGAACAACGAGTAGGAAGGCTTTGTCACTACGACCGGCGTTTTTCTTGTAAAGAATGCCTCTTAGACAAAAAGGGACAGTTTTCGAGCAATGTGTTGAGGAACCTGAGAGTTCCGGTCTTCCGGGGAATCAATAGCTGGGCCTAATTCGTCGTCTTCCAGCTGTTTTGACATTAATTCAGAATCGCTAACTGCTCCGAGAAAGGCATCTTCATCCTCGAAGCCCCTGACAGCGTGCCCCACAGGCGCTCGAGAAAGCGCGTCGGCATCATCGTGTTTGCGCCGTGACCTTTACACAATCGTAATATCAAACTCCTGCAAACGCAAACTCCACCGAGTGAGACGGCCGGATGAATCTCTGAGATTTGCCAGCCAGCAGAGCGAGTTGTGGTCAGTCACCATTTTGAAGGGACGACCGTAGAGGTAAGGCCGAAATTTGGTCGTCGACCACACGACTGCGAGACATTCTTTTTCCCGATGTAGAATAGTTGGTCTCGGCTCGAGAAAGAGTACGACTGGCGTAAGCTATTACATGCTCAACGCCACCGTGTCGTCGTACAAAGACAGTGCTAAGTCCGACGTTGCTGTCATCTGTATGAATTTCTGTAGCAGCGTTCTCATCAAAAAAGAACAGGGGCTGTTCGCATTCTCTGTCATAGCTCTGTGAACGCTGCATCTTGTTCTGCACTCCAAGTAAAAGGCACGTCATCTCGGGTGAGTCACGTAAGAGGTTCATCTATCTTCGACAAGTTGGCGATAAATCGGCGATAATACGCGCACAAGCCGAGGAAACGCGTACTGCTCTTTTATCTGATGGAACATGGAAGGCGTTGACAGCAACAGTTTTGTCTGGATCAGGTCGCACTCCATCGCACCAATGACATGTGTCAGAAATTTCAGCTTTTCATAGCCGAAATTGCATTTTTGGTGTTTCAGCGTGAGTTCAGCTGTGCCAATGGCTTCCAGAACCTTTCTCAGACGCTTCAGATGTCCTTAAAAGCTCTCAGAAAAGATGACCACATCATCGAGGTAGACAAGGCAGCTTTGCCACTTCAAGCCAGCGAGAACTGTGTCCATCATCCTCTGAAAAGTGGCTGGGGTAGAACAGAGGCTAAGGCAAGAATTCGGAATTCTTCACGTTCGTCTGGAGTCAAAAACACGGTTTTTTCTCGGTCTCGTTCATCCACTTCAATTTGCCCATAGCCACTCTGTAGATCGATGGACGAAAAATACTTCGCGCGTCGTAATCTGTGTAGAGAGTCGTCGACCCGTGGAAGTGGGTAAACGTCTTCTTTCGTGACGCTCTATAGCTTCTTGTAGTCAATTCAAAATCGCAGCATTCCATCTTTTTTTTACTATAACGACTGGCGAGGACCAAGGGCTGCTGGATGGTTGAACAATCCCGTCATCGAGCATATCTTTTATTGTGTCTGAATAGCCTCACGTTCTTTGGCAGAAACGACACAAAGCTGCGACCGGATGGGACGGATGTCATCGTCGGTAATAATTCGATGCTTCGTGAGGTGTGTTTGACGGACTTTAGAAGAAGAGGCGAAGCAAGATCGAAACTCCCTTAAAAGGTCATGAAGTGCGGCCTTTCTCTCGTCTGACAGCGTCGAATTAATGTCGATGTGCTCCAGAAATTGCTCATCCTCATGCGTTTCCTCGGACGTGAAGCACTCTGTGACGTCGGCAACAGGGTCTCCATAGGCTACGGTGGTTCCGCTGAAAAGATGCCGGTGCTCGTAGTTGAAGTTCGTAACCAGTATTTGTGACTGTCCGTTAGACGCGCACAACACTTCGGGCGGCGCATACACCTTAGAGTAGCAGAAGTGATGGGTTCCTTCAGCTACCACGTCACCGTCCCGGAGGTCTTCACAAGTGACTTCGATGGGAACAGTCGCTCGAGGCGGCAGCGTCACATTGTCGTCAGCAACACGCAGCACAGGTATACGGCAGTTATCAGCGTCTCTATATGTTGCGCCTTGAGTCGAGAAGGTCACGATGCACTCACGGAGATTTATGATGGCACCGGTTTCCCAAAGGAAGTCCATGCCGATAATCAGCTGACGTGAACAGTCACGAAGAACGAGGCAGCTAAGCACTAACGTTCACGCACGAATTTTCTCTCTTGCCGTACAGCGACCCAGCGCTTTTACAACGTGTCCTCCAGCAGTTCGAATTTGCGTTCAATTCCACGGCGTAATCACTTTCCTGAGATCTTTCCTTTGCCTCCCGCTAATAATTGAATAGTATGCACCAGTTTGTACCAATGAATTGACCTGAAAACCGTCAATCAGCACAGGTATGTCCAGTGACACGCTGTCATTGGGTTCAGATGTGTATTTCGGCGTTTCTTCGGTACTGCAATTATTCTCTGATCAAATGTTTTCCGCGTTGCGTGCAAGCGTCGATGGGAGGTCTTCCGCACGTTGAGTCCAAGCGACCTTGCCCCCAAAAGTCGCTGCCTTCAGTTTTCCCGACGAAGGTTCGCAGAGCGTTCCCGTGCCGTCACCTCGAAACGTGGCCCAGTGGCTGCGGGTCTCCTCGGAGATGGTGACCGTGATTGCAGTCGTGTAAAGGGTGCACGCTGTTGAGCGAGATACTCTTCGATATCCCTCGGCCTTTGACCGATTTGTGGACGAGGTGAATTGACGGAAAATCCACGCAGGCCAAGTTGCCGGTATGGGCATTCGCGGTAAATGTGACCAGCCTCACCGCAATGATAGCAGAGGGGTCGTCTGTCCGGCGTACGCCAGAAATCAGACTTGCACGTCGGTGCACGGCGAACATCCACGTCCACACCAGCGTGCGCTGACTGAATCGCGGCTGACGGCATCATTGTCTGGATCGGGACGTGCGGCACTGTCTGAGTCGGGACTCCTTGACCAGAAAGAGGCGTGGCAGATCGCAAGGCTTCCGCGTACGTACGACGGCGACTATCAGTAGACACAGGAGCCGTTTACGGATCAACCGACATCGGCGGAAAACGATGGGCATGCAGCACCTGCTGGACCTCGTCACGGACGACATTGGTGATAGAACCGACATCAATTTGCCTTGTCCCGTACATCTTTTCCATTTCTTCCCGAACGACAGAGCGGATGATTTCACGAATCCATTCGGGTCTCTTCCTCCCAGGGGTGGCGGAAATTTCGGGAGTTGAGGCAGAATTCACTTGACGGTCAAACAGGGGAGACCGTTGGTGCAGTACTTGCTCCATTGTTGCCGCTTCAGTAAGGAACTCAGCAACACTTTTAGGGGGACTACGAGCCAAACCAGCAAAAAGTTGTTCCTTCACACCACGCATGAGGTGGCGCAACTTTTTTCTTCTGCCATAGCAAGATCCGCTTGCTTGAAAAGCCGTGACATGTACCCGACGTACATCGAGACGGTCTCGTTTGGCATCTGAATATGTGATTTCACTGCACGCTCCGCCCGTTCACGGTGGTCGGGACTCCTGTAGGTCTTCAGAAGGCGACTCTGGAAGTCACGCCATGATCTCGGAACATCATTCCTGTTCAAAAACCACGTCTTGGCGCCGTCTTTTAGGCAAGTGTACACGTTCCGGGGCTTCGCGGCATCATTTCAGTAATTTATCGCTGCGACACGTTCAAACTCACTTAGCCGGTCGTCAACATCTTCATGCTGCTCTCCGTGAAAGGGGCTAGGCATGAGTGGTGCAGTAGATCGGCGTGGAAGGTGTCGGAGCTTGCACCTGAACTTGTGTCGAAGACATAGTCACGGCGTCAGTGGTTGGTGTCTCAGGCGGTGGGCCTCGCTGGCGGGGCTTACTTCGTGAACACGAGTATCCACGGGTGCAGGGCTTGTGTTCCGGCTGCTGGGTGGGGTCTTGGGCGTCGGGTGGATTGCAAGACGTTGTACCCAGCCACTCCACCAGTCTTGTCACGTTTCTTAAGACAAACTTGATATAATGGGCTCATTGAGTCGACTAGCCAAGCAGCAGCTCAGATAGATTGTCTTTGTCCTCTTTCACTCATGGATCTCACCTAAGCAGATCATGTGGCAATATATTGCTGGTGCCCTTTTAGCAGTGAGCCGAAGACAATTTTATTGGGGGAAACTCAGTGGTAAAGCCGACCAGTTGTCAAGCGGACAAGCGCGAGCCGCAACAACACTCTTCCTTCTCTTCTTTCACTGGCGCTCCTGCCTGTGCCATATATCAATGCTACCAATCGACCCCCCCCCCCAAGGAAAGGAGCCATCCTGACAACCTATGGGCCGGGAAGGATGAATGGGTCGTAGTGTGGTTTCAATCATTCGACATGAACAGTCTCGCGACCACGATGGCGTTGGTCTGTCGATGGTTTAATCAGTGCAACAATATTGGTAACCGGTGAGGACTGACGTAAAACTAGGTAGGGGCCTTCGTACTTCGGCATTAGCTTGGTGGAAGGACCAGGAGCAGATGAGGAAACGCGAAGCCATACCAACAGGCCAGGTGATTATGACTGTGGAGACAGGTTTTCATCGTGACGGTCTTTCTGATACGCTTGATCTTGTGTGGTTAAGGAACGTGCGAGTTGCCTGTAATCTTCCGCATTGGTGGTGACTTCAGATGGAGTTGTGGATTCTGAAGCGCCCGGACGATATAAGAGAATGGTGTCCATGAATGAGGAAGGTTCCCGCCCATAGAAGAGGAATAACGGAGAGAATCCTGTCATAGACTGAGTGACGCTGTTGTAAGCGTAAATACCAAAAGGGAGTATGCGAACCCAGTTATTGTGGTCAGCGGACACGTACATAGATAGCATGTCGCCTAGTGTGTGGTTAACCTTTCAGTCATTTATTCTTTTGCGGATGGTACACGCTGGTTGTCCGATGCAGAAAGTTGCATTCACGAAGAAACGCTTGTACGGATTTGGAAAGAAACGAACGTCCGTGGTCGCTGAGTAGCTCATGAGGCGCACCATGGCGAAGAACAAGATTGTGAAGAATAAACATGCCAACTTCACAAGATGCGGCCTCTGGCAGCGCAGCAGTTTCAGCATAGCGTGTCAAGTGATTGACAGCGACAACCACCCAGCGGTTCCCGTCAGGAGTGTAGGGAAAGGGGCCGTACAAGCGAATTCATATGTGGTCAAAAGGTAGGGGTGGGCAAAGCAACAGCTGGCAGTTGTCCATTGGCTATGTTTGGCGGGCTTTTTCGGCGTTCACTCTTGGAACATGAACGTACGTACTGTCGGACCAATTGGCACATTCCTCGCCAATAGTACCGCAACCGGAGGCATGCATACGTTTTATCACTCCGGCGTGGCCACATTGAGAATCCCCTTGAAAGTAGTCGCAAATAGCAGGCATGTAGGTGGCGAGGAATCGCAAGCACCACTTGTGGCCGTCGGAAGCTAGTTGCAAGGTAGCAGTAGTCCATCGTGGAAGGCGAAATGTTGAGCTGTACGTCATAGTGAACGATGGGCGGTACCTTGGGGCGGCTGAGACAGTACCTCTATCATAGAGAATATCCAAGCGTCTTGGCGTTTCTCGGAGGACATGTCAGTGAACGAAAGTGCCGCAGCATCTAGACTGGAAACATCCGCACTTCCATGTTCATAGGGAAGTGGAGAGCGGGAAAGAACGTCGGTGTCTGAATGTCTGCGGTGCGACCTGATGACAACTAGGATATTAATAGTCTTGAAGACGCGATGCCCAACGAGCCAGACCGCCAGACGTGTCCTTTAGTGACAATAACCAGCAGAGGGCGAGATGATCAGATCACGACGTCAAATAGACGGCCGTAGACGTGGGGTTGAAATTTTGTGATTGCCCAAACGACGGCTAGATATTCTTCTTCTGTGACCGAATAAATATCTTCAGCCATAGTAAAAGTGCGACTGGCTTAAGAAACCACGTAATCGTCGGGTGCCCGACTTGCGTTGAGCAAGAATAGCGCCAAGGCCGACTCCACCACCGTCGGAGTGCATTTCGGTAGGGTGAATCTGGGTCAAAGTGCCGGAGAATCGGTGAGATGTCTTCGAATGACGTAGTTTCGAAAATGCGTCATTGCAAGCGGAAGACCACACCGAAATTCTTTCACTGTAAGAAAGTAGCCGTGTTAAAAGGGTCATTACGGATGCGAAATTACGGACGAACCTCTATGAAAGCATGAACATAAGTGAGCATAAGCTGATAAAGCTTCGGAGTTGCTTTATTGTACATGGCTTAGAAAACAGGGCGATGGCACGGAGTTTTGCAGTGTCAGTTAGAACACCATCGTTGCTGACAACATGTCCTAAGATGGTGAACTTCTGGGTGGCAAAATGGCACTTCTTCAAATTTAGTTGAAGCACAGCATGTGTGAGGCATTCCAGGGCACTTCGGAGGTGCAGAAAATGGGTTTTGAAGTCGTTTAAAAAGCTCTGCGCCCTGGCTCAACGCAACGACGCCCAGCTCTCTGGCCCCACCGGCTAAGGACAGACCTGCCGGACGCCCTGGACGAGGCCGTGGGGTCGCCCCCAAGCACTCTTCTTCCGGACACCATCGACGACCTGGACTAACCACCCTTGGTGCCGTTCACTTCAACATTGTGCGTGGGACGCTCGCCAGGACAGTTCCGGCGTCTCGCCGGTTGCATCTGGCAGCGGCAACGCTCCCGTGTTCTTCATGTGAACCAGTAACGATGGCTGCAGCGGAGCTTATGACGCAGCCATCACAACCATCATCCGCTCCGAAACGCAGTGCGAAACGCGTGGCTGACTCACAAATGGAAATAGATGATTTGTCTGCTTCAGCCACACCGGCAAGCAAGCGGGAGTGCCCCTCTCCGGCAGCTGTCGCCTCGCCTGGCACCGAGTCTAAGTACAAAGTCGTCGTAAAACCTCGTGAGTGCTTCGACGTATCAAAATTGTCAAATCGCCTCCTTCAGTCAGCCTTCGACACCTGCCTCAAAACCACCGCGTTTCAAGGTTTCTCCATTCACCATCCCACCAACAGCGTATCCGTATGGGTGCGTTCGCTAGCAGACGTTGACCGCCTCACCCACCTGCAAACTCTGCCAGTCACAGCTGATTGTACTGTACAGGTGCAAGCGTACTTGAGTTCCGGCTCGGACTTGCGTCGGTATGTGGTCTCTGGGGTTGACCCAGGGGAATCGCCGGAGGGCCTTATCACTGCTTTGACCTGCTCCACACACAAGATTGTAACAGCTCGTTATATGGGCCGTGGACGCACGTGCCTTGTCACTCTCCAAGGGCCTCGAACGCCACCAAGCCGCATTACGTACTATGGATGCATCCTGAAATTTCATGTGTACAAGCCCGGTGTGGTACACTGCTATCGGTGTTTTCGTACCGGTCATATGCGAGATTCTTGTCCCCAACCCGCAGACACCTCCATGGAGTCCGTCGAGACGCGCACGTACAAATGTGGGCTCTGCCAAACGGACGATCATGAAATAACGTCCAAAGATTGTCCAGTTAAACAGAAGGCTCTCAAAGCCCGTCGCCAACGCAAGCGCCGCCAGCGTTCGGTGACACAAGAAGAAAGGGACGCCGACATTCCGACTAGCAACCGGTTTGAACTGTTGTCCCCCTCCGAAGAGGACACACCAGCGTTGGTAGAACCTGAAAATGCTTGCTATGAAGTCCCCACGTACAGCGACGCCGTCAAGCGGGGCAAAAAAACGTGTTCAGCAGCCTGCGAATACGCCTAAATTGAGCGTTACGGGTACAGACGATCTGGCGAAGCTTGACCAACAGATACAGCAGCTCCAAATGGAAGTCAAGCGCCTCGCTCAACGCAGAACCCATCTCGCTCGACCCGCTGGACCAACTGCGATGCGCGGTACAGACGTGCCGTACGCTGCTTCTGTGCCTGAATTATCCTGCGCAAGCGCGTCAGCACCAGTCAAGATGACTCCGGCAGAGCTCCTCCACTTTGTTGCCCGGCAACTGCAAGAGCTTTCAAAGGTGGTGCTCGCCAACCTTCCACCGCAATGACCACTCCTTTGAAAGCAACGCGCCACCACTGTGTCCTGCAGTGGAACTGCCGGGGACTTGCAAATAAAGTTGGTGAGCTTCGCTATCGCCTTGCGCTGGGGAAGCTCCCCGCTTGGTGCCTGCTTCTACAAGAAACGAATTCGCTTCCACGCATCCCTGGATTCACTGCGTATGATTCCCCAACCATCCCTGATCGACGCTGCACCAATGCGTTGGGACCTCCAGGCAAGGCTGCAGTGTATGTTGTGACTACATATCCTCAAACGCAGGTTCCCCTGCTGCAGTGGTGTAACCAGTGGCAAGAAGTGGTGGCAGTGCTCGTTAGACTTCCGCGTACTGACGTGATTGTGGTTTCAGTTTACGTGCGTCCGTATAGTGGCAGCGCTCCTCGACTGCGTTTGGGGTGGCTGGCTCACCTGCGTCAAACCTATCCTGGGTGCCCAGTACTAGTTGGGGGAGACTTCAATGCACCTCATCAGTCGTGGGGCTACCCTTCTTCCAGTGCTAGAGGCAACATCGTGCTAGACACATTTACAGACGCGCACTTTGTCCTTCTGAATGCCCCGGCTACTTCTACACGTCGGTGGGATCATCCCTGTGCTCCACCTTATGCGCCCGATCTCTCGTGGTGGTTGGGCATGTGTGACGTTTCGTGGGACCTAGAACCAGACTGCTGGGGGAGTGATCACCATCCGTTGAAAATTGGTTTGGCCGCGTATAACCAGCGCCGCCTCCGACGTCGATGCTACACAACCAACTGGGACTTATTCCGCAATGAACTGAACGACTCGATTGCTGATACATCGTCTGATCCATTGCAGGTGTTAACCAGAGCTGTACAAGCCGCCACGCAGTCAAGCTGGGTAGAGGAGAACCGACCACATCCAAATTTACATCTTCTGCGTCTGTGGGCAGCACGCCGTCGTGCAGAGCTGGCCTTAAACCGAGATCCGGCAGCCGCTGAGCTTCGTGATAACCTCAACAGACTCACCGCTGCGGCGCGTCGCTGCGAGAAGCGTCTCGCCCGCGAACGGTGGATGGACTGGTGTGCGTCACTCGGTCCATCGTCTTCAACCGCCTCAATATGGCGAACGTTCCGGAGTATGGAACTAGGCACCCGTACGCCGGACCCAGCGGCCAGTGCGTGTCTGTCTTCTGGATGCACGCCAAGCCAGTTCGCTCCAGAAATAGTTAAGGCTTTCTTCCCGGCCTACAACCTGGCCCCACCACAATTCGACTGTCCGTGTAACCTGCCTCCGGAGGTTGGCGTGACTCCCAGTCCGTCGGACATCGAAGGCATGCAAGCGCCATACACGATGGCGGAGCTCCAGGCAGCAATTGACCAGGCAAAAGTACGCAAGGCACCAGGACCAGATGGGATCTCCTATGAAGTGTTCAAGAACATGGATGGCCCTGCACTGCAGTGGCTGCTGGACACGCTTAACGCAGTCTGGACGACCGGAGGGCTGCCTGAATCGTGGAAGCATGCCGAAGTTGTGCCGATACCTAAGCCGGGAAAGCACCCGAACAGCCTCTCTAATCTTCGGCCGATTGCTCTAACGTGTACGTTGTGCAAGCTTCTTGAACGCATGTTGGCGTCGCGCATCTCCTGGTGGCTGGAAAAGCACGCCTGGTACCATCCGGCCCAGATTGGCTTTCGACCGCACCTGGGCACGGAAGATGGCCTAGATCATTTGACGTCCATGGTGCTTGTGGGAAGAAGATCAAGCAGCATTCGAACCCTTCTCGCCATGGACGTTCATAAGGCCTACGACAACGTCAGCCACTCTGCGATCAATCACATAATGCAATGGCTTCAACTTCCGCCTCGCGTCTGCGACTTTGTGGAGTCTTTTCTGGCACACCGTACCTTCTGCATCAGAGTAGGCAAGGAACGAACCGGACACTTTGTAATGAAGCGGGGTGTACCGCAGGGCTCGGTTCTAGCCCCGATACTCTTCAATATTGCCCTGTTGCCCCTCGCGTGGCAACTAGCACGCATTCCAGATGCCTTCTTCCTCCTGTATGCCGATGATTTCACTGTGTGGACACTACATCCAGACCTTCAACGCCAGCAGGAGGCACTCCAGAGTGCTCTCGACAAGGCGTCGGACTGGTGTGCGCGCATAGGACTGACACTATCTGCCACGAAGACTGCATTCATGTCTATCACCAACAGACGAGGTCGTCGTCGCCTCCTGCAGACGCCGATATGTTTGAGCCTAAATGGCCATACCCTCACCCCTGTATCCACTATACGTGTGCTCGGGGTCGAACTGGACGCATCTGGCTCTGCGAATGCGTGGGTTCGCTCTGCTCGCCGGAAGAGTGCTAATACCCTCCATCTCATTCGTCGCATCTCTCAAAAGACGGGGGGTGCCTGTTCTCGAATGGCCCGTATCTTGGTGCGATCAATCCTACAACCTCGGCTCGTTTATCAAGCTCAGTTTCAACGACTGACTTTGAGAGACTGGGACTTGCTCGAAACCGCCAACCGAGATTCCATGAGGGCGATTACATGCCTTCCCCGTATGACACCTATCACGACCCTCCAGGCGGAAGCGCAGCTCAACACCATCGACGAAATTGTACACCAGCGTCGAGTCGCTCGCTACCTAAAGAGTCAAGCTGTTCCTGCGGCGGCAGCTCTAGCTCACTACTATGATTCAACGCTGCCACAGCCTGACGCACCCGTGGCAGAAGTTCCACCATGGCTCAAGGCACAGGCCAGTGACAACCGACCACTGACCCGCCTGCGACAATCCACCCGACAAGCGGCGCAGGAGGGCATCGTCACTACCACCGAGAACTCACTAGCGGTATACGTAGACGCAGCTATCGATAATTGCGTTCTGCACACCAGTCTCGTATGCCCCGCGCAACCTGAAATCCAACATATCTGCTCTTACGTAACAGAGGCACCGTTCCCATCCGTATTAGCGGAGCTCACTGCTATACGGGACGGGTTAACAGTTATGATATCCAAAATGGATTCTTTGTCACACGATAAATTGCTTGTATATACGGACTCCACGCAGGCAGTTCGAGAGCTGCGAAAAGTGACCAGCTCCATCGATATAGCCTCCGATATACACCGACTGATTCACTCATGTGCCTGTCCTGTCCGCGTTCTGTGGACCCGCCGGTCTGCACCGGCTCAAGTGGAAGCAGATGCCGCTTGCCATCCAGCGACTGTTCAACACCCGCTGCCTCTACTTCGTTTGTCCCCGAAGGACAGCTTGCTCGTGCACAAAGAAACCCTCCGGCGCTCCACGCGTGCTCTCATTCCTCCGCGTGGATCCGACCTTCCCGGCGGCTTAACTCGCCGAGAGGAGGTTGCGCTCAGGAGGATTCGTGTGGGCGCCGCCTTGACTCCTGCAATCCGGGCTACATGGACATCTGGTGCACAGCCTCCCCCAACGACGTGCCCATTCTGCGTTGCCCCAGCCACAGAGGCAACGCTTGATCACCTATTGGGAACCTGCCCGGGCCTTCACCAGGCTCGCACTCGCCACCTACGCGGCCTTCACCACCACCCCCGGCCGACCACCTGACTTGACGCGCTGGACGCACGGTCCACTGCATCGACAACTCCTGGCCTTCATACAGGAAACAAACTTCTCCTTTTTATTTAACTGATGCCGTAGGGCATACTAGCGCCAATAAAAAAAAAAAAAAAAAAGTCGTTTAAAAAAATGACCACGTCGTCCAGAGAGCAGAGACACGTCGTCCATTTGAGGCCTCAAATATGTTGCCATTAGGCGCTCGAAGGTGGCAGCGGCCTTGCAAAAACCAAACGACATAACGTTAAACTCGTACAAGCCGTCCGCAGTTACAACCACACTCTTGGCGCGGTCAGATTCATCCATGGGTACTCGCCAGTATCCTGTCGACGATCCGGCGAGGAAAAAAACTCTGCTCCTAGCAAACAGTCAAGAGCGTCGTCAATTCTGGGGAGCGGATAAACATATATGCACGTGATCTTGCTAAGGCGCCTGTAATCAACACAGAATCGGATGCTACCGTCCTTTTTTACTAGTACTATTGGGGAGGCCCACGGACTGTTGGACGACTGTATGACGCCACGATTGACCGTATCAGACACTTGATCGTCAATAACTTGGCATTCAGCGTGAGAGACCTGGTATGGACGCTGACGCAATGGTGCGTGGGTGCCGGTGTCTATACAAAGAACAATTGCAGATGTTCGGCCCAAAGTGGTTTGCTTGAAGTCGAAAGACGTCTGGAAGCGGTCGACAAGTGTCAAGAGTTGAGTCCGTTGGACAACAGGAAGGTGCGAATTAATCGACGAAAAGAAGGCGTCAACGGAAGATGTGGTGGACGTGGGAGCGGGATTAACACTGGTGATCTGAAGGCTTGTTGCGCCATTGAGCAGTTGACTGGCGCAAACCCAATCAATGTCCTGAAAGCAGCCGCTGTATTCGCCATCGAATAATCTGGCTGGCACTGAAAGGAGATTCGTGGCGTAAACGGTTGCGGAAGTGTTTGCGACCATCAAAAGTGCAAATGATTCAAGAACGTTTTTTCGAGAAGTGAAGTCCTGAGATGGCGTGAACATGACGTTCGAAAAATCAGCACGGTCGCAGGAGATCGGCACCATAACTGAAGACGTAGTTGGGATATCCTTGTCTGCGGCGACGACAACACGAGAAATGGAAGGTTTGTTAGAATTGTCGTCGGTGATTGATGATAATTCTAGTTCGGCCCGGGCACAATCAACAACGGCATGATGTGTGGAAAGGAGATGACAGCCTAATATCAAGTCGTGCGAGTAGTATGGAAAAACGATGAATTCGACCATGTACAGAACGTCCTGGATGAGTAGCCGAGTCGTGCACGTCATAGAAGGGTGTACTTGATGCGCGTTTGCCGTACGCAGGTAGAAGCCAGAAAGCGGAATCACAACTTCCTTTAACTTGCGACGCATTGATTCACTCAATACAGACATGGCAGCTCCAGTAACGATGAATGCTTGAACGGCAATACCTTCAACGAAAATAGTTATTTCGTTAGTGGGTAGAGGACGAGGCCTTGTAGAGTTCGACGGTGGCGCAGTTCTTGCCTCCGGAACTGCGATGGTCTGTTTTCCGTTTGGGCAAGTGGTTCACACCGAAGCATCAGTGAAGGCGAACGTCGGCGCGGGGAGGGTGATGAGTGCTGCTTGAAGGCGTGGCGGCTTGGTGGAGGGGTATCCGAAGTAGCGTCGAGAGGCAGCGTCTGCGGTGGCTCTTTGTGGGCGTAGCCGTAGATTTCATCAATGGTATCTGGATTAGGGACGCGCCGACGACAGAACCGCTCAACATTTCCAGACGGACGACAGTAGTAGCAGATGGGTCTGTTATACGGTGTGCGCCAAGGATTATTGGGACCGCGTTGAAGGAAGACGAGAATAGGAAACATGCGAACCTGCAGGTACGGGTGTTGCGTAAAAGGTGTTCGTTTGAAGGGCAGAGTCGACGACATTTGACGGTGCATTTGCCGGCCTTTGCACGACGTCAGCGTAAGTCAGGGGAGCGGACACAGGCGGTGGCTGGTACGTGGGTAGGAGTACCTGGCGGACTTGCTCTTCGATGGTATCGCGAAGCGACGAGGTCAGCCCGTGAGTATTGCTGATAGGGAAGGGCGCAAGAGACAACTGGCGAGCCTCTTCCTCTCGGATGAATTATGTGATTTGCGGCATCAACAGCGTCTGTTCCGGTGAAACTGCACCCACGGTCAATGGTGATGTGGTGGTCATGTCAAAAGTGGGGGAAAGTGGGGCGTCGCGTTGAAACGTGCTGTTTTCGCGACTCATCGTAGATTTCGCAGTGCTGGATAACTTCCGAAACTGTTCGCGGGTCTTTCGCCACCAGCATGTGGAAGGCATCATCTTCGATGCCCTTTATACTAGGTTTGACCTTGGCTGTTCCGGACATGTCGCAATTGTAGCGACGGCAGAGGCCCTTAACGTCCTCGATGTAGGATGTGCAACCCTCTACAGACAGTTGGGCGCGATCTCACAAGCGCTGTTCTGCGCGGAGCTAGCGCTCTGTTTGTCGGCCAAACACGTTCGCGAAGGTGGTTTGAAAGTGGCCTAGTCGATAAGCTCAGTTTTATGGTTCTTGAACCAGAGATCCGCTACTCCTCTCAGGTAAAAAGTGGACGTGGCGAAGTTTGTCGTTTTCGTCCACCTATTATTGACGCCTACTGTCTCGTACGAAGAGAGCCGTCCTCAACGTCTGCTCATCGGTGCCACTGAAGATGACTGAATCTCACTCTTTCGGGACGCCGGGACAGTGGGAACGTGGGGATGTAGGAATGGTCTGCTGTGCAACGTCGGTAGACATCGTTGTCGGTGAAGGTAAAGTTCGGTAGTGGGAGTTCCAGGATGGGAAATGGATCCAGCACTCTCCACCACTTGTTAGTGCGCGTTCAGCGGACACTTTTATTGGGGGAAACGCAGAGGTAAAGCCAACCAGCTTTCAAGTGGAGCGAGGCGCGAGCAGCTAGCTATATATATATATATATATATATATATATATATATATATACTAGATATATATATATCTATATATATTATATATCTATATATATATATAGATATATATATATATATATATATATATATATTGTGAGAGTAATAATTCTAATGGGCCAGTTAGTCTTCGTGAAGGTATGGGATATGGCACAACGGGAGCGTTGTCAACAAGGATAAATATATTTATTTCCCAACAGTTTCGGGAGGGGTCCTCCCTTCATCAGTAGATGAGTTATACTGACATGGACTTCCAAACTTCGTTGCGGCTGCGTCCCTCTCGCCTTGAAAGATGTTTGCGAGAGTGAGAGGGAACTATAAAAAGGAAAAAACAAAAACAAAAAGGGGGAGAAAAAAGACAAAAAAAGAATAAGAAAGAAAAAAAAGAAAGTAAAAAAGAGGAAGAACCACTGTCAACACTGAGAACGAAACCAGCTGTCCGTGTACGCATATGGTTCATATCACGTGCTGTTCAGTTCTCGACGTGTGTCGGGCCACCCAAGATTGTCGCCGCGGTGCCGGGAGGGTCCGTGACGGCGTACGTAAAGAAAGGGTTTCCCCGTATGGGTCGGTCGGCGTGCGGCGTGCGTAAAGGAAGGGTTCCCGTTAATGGGTCGGTCGGCTATTTACCTTTAATCTTGGTCCGTATCCCTTCAATGGTCATCAAGTGGTAAGCGAACGTAAACACTTTGTATGTGCATGTGGAAAATGAAAAAGAGGAAGAAAAAAAAGGAAAAAAAGAAAAACAAAAACAAGAAAGGACAGTGTACACGTACGAGTCAGTCAGAAAAAACATGGTCTCCAGCTATCAATCTTTGTCACCAATTTCCTCCTGGCTTACTTCTCGGAGGCAGTTGAGTTTTCCGGGTCCTCGTTGATGCCGGCTACTAAGGTTCAAAATTTTAAAATAAAATATGCCTCACGCTGTTCGCGCTCGCGTCTGTTTGAGAAATCGGACTGCAAAAGAGTTACGCTGATATTTTCAAAACTGTGGTTTGGCAGGCGCAGATGTCTAGATAAAGGTAGCTTCGGCAGTGAAGTAGCGTGGTACCGGTGATTATTGAACCGCAGCCGAAATGGCGTGTCTGTTTGGCCGATACATTCTTGTCCGCAGATGTTGCAATGTAGCATGTATATTACGTTACTGGAGTCACAATTAAGGCTTTCAGTTATGCAGAATTTGAAATCCGAGAAGTTCGCTTTGGATTCACGTGTTGTGACCATCTGTGGGCATACCTTGCATCGAGCTTTTCTGCAGGGATGGCACCCTGGTTGAGATTAGGGGGTGTTTGTTTTTGCTCTGACAAGAATGTCCTTCAGATTTTCATCCCGGCAGGACACCACGAGGTGGCTTGGCGAAAATAGATGTTAGTCGTTTGCTTTGCCTGATTGTGTTGAAATGGCGGGAAAGTATGTTGTTGATTCGTGGCGCTGATGAGGAGTAAGTTAGTACAAGGTTCGTTTGGGAAGTCGTTTTAGATACTCTGTTTGGTTACCTAATTATATCATTCCTGTTCACGTTGCGAGCACGTAGTATGGCATCGTCAATAATGTCTTCCAGATAATTTTGTTTCAATAAGGAATGCTTTAGGTGTTCCGCGTGTCGGTCAAATTCCCGCATATTGGTGCATATTCTTCGGTACCGGTAGACCTGAGAATATGGAATACCCGTTTTGCAATGCTTTGGGTGGCTGCTGTTGAAATGTAGGTACATTTGACGGTCTGTAGGCTTTTTGTGAAGGTTTGTTGACAAGCGGTCATTTTCTACCGTGACATTGACGTCCAAAAAGTTAATGCTAGTTTTGGAAATTTTGTGCGTGAATTTTATTGACGGATGGCACTTGTTAAAATCCTCTATGAAGCGGAAAAGACTTCCCTCACCATGGTTCCATATCATAAAAATATTGTCTAAGTATCTTCTTTAGTAGAAAGGTTTCAAGGTGCGTCCCTCAATGAATGGGATTTTAAGTGAAGCCATTAATGTGCTCGCGAAGTTTGGGGCCATTTTCGTGCCCATTGCAGTGCCACTGACCTGAAGGAAATGCTTGCCATTGAACTCAAAATGGTTATAATTTAGTACAAGTTCAAGAACTTTAAACAGTACCTCGCCACTTACACTAGTTGATGAGTCAGATTTTACATATTCAGAAACCATAGCCGATATTACGTCATGGTGAGGTATGTTGGTGTACAGTGAGCAGACGTCCATGGTCACCAGAAAACTGCCGCCTGGGATGTCGAGACTTGAAGTTTCGCAGATGAAGTGGTTTGTGTCCTTTAGGTAATAGGAAAAATTTGGGGGGATGTTTTTAATTAAGGAATTGATGAATTCTGATATATTTTCTGTTGATGTGCTGTTACTGGATACTATCGAACGGCCCGGATTACCTGCCTTGTGTATTTTAGGGAGCAAATAGAATCGACCGGGAACAGAATAGGACAGTAACATTTCTTTTAGTATATATATATATATATATATATATATATATATATATATATATATATATTGATACAAAGTATCACTACCAAGAAAAACAAGGGAAGCGTGGGCACAAAAGAAAGACGACGTTGCCTCCACTGCGATCCCCCTGAGTGGGTACGAGCCATGGCGGTGGAGATCATCATCATCTTACTGTGATCGCGGACTCAGCGCCCATTAAAAAAACCCCATTAAGTTACCTTGCCTTGTGTAACAATTTGGTGGAAGGTGCTGGGTAGGACGAACCCACAGACGGGAGCTTCACTACCAGGACTTCGTCGCAGCCGCCGCCTCGCCGGACTTCCACCTTCGCCGATCGTAATGGCCCAAGAGCAGCCATCCAACGCTTCGAGGCCAACTCCGATGGGTTCCGTGCCGTACTACAGAGTGCCGCCAAACTTCGGCGGAACCTCAGGAGAGGACGTCGACGTGTGGCTCAAGAACTACAAGCGGGTGAGCAGAAGCAATGGCTGGGACTCGAAGGAACAGCTCAATCATGTCGTATTCTCGTTAACTGACACCGCCCTCATGTGGTACGAGAACCACGAGGACATGTTCACGACTTGGGAACGTTTTGTTGAAGAAGTGCAGAAGTGTTTCGGTGATTCGGATGCGAAGAAGAAACGCGCGGAGCAGACATTGTCTCAGAGGGCACAGCTTCCAGAAGAAAGATGTACGACATACATTGAAGAAATATTGAAGCTGTGCAAGATCGTGAATGGGAGGATGTCTGAAGAAGACAAAGTTGGACACGTTCTCAAGGGTATAGCCGAAGACGTGTACAATTTCTTAATTGGGAAAGACTGCTTGAACTCCGTGTCTGACGTGATGAAGCACTGTCGTACCTTTGAGTCCCTCAAGATGCGACGAATTTCTCCGAAATTCGGCCGCCTGTCCAACGTCCCCACTGTGGCTAGTGTTGAAACAATGCCGCCTAACGACCTTGCTTTGACAATACGGCAGATCGTCAGAGAAGAGCTGCTTCGATGTCAGCAGACCTATCATCGCCCCAGCAATTTTCAGGATGTGTACGTAAACGAACCAGAACGTGTGCGGACTCCTGTTTCTCGTCCACCATGGCAATCATCGATCAACGCAGCAGACGCTTATGAATATCAAGGCACACAGCAGGCTGGATTACCACGTCAACCACCTCCCAACTACGAACGAAGTTTTCGCCCACCTGTTTACGCAACATCGCCTCCCTACAGGGCCCCCGAAGGACGGTACCACTATCGCATGCCTTCCGAGAGGAGTCGTTACTCTGAGCAACAACGTGCCCCTCGACCAAGTCCGGTATGCTACAACTGTGGTGTCCCGGGTCACATCGCACGATTTTGTGATCACCGCCCATATCAGCGACAGTCTTGGCACAAGTCTCACCAACCTTTCGACCATCCGCTCTCCACGTCACGGAAACCACGCCCGCCTACCGGATCACGCTACCCCTCGCCGGCCTCTGATCGAAGTTTGACACCACCACCAGCTCCCCGTGCTCCACGATCACCATCGCCACGGCGACGCGCACGTACACCGCCGCCGGAAAACTAGTCGGTGCGGCCAATGGGGGTGAGGCCGCGAGATCACAGGTGCTATCTACAGGTATACCCCCGTCAGCGTTTATGTTGAAGAACAAAGTTCATGTAGTTGTCGATGGAGTGGCTACTATGGCACTTGTGGATACAGGCGCGACAGTCTCGGTGATGAGTGTAAATTTTAAAAACCTGCTCGGACCAAAAGTGATGTTTTGCCTGAACCGTGGGGTGACCTTTCGTGGTGTAAGTGGTGACGCGTTGTGTCCGGTGGGATATTGTACTGTGGACGTCTCGCTGTGTGGCAGGGTGTTTTGCACAGAGTTTGCGGTTATTCCGCGGTCTACACATGACGTTATCTTGGGTATTGACTTCTTGTGTGAGTGTGGGGTAACTGTAGACTGCAGAAGTGGACATCTTTCTATACATGGTACTTTCCCGACGGCGCTCTTGGAAAATTCCCGTCCGGAGGAATGCAACTTTTTCGTCTCCGTGGACACAGTCGTTCCTGCATTTTCTGCTGTGTGTGTTCCCGTGACATGTTCGAGCACCAACTGGGGCACGTTTGACGCCACGCTCGAACCGATTCCATCGGCATGCCTGAAAAAGAACATTCTCATTCCCCATTGTATAGTGCCAGTCGTTGATGGACGGGCCGGTGTGTGGACAATGAACAGTTCCATGGAGCCTGCAATTCTCCCAGGCGGCATGAAACTTGCAGTATTTAGACCCGAATCATGTACGACGCTGGTTGCGATTCTTGATGCTACAAGCCAAAATGAACATCTAGGCTTAGAAGGTTCAGAAGATGCCCAATTGCTACAAATGGTCAGCAAGTCACTTGACCAAAGTGAACGTCATAGACTGCTCGACGTTCTGTCTAAGCACTCGAAAGTGTTCGATTTTTCTAAATACAGCCAAAGGCCCTTAATCCCAGCGTCCCGGATACGTCATCAGATCCACACCGAGTCGTCGCATCCCATTAGGCAGAAACCTTACCGAGTGGCACCATCGGAGCGCAAGATCATCAACGAGCAAGTCCAAGAGATGCTGAAAAAGGGAATAATACAGGAATCGGCAAGTCCATGGGCTGCTCCCGTCATTCTAGTGAGGAAGAAAGATGGTACGTGGAGATTTTGCGTTGACTACCGCCGACTGAATTCTGTTACCAAGAAGACGTCTATCCACTGCCACGCATCAATGACGCTCTAGACTGCCTGCATTCCGCGTCCTACTTTTCATCTGTCGACCTGAGATCAGGTTACTGGCAAATTCCGATGCACGCACCTGACAAAGAAAAGACAGCATTCATTACGACCGACGGACTTACGAGTTCAACGTTATGCCATTCGGATTATGTAATGCTCCCGCGACATTCGAAAGATTTATGGACTCTATATTGCGTGGTTTAAAATGGCATATATGTATGTGTTACCTTGACGATGTCGTAATTTTTGGACGTACGTTTGAGGAGCACAACACTCGCCTAGACCTCGTGCTCAGCTGCATTGAAAAAGCTGGCCTTGTATTGAATTCAAAAAGTGCCCACTTCGGTGAGCGACAGACATTGGTGTTAGGACATCTCGTCGACAAAGATGGCATTAGACCTGACCCACAAAGACAGCGGCCGTTGAATCGTTCGAGCGTCCTAAATCTGTGAAACAACTGCGTAGCTTCATCGGGCTCTGCTCGTATTTCCGCCGGTTCGTACCCAAGTTGCGGATGTCGTTCACCCCCTGACGAGCCTTCTACGCAAGAACAGCCAGTTTCAGTGGGCCTCCGAGTGCGATGCCGCTTTTCACAAGCTGAAGCGTTTGTTAACTTCGCAGCCAATACTTCGGCACTTCAATCCTTCGTCGCCCACGGAAATTCACACAGACGCAAGTGGCATCGGTATCGGTGCCGTTCTCGTTCAGCGTTCTGGCAAGAAGGAACACGTCGTGGCGTATGCAAGTCGCTCTGTAAGCAAGCCTGAACGCAACTACACAGTGACCGAACAGGAATGCCTAGCGGTAGTCTTTGCCGTGCAACGGTTTCGCTCATACATCTATGGTCGCCCGTTCCCTGTCGTCACAGATCACCATTCCCTGTGTTGGCTGATAAACCTTCGTGACCCATCCGGCCGCCTCGCAAGATGGGCCATTCGTTTGCAAGAACATGTCTTCACCATCTCATACAAGACTGGCCGCCTACACGCTGATGCGGATTGCCTCTCCAAAATGCCGCTACCATCGACAGATTGTGAAGCCGATAACTTTGACCACCTTATCGCTTCTCTGTCGTCTGGCTTTCCCGATGCCGTGACTTTCGCCGCTGAGCAGCGTAATGACCCAAGCTTAAAAGCTCTCTTCCCTGGAGCGAGAATTCATTAGGTGAAGGCCGATTCTGCGTACGAAATGGTCTTCTTTACCAGAGAAACTTGTCCACGATGGGCGCCCGCTTTCTGCTGGTTGTTCCTGCGTCCCTCCAATCGTCTGTTCTTCGTCTCACGCATGATGACCCCACCTCTGGCCATCTAGGCACCGCACGAACACTTAGTCGCACAAAAGAGCGGTTCTATTGGCCGAAAATGAGCAAAATAATTCAGAACTACGTGGCCAGCTGTACGCAGTGCCAGAGCCACAAGCGGCCCTCCTCGGGTCCAGTTGGTCACCTGCAACCGGTAAAGCCTCCCGGTTCCCCTTTTGAAAAGGTTGGCATTGACCTGATGGGACCATTTCCACGCTCCTCAAAGGTAACCGGTGGATAATTGTATGCGCCGACTACCTGACGCGGTACTGCGAGACGGCTGCCTTAAGCTCCGCCACGGCAGTCCAGGTTCGGAGAGTTCCTGTTGCATTCTGTCATCCTCCGACACGGACCTCCTCGCGTGATAATAAGTGACCGTGGACGACAATTTACCGCTGATATTGTCGAATCATTACTTCGTTTGTGTGCCTCCAATTTCCGACACTCAACTGCGTATCATCCGCAAACTAACGGTCTCACCGAGCGCACAAACCGAACGCTGATCAACATGTTGTCAATGTACGTCGCCTCTGACCACAAAAACTGGGATGAAGTATTACCATTCGTCACGTACGCCTTGAACACGTCGAAACACGAAACGACAGGCTACAGCCTTTCTATCTGCTCTACGCTCGCTCACCTCGACATACGCTGGACACTATCTTTCCTTTTGACATCCATGACGATTTAACAATTGCGGAAACCTTGTGTCGTGCGGAAGAGACCCGTCGACTTGCCTGCTTACGTACACTGGCAGCGCAAGAGTCCTCCAAAACTCGCTACGATAGTCAAACAGGCATGTAACCTATGCCCCCGGTGATCTAGTGTGGGTGTGGACCCCAATACGCAGACGTGGCTTGAGCCAAAAGCTACTGGCACATTATGCCGGTCCTTTTGTGATACTCCGTCGTGTCAGCGAGGTCAACTATGAAATTGCACGCGTCACCACTAGTGGCCGACGTTCATGCAAGACAGAGGTGACGCATGTTGCCCGCCTGAAGCCGTTTACACGAAGGATGCAAGAATGACTCGCCCAGAGGGCATCGTCTGAGAGAGGAGGAATGATACAAAGTATCACTACCAAGAAAAACAAGGGAAGCGTGGGCACAAAAGAAAGACGACGTTGCCTCCACTGCGATCCCCCTGAGTGGGTACGAGCCATGGCGGTGGAGATCATCATCATCATACTGTGATCGCGGACTCAGCGCCCATTAAAAAAATCCCATAAGTTACCTTGCCTTGTGTAACAATATATATATATAAAATATATATATATATATATATATATATATATATATA